>OZ010603.1:64559434-64599434 GCA_963932145.1 Acanthosepion lycidas | reverse complement strand
TATTAACACAACATAGAATTTAAAATATGTTAAGACTGACTCACGAAAGAGCGCTCAGTGTTTATTTTCATTAATCAGAGCAAATTTAGATTCATTTAAGATAACTTTAGTTAATGGCCGTTTTCAACTACAAATATTAATTTTAAAATTCATAGGATTTCTCAAACTGTTTACCTTTACATATATATATATATATATATATATATATATATATATATATATATATATATATATATATATATATAAATATATACATATATATATATATATATATTGATATTTATATATTTATATATATATATATATATTTATATATATATATATTTATATTTATATATATATATATATATATATATATATATATATATATATATATATATATATATATATATATATATAAATGTACACGACTCTATAGCAGGGCAAATGTCTTGACAACCTACCCACCCAGGTCCTATACTTACTACCCTGACTATCCCCCGATTGCGGTGGACAAGCCTGAAAGGCCGCCTCATGCAGTGCTTTCTGACCCGTGCTATCTTATCAACATTTGCTTTCATCTATCTTCATTTATATACGTTACAAATTAAACTAAGGCCGACTGTTAAAGGATTAACATTTTATGCGGCATTCGGGGTCGATTTTTTTTGTCCAAATCCGTAAATGTATTTTGCTCATGTTAAGTCTCGAAAAAAAAAGCACTATATAAAATACACTATTTTTTTTTTTTATCGATAATGTTGAATAATACAGGGTGTCCATAAAATTCGTGTGCACTTAATTATAACTTTATTTGTATTTGCGATAGAAATAATCTGTAAAAATGTTATAAAGTTTAATGCACCTAGTTTTAAGTACAGCTAAAATAACTAATGTGATTTCAGGCATTACTGTAAATGAATTGGCAAATGTGGAAACTTAAACAATTTTTTTTTTTATCGTCCTTCATTTAATTGCGTACGTGTTGTTTCATAAATGAATCTCCGTTGGTTTGTTTCTCTGTCAAATCTGAAACACTTTAGGCCTCCACTTTAGCGTTTAATCTAAATGCTGAAGGTGATCAATATTTATAATAAGAAAAGAAAAATAAATAAAAGAAAAATAAATGAGTAGTCCTTATATATATATATATATATATATATATATATATATATATATATATATATATATATATATATATATATATATATATATATAAATGCTGAAGGTGATCAATATTTATAATAAGAAAAGAAAAAAAGAATAAATAAAAACAAAATAAAAGAGTAGTCCTTATATATATATATATATATATATATATATATATATATATATATATATATATATATATATATATATATATAAATGCTGAAGGTGATCAATATTTATAATAAGAAAAGAAGAATATACACTAGGTGTCCCTAAAATTCGTGTATATTTTTAAAAATTTATAACTTTATTTGTATTTGCGATAATAATAATCTGTAAAAAATGTTATAAAGTTTAATGCCCCGAGTTTAAAGTATAGTTAAAATAACTAATGTGATTTCAGGCATTACTGTAAATCAGTTGGCAAATATTTTCCGTGAACTGCAAAATCGTATTACTCTTTGTATTGCTAATGATGGAGGACATGTGGAAACTTAAATAAAATTTCAATAAAACCTTAAAAAATATTGATTTACTTCTTTCGAATGCTTTTTACAAATTATTTCTATCGCAAATACAAAAAAAAGTTATTCATTTTGTAAAGTGCACACGAACTTTTTGAACACCTTGTATAAAATTATACAAATTTTTAGCAAGAATCATCTTAAGTTGATACTTAAAATTGCAGCAAAAAAAGATTGTTTTATTTAAGCTGGTCTATTATAACACATCTCAAATTCGTATTTAGAATACGTTGTAATTATTTGTATCTCTCTAGATGCATTGTTTACCTATATTTCATATGATCCATTACTGTACATAATTAGGTTACAATAAAATTTATTTTATATGAATACTAGCTTATGAAAATTGAGTTGTAGTAGAGTGGGGCCAAGTATCATAGATTTGAGATGTTATCATAGATTTGGTGGGAGCCAACGAGACTTTTACCCCGGCCCTGACCTAACCAACTGAATTTTTCCTGGGACAGTGAAATTAAAAAAACAAAACAAATTTGACTTCGTGTCATCAACCTTTGACAATGTTATTTAGCGCTGCTGAAACATTTGCCTAAAATTATTACGGCCATTACTCTTCAAAATATATCAGAAAACATCATCTCCCTTTTCTCATTAGCTAGAAAAACTTTTATCTCAGTAACTGTTTCGAGCGAATTGATTAAAAATGGCTTCGAATATACGAAGCCTGTGTGTGGACCATGGCCGTCCTTTATCGAGACTATTGAACCGGCGTGACAGGATCGCAAGCAATGAACTGTACCAAAGAGGAAAAGCCGCTTTACTTGAGCACTTTCAACCAAAATGGATATCATATGTAATTCGAAGAGAAAATAGTGATATGTTGACATTCCTGAGTATGTCCTGGGTATGACGATAAACTACATCTGGCAGCAAGACCTCTGATCGGGAGGTTTTGAGGAGCGTGGAACCACCTCTTAATCGCTGTTGTTCCTAGGTCCACCTTAACCCAGGGTGGTAGCACCTGTTAGTATCCCAGCTATGGGAAAATAGGGCACCCCCAAACGAAAGATTTTTATAGTAAAAATACCAGCAATACATTTTTATGTAAAAAGAAATTAGCAACAATACCTATTTATAACAGAATTAGCAACAATAGCTATTTATAGTAAAATTAGCAACAACACATTTTAAATGACAGTCGACCAGATTGTTCGACTGTCGAACTCTCTGCCTTGAGGAGGCTTTGACGAAGGGCAAAGTTTCGTCCGGGCAGGTTGACAGGCCCTGAACCCGTTTAAGCGGGTTCTACGGGAATATTTTGGGTCGAGCCTACGGGCTCGGAGAACCCACGGTAAACTCGGCCTTGTGACACATACATCCCTCGTTGGTGGGGGAGGACTGTTAAATATGAAAATACATTTTAAAGAAACATGAAAAATACATTCTTATAGTGAAAATACCAGCAATACATTGTTTATGTAAAAACGGAATTAGTAACAATACCTATTTATAGTAAAATTAGTAACAAAACATTTTTAAAGCAAAATGGCCAGCAATACATTTCCTCTGTAGTAGAAGGCATACATTTGCGGTCAGAATATATTTAGTTTAAACCAAAAAATTGCGTTCAAAATATTTCTATTTCGGTATTAAATAACACATATGGATTGATATGCCGCTAAACAAATCTATTTACTCCTATTGTGGAATAAATAAATAGGAATCAAATTTTCGGAGTTTAGGTGGAGGCATTAGAAGTATAGAGTTGAAGTAGACTTTAGAAGGAACCGGAAACCCAATCCTAAAGAGGAAACAAAGGAAAATCTACTGTTCAAAAGATCGGGAAGGAGTGTGAAGCAAGCGATAGGCAAACCTATCTACTCCTATTGAGAAGGAAGAAAAATAAATAAATAATTAAGAAATCAAATTTTCGGAGTTCAGATGAAGACGTTAGAAGTATAGAGTTGAAGTAGACTTTAGAAGGAACCGGAAACCCAATCCTAAAGAGGAAACAAAGGACAAATCTACTGTTCAAAAGATCGGGGAGGAGTGTGAAGTAAGCGATAGGCAAACCTATCTACTCCTATTGAGAAGGAAGAAAAATAAATAAATAATTAAGAAATCAAATTTTCGGAGTTCAGATGAAGACGTTAGAAGTATAGAGTTGAAGTAGACTTTAGGAGGAACCGGAAACCCAATCCTAAAGAGGAAACAAAGGACAAATCTCCTGTTCAAAAGATCGGGGAGGAGTGTGAAGTAAGCGATAGGCAAACCTATCTACTCCTATTGAGAAGGAAGAAAAATAAATAAATAATTAAGAAATCAAATTTTCGGAGTTCAGGTGAAGACGTTAGAAGTATAGAGTTGAAGTAGACTTTAGAAGGAACCGGAAACCCAATCCTAAAGAGGAAACAAAGGACAAATCTACTGTTCAAAAGATCGGGAAGGAGTGTAAAGCAAGCGATAGGCAAACCTATCTACTCCTATTGAGAAGGAAGAAAAATAAATAAATAATTAAGAAATCAAATTTTCGGAGTTCAGGTGAAGACGTTAGAAGTATAGAGTTGAAGTAGACTTTAGAAGGAACCGGAAACCCAATCCTAAAGAGGAAACAAAGGACAAATCTACTGTTCAAAAGATCGGGAAGGAGTGTAAAGCAAGCGATAGGCAAACCTATCTACTCCTATTGAGAAGGAAGAAAAATAAATAAATAATTAAGAAATCAAATTTTCGGAGTTCAGGTGAAGACGTTAGAAGTATAGAGTTGAAGTAGACTTTAGAAGGAACCGGAAACCCAATCCTAAAGAGGAAACAAAGGACAAATCTACTGTTCAAAAGATCGGGAAGGAGTGTGAAGCAAGCGATAGGCAAACCTATCTACTCCTATTGAGAAGGAAGAAAAATAAATAAATAATTAAGAAATCAAATTTTCGGAGTTCAGGTGAAGACGTTAGAAGTATAGAGTTGAAGTAGACTTTAGAAGGAACCGGAAACCCAATCCTAAAGAGGAAACAAAGGACAAATCTACTGTTCAAAAGATCGGGAAGGAGTGTGAAGCAAGCGATAGGCAAACCTATCTACTCCTATTGAGAAGGAAGAAAAATAAATAAATAATTAAGAAATCAAATTTTCGGAGTTCAGGTGAAGACGTTAGAAGTATAGAGTTGAAGTAGACTTTAGAAGGAACCGGAAACCCAATCCTAAAGAGGAAACAAAGGACAAATCTCCTGTTCAAAAGATCGGGAAGGAGTGTGAAGCAAGCGATAGGCAAACCTATCTACTCCTATTGAGAAGGAAGAAAAATAAATAAATAATTAAGAAATCAAATTTTCGGAGTTCAGGTGAAGACGTTAGAAGTATAGAGTTGAAGTAGACTTTAGAAGGAACCGGAAACCCAATCCTAAAGAGGAAACAAAGGAAAATCTACTGTTCAAAAGATCGGGAAGGAGTGTGAAGCAAGCGATAGGCAAACATATCTACTCCTATTGAGAAGGAAGAAAAATAAATAAATAATTAAGAAATCAAATTTTCGGAGTTCAGGTGAAGACGTTAGAAGTATAGAGTTGAAGTAGACTTTAGAAGGAACCGGAAACCCAATCCTAAAGAGGAAACAAAGGACAAATCTCCTGTTCAAAAGATCGGGGAGGAGTGTGAAGCAAGCGATAGGCAAACCTATCTACTCCTATTGAGAAGGAAGAAAAATAAATAAATAATTAAGAAATCAAATTTTCGGAATTCAGGTGAAGACGTTAGAAGTATAGAGTTGAAGTAGACTTTAGAAGGAACCGGAAACCCAATCCTAAAGAGGAAACAAAGGACAAATCTCCTGTTCAAAAGATCGGGGAGGAGTGTGAAGCAAGCGATAGGCAAACCTATCTACTCCTATTGAGAAGGAAGAAAAATAAATAAATAATTAAGAAATCAAATTTTCGGAATTCAGGTGAAGACGTTAGAAGTATAGAGTTGAAGTAGACTTTAGAAGGAACCGGAAACCCAATCCTAAAGAGGAAACAAAGGAAAATCTACTGTTCAAAAGATCGGGGAGGAGTGTGAAGCAAGCGATAGGCAAACCTATCTACTCCTATTGAGAAGGAAGAAAAATAAATAAATAATTAAGAAATCAAATTTTCGGAGTTCAGATGAAGACGTTAGAAGTATAGAGTTGAAGTAGACTTTAGAAGGAACCGGAAACCCAATCCTAAAGAGGAAACAAAGGACAAATCTACTGTTCAAAAGATCGGGGAGGAGTGTGAAGTAAGCGATAGGCAAACCTATCTACTCCTATTGAGAAGGAAGAAAAATAAATAAATAATTAAGAAATCAAATTTTCGGAGTTCAGATGAAGACGTTAGAAGTATAGAGTTGAAGTAGACTTTAGGAGGAACCGGAAACCCAATCCTAAAGAGGAAACAAAGGACAAATCTCCTGTTCAAAAGATCGGGGAGGAGTGTGAAGTAAGCGATAGGCAAACCTATCTACTCCTATTGAGAAGGAAGAAAAATAAATAAATAATTAAGAAATCAAATTTTCGGAGTTCAGGTGAAGACGTTAGAAGTATAGAGTTGAAGTAGACTTTAGAAGGAACCGGAAACCCAATCCTAAAGAGGAAACAAAGGACAAATCTACTGTTCAAAAGATCGGGAAGGAGTGTAAAGCAAGCGATAGGCAAACCTATCTACTCCTATTGAGAAGGAAGAAAAATAAATAAATAATTAAGAAATCAAATTTTCGGAGTTCAGGTGAAGACGTTAGAAGTATAGAGTTGAAGTAGACTTTAGAAGGAACCGGAAACCCAATCCTAAAGAGGAAACAAAGGACAAATCTACTGTTCAAAAGATCGGGAAGGAGTGTAAAGCAAGCGATAGGCAAACCTATCTACTCCTATTGAGAAGGAAGAAAAATAAATAAATAATTAAGAAATCAAATTTTCGGAGTTCAGGTGAAGACGTTAGAAGTATAGAGTTGAAGTAGACTTTAGAAGGAACCGGAAACCCAATCCTAAAGAGGAAACAAAGGACAAATCTACTGTTCAAAAGATCGGGAAGGAGTGTGAAGCAAGCGATAGGCAAACCTATCTACTCCTATTGAGAAGGAAGAAAAATAAATAAATAATTAAGAAATCAAATTTTCGGAGTTCAGGTGAAGACGTTAGAAGTATAGAGTTGAAGTAGACTTTAGAAGGAACCGGAAACCCAATCCTAAAGAGGAAACAAAGGACAAATCTACTGTTCAAAAGATCGGGAAGGAGTGTGAAGCAAGCGATAGGCAAACCTATCTACTCCTATTGAGAAGGAAGAAAAATAAATAAATAATTAAGAAATCAAATTTTCGGAGTTCAGGTGAAGACGTTAGAAGTATAGAGTTGAAGTAGACTTTAGAAGGAACCGGAAACCCAATCCTAAAGAGGAAACAAAGGACAAATCTCCTGTTCAAAAGATCGGGAAGGAGTGTGAAGCAAGCGATAGGCAAACCTATCTACTCCTATTGAGAAGGAAGAAAAATAAATAAATAATTAAGAAATCAAATTTTCGGAGTTCAGGTGAAGACGTTAGAAGTATAGAGTTGAAGTAGACTTTAGAAGGAACCGGAAACCCAATCCTAAAGAGGAAACAAAGGAAAATCTACTGTTCAAAAGATCGGGAAGGAGTGTGAAGCAAGCGATAGGCAAACATATCTACTCCTATTGAGAAGGAAGAAAAATAAATAAATAATTAAGAAATCAAATTTTCGGAGTTCAGGTGAAGACGTTAGAAGTATAGAGTTGAAGTAGACTTTAGAAGGAACCGGAAACCCAATCCTAAAGAGGAAACAAAGGACAAATCTCCTGTTCAAAAGATCGGGGAGGAGTGTGAAGCAAGCGATAGGCAAACCTATCTACTCCTATTGAGAAGGAAGAAAAATAAATAAATAATTAAGAAATCAAATTTTCGGAATTCAGGTGAAGACGTTAGAAGTATAGAGTTGAAGTAGACTTTAGAAGGAACCGGAAACCCAATCCTAAAGAGGAAACAAAGGACAAATCTCCTGTTCAAAAGATCGGGGAGGAGTGTGAAGCAAGCGATAGGCAAACCTATCTACTCCTATTGAGAAGGAAGAAAAATAAATAAATAATTAAGAAATCAAATTTTCGGAATTCAGGTGAAGACGTTAGAAGTATAGAGTTGAAGTAGACTTTAGAAGGAACCGGAAACCCAATCCTAAAGAGGAAACAAAGGAAAATCTACTGTTCAAAAGATCGGGGAGGAGTGTGAAGCAAGCGATAGGCAAACCTATCTACTCCTATTGAGAAGGAAGAAAAATAAATAAATAATTAAGAAATCAAATTTTCGGAATTCAGGTGAAGACGTTAGAAGTATAGAGTTGAAGTAGACTTTAGAAGGAACCGGAAACCCAATCCTAAAGAGGAAACAAAGGACAAATCTCCTGTTCAAAAGATCGGGGAGGAGTGTGAAGTAAGCGATAGGCAAACCTATCTACTCCTATTGAGAAGGAAGAAAAATAAATAAATAATTAAGAAATAAAATTTTCGGAATTCAGGTGAAGACGTTAGAAGTATAGAGTTGAAGTAGACTTTAGAAGGAACCGGAAACCCAATCCTAAAGAGGAAACAAAGGACAAATCTCCTGTTCAAAAGATCGGGGAGGAGTGTGAAGCAAGCGATAGGCAAACCTATCTACTCCTATTGAGAAGGAAGAAAAATAAATAAATAATTAAGAAATCAAATTTTCGGAATTCAGGTGAAGACGTTAGAAGTATAGAGTTGAAGTAGACTTTAGAAGGAACCGGAAACCCAATCCTAAAGAGGAAACAAAGGACAAATCTCCTGTTCAAAAGATCGGGGAGGAGTGTGAAGCAAGCGATAGGCAAACCTATCTACTCCTATTGAGAAGGAAGAAAAATAAATAAATAATTAAGAAATCAAATTTTCGGAATTCAGGTGAAGACGTTAGAAGTATAGAGTTGAAGTAGACTTTAGAAGGAACCGGAAACCCAATCCTAAAGAGGAAACAAAGGACAAATCTCCTGTTCAAAAGATCGGGGAGGAGTGTGAAGCAAGCGATAGGCAAACCTATCTACTCCTATTGAGAAGGAAGAAAAATAAATAAATAATTAAGAAATCAAATTTTCGGAATTCAGGTGAAGACGTTAGAAGTATAGAGTTGAAGTAGACTTTAGAAGGAACCGGAAACCCAATCCTAAAGAGGAAACAAAGGAAAATCTACTGTTCAAAAGATCGGGAAGGAGTGTGAAGCAAGCGATAGGCAAACATATCTACTCCTATTGAGAAGGAAGAAAAATAAATAAATAATTAAGAAATCAAATTTTCGGAATTCAGGTGAAGACGTTAGAAGTATAGAGTTGAAGTAGACTTTAGAAGGAACCGGAAACCCAATCCTAAAGAGGAAACAAAGGACAAATCTCCTGTTCAAAAGATCGGGGAGGAGTGTGAAGTAAGCGATAGGCAAACCTATCTACTCCTATTGAGAAGGAAGAAAAATAAATAAATAATTAAGAAATCAAATTTTCGGAATTCAGGTGAAGACGTTAGAAGTATAGAGTTGAAGTAGACTTTAGAAGGAACCGGAAACCCAATCCTAAAGAGGAAACAAAGGACAAATCTCCTGTTCAAAAGATCGGGGAGGAGTGTGAAGCAAGCGATAGGCAAACCTATCTACTCCTATTGAGAAGGAAGAAAAATAAATAAATAATTAAGAAATCAAATTTTCGGAGGTCAGGTGAAGACGTTAGAAGTATAGAGTTGAAGTAGACTTTAGAAGGAACCGGAAACCCAATCCTAAAGAGGAAACAAAGGAAAATCTACTGTTCAAAAGATCGGGGAGGAGTGTGAAGCAAGCGATAGGCAAACCTATCTACTCCTATTGAGAAGGAAGAAAAATAAATAAATAATTAAGAAATCAAATTTTCGGAGGTCAGGTGAAGACGTTAGAAGTATAGAGTTGAAGTAGACTTTAGAAGGAACCGGAAACCCAATCCTAAAGAGGAAACAAAGGAAAATCTACTGTTCAAAAGATCGGGAAGGAGTGTGAAGCAAGCGATAGGCAAACCTATCTACTCCTATTGAGAAGGAAGAAAAATAAATAAATAATTAAGAAATCAAATTTTCGGAGGTCAGGTGAAGACGTTAGAAGTATAGAGTTGAAGTAGACTTTAGAAGGAACCGGAAACCCAATCCTAAAGAGGAAACAAAGGAAAATCTACTGTTCAAAAGATCGGGGAGGAGTGTGAAGCAAGCGATAGGCAAACCTATCTACTCCTATTGAGAAGGAAGAAAAATAAATAAATAATTAAGAAATCAAATTTTCGGAATTCAGCTGAAGACGTTAGAAGTATAGAGTTGAAGTAGACTTTAGAAGGAACCGGAAACCCAATCCTAAAGAGGAAACAAAGGACAAATCTACTGTTCAAAAGATCGGGAAGGAGTGTGAAGCAAGCGATAGGCAAACCTATCTACTCCTATTGAGAAGGAAGAAAAATAAATAAATAATTAAGAAATCAAATTTTCGGAATTCAGGTGAAGACGTTAGAAGTATAGAGTTGAAGTAGACTTTAGAAGGAACCGGAAACCCAATCCTAAAGAGGAAACAAAGGACAAATCTCCTGTTCAAAAGATCGGGGAGGAGTGTGAAGTAAGCGATAGGCAAACCTATCTACTCCTATTGAGAAGGAAGAAAAATAAATAAATAATTAAGAAATAAAATTTTCGGAATTCAGGTGAAGACGTTAGAAGTATAGAGTTGAAGTAGACTTTAGAAGGAACCGGAAACCCAATCCTAAAGAGGAAACAAAGGACAAATCTCCTGTTCAAAAGATCGGGGAGGAGTGTGAAGCAAGCGATAGGCAAACCTATCTACTCCTATTGAGAAGGAAGAAAAATAAATAAATAATTAAGAAATCAAATTTTCGGAATTCAGGTGAAGACGTTAGAAGTATAGAGTTGAAGTAGACTTTAGAAGGAACCGGAAACCCAATCCTAAAGAGGAAACAAAGGACAAATCTCCTGTTCAAAAGATCGGGGAGGAGTGTGAAGCAAGCGATAGGCAAACCTATCTACTCCTATTGAGAAGGAAGAAAAATAAATAAATAATTAAGAAATCAAATTTTCGGAATTCAGGTGAAGACGTTAGAAGTATAGAGTTGAAGTAGACTTTAGAAGGAACCGGAAACCCAATCCTAAAGAGGAAACAAAGGACAAATCTCCTGTTCAAAAGATCGGGGAGGAGTGTGAAGCAAGCGATAGGCAAACCTATCTACTCCTATTGAGAAGGAAGAAAAATAAATAAATAATTAAGAAATCAAATTTTCGGAATTCAGGTGAAGACGTTAGAAGTATAGAGTTGAAGTAGACTTTAGAAGGAACCGGAAACCCAATCCTAAAGAGGAAACAAAGGAAAATCTACTGTTCAAAAGATCGGGAAGGAGTGTGAAGCAAGCGATAGGCAAACATATCTACTCCTATTGAGAAGGAAGAAAAATAAATAAATAATTAAGAAATCAAATTTTCGGAATTCAGGTGAAGACGTTAGAAGTATAGAGTTGAAGTAGACTTTAGAAGGAACCGGAAACCCAATCCTAAAGAGGAAACAAAGGACAAATCTCCTGTTCAAAAGATCGGGGAGGAGTGTGAAGTAAGCGATAGGCAAACCTATCTACTCCTATTGAGAAGGAAGAAAAATAAATAAATAATTAAGAAATCAAATTTTCGGAATTCAGGTGAAGACGTTAGAAGTATAGAGTTGAAGTAGACTTTAGAAGGAACCGGAAACCCAATCCTAAAGAGGAAACAAAGGACAAATCTCCTGTTCAAAAGATCGGGGAGGAGTGTGAAGCAAGCGATAGGCAAACCTATCTACTCCTATTGAGAAGGAAGAAAAATAAATAAATAATTAAGAAATCAAATTTTCGGAGGTCAGGTGAAGACGTTAGAAGTATAGAGTTGAAGTAGACTTTAGAAGGAACCGGAAACCCAATCCTAAAGAGGAAACAAAGGAAAATCTACTGTTCAAAAGATCGGGGAGGAGTGTGAAGCAAGCGATAGGCAAACCTATCTACTCCTATTGAGAAGGAAGAAAAATAAATAAATAATTAAGAAATCAAATTTTCGGAGGTCAGGTGAAGACGTTAGAAGTATAGAGTTGAAGTAGACTTTAGAAGGAACCGGAAACCCAATCCTAAAGAGGAAACAAAGGAAAATCTACTGTTCAAAAGATCGGGAAGGAGTGTGAAGCAAGCGATAGGCAAACCTATCTACTCCTATTGAGAAGGAAGAAAAATAAATAAATAATTAAGAAATCAAATTTTCGGAGGTCAGGTGAAGACGTTAGAAGTATAGAGTTGAAGTAGACTTTAGAAGGAACCGGAAACCCAATCCTAAAGAGGAAACAAAGGAAAATCTACTGTTCAAAAGATCGGGGAGGAGTGTGAAGCAAGCGATAGGCAAACCTATCTACTCCTATTGAGAAGGAAGAAAAATAAATAAATAATTAAGAAATCAAATTTTCGGAATTCAGCTGAAGACGTTAGAAGTATAGAGTTGAAGTAGACTTTAGAAGGAACCGGAAACCCAATCCTAAAGAGGAAACAAAGGACAAATCTACTGTTCAAAAGATCGGGAAGGAGTGTGAAGCAAGCGATAGGCAAACCTATCTACTCCTATTGAGAAGGAAGAAAAATAAATAAATAATTAAGAAATCAAATTTTCGGAATTCAGGTGAAGACGTTAGAAGTATAGAGTTGAAGTAGACTTTAGAAGGAACCGGAAACCCAATCCTAAAGAGGAAACAAAGGACAAATCTCCTGTTCAAAAGATCGGGAAGGAGTGTGAAGCAAGCGATAGGCAAACCTATCTACTCCTATTGAGAAGGAAGAAAAATAAATAAATAATTAAGAAATCAAATTTTCGGAATTCAGGTGAAGACGTTAGAAGTATAGAGTTGAAGTAGACTTTAGAAGGAACCGGAAACCCAATCCTAAAGAGGAAACAAAGGACAAATCTCCTGTTCAAAAGATCGGGGAGGAGTGTGAAGTAAGCGATAGGCAAACCTATCTACTCCTATTGAGAAGGAAGAAAAATAAATAAATAATTAAGAAATCAAATTTTCGGAATTCAGGTGAAGACGTTAGAAGTATAGAGTTGAAGTAGACTTTAGAAGGAACCGGAAACCCAATCCTAAAGAGGAAACAAAGGACAAATCTCCTGTTCAAAAGATCGGGGAGGAGTGTGAAGCAAGCGATAGGCAAACCTATCTACTCCTATTGAGAAGGAAGAAAAATAAATAAATAATTAAGAAATCAAATTTTCGGAGGTCAGGTGAAGACGTTAGAAGTATAGAGTTGAAGTAGACTTTAGAAGGAACCGGAAACCCAATCCTAAAGAGGAAACAAAGGAAAATCTACTGTTCAAAAGATCGGGGAGGAGTGTGAAGCAAGCGATAGGCAAACCTATCTACTCCTATTGAGAAGGAAGAAAAATAAATAAATAATTAAGAAATCAAATTTTCGGAGGTCAGGTGAAGACGTTAGAAGTATAGAGTTGAAGTAGACTTTAGAAGGAACCGGAAACCCAATCCTAAAGAGGAAACAAAGGAAAATCTACTGTTCAAAAGATCGGGAAGGAGTGTGAAGCAAGCGATAGGCAAACCTATCTACTCCTATTGAGAAGGAAGAAAAATAAATAAATAATTAAGAAATCAAATTTTCGGAGGTCAGGTGAAGACGTTAGAAGTATAGAGTTGAAGTAGACTTTAGAAGGAACCGGAAACCCAATCCTAAAGAGGAAACAAAGGAAAATCTACTGTTCAAAAGATCGGGGAGGAGTGTGAAGCAAGCGATAGGCAAACCTATCTACTCCTATTGAGAAGGAAGAAAAATAAATAAATAATTAAGAAATCAAATTTTCGGAATTCAGCTGAAGACGTTAGAAGTATAGAGTTGAAGTAGACTTTAGAAGGAACCGGAAACCCAATCCTAAAGAGGAAACAAAGGACAAATCTACTGTTCAAAAGATCGGGAAGGAGTGTGAAGCAAGCGATAGGCAAACCTATCTACTCCTATTGAGAAGGAAGAAAAATAAATAAATAATTAAGAAATCAAATTTTCGGAATTCAGGTGAAGACGTTAGAAGTATAGAGTTGAAGTAGACTTTAGAAGGAACCGGAAACCCAATCCTAAAGAGGAAACAAAGGACAAATCTCCTGTTCAAAAGATCGGGAAGGAGTGTGAAGCAAGCGATAGGCAAACCTATCTACTCCTATTGAGAAGGAAGAAAAATAAATAAATAATTAAGAAATCAAATTTTCGGAATTCAGGTGAAGACGTTAGAAGTATAGAGTTGAAGTAGACTTTAGAAGGAACCGGAAACCCAATCCTAAAGAGGAAACAAAGGACAAATCTCCTGTTCAAAAGATCGGGGAGGAGTGTGAAGCAAGCGATAGGCAAACCTATCTACTCCTATTGAGAAGGAAGAAAAATAAATAAATAATTAAGAAATCAAATTTTCGGAATTCAGGTGAAGACGTTAGAAGTATAGAGTTGAAGTAGACTTTAGAAGGAACCGGAAACCCAATCCTAAAGAGGAAACAAAGGACAAATCTACTGTTCAAAAGATCGGGAAGGAGTGTGAAGCAAGCGATAGGCAAACCTATCTACTCCTATTGAGAAGGAAGAAAAATAAATAAATAATTAAGAAATCAAATTTTCGGAGTTCAGATGAAGACGTTAGAAGTATAGAGTTGAAGTAGACTTTAGAAGGAACCGGAAACCCAATCCTAAAGAGGAAACAAAGGACAAATCTACTGTTCAAAAGATCGGGGAGGAGTGTGAAGCAAGCGATAGGCAAACCTATCTACTCCTATTGAGAAGGAAGAAAAATAAATAAATAATTAAGAAATCAAATTTTCGGAATTCAGGTGAAGACGTTAGAAGTATAGAGTTGAAGTAGACTTTAGAAGGAACCGGAAACCCAATCCTAAAGAGGAAACAAAGGACAAATCTACTGTTCAAAAGATCGGGGAGGAGTGTGAAGCAAGCGATAGGCAAACCTATCTACTCCTATTGAGAAGGAAGAAAAATAAATAAATAATTAAGAAATCAAATTTTCGGAATTCAGGTGAAGACGTTAGAAGTATAGAGTTGAAGTAGACTTTAGAAGGAACCGGAAACCCAATCCTAAAGAGGAAACAAAGGACAAATCTCCTGTTCAAAAGATCGGGAAGGAGTGTGAAGCAAGCGATAGGTAAACCTATCTACTCCTATTGAGAAGGAAGAAAAATAAATAAATAATTAAGAAATCAAATTTTCGGAATTCAGGTGAAGGCGTTAGAAGTATAGAGTTGAAGTAGACTTTAGAAGGAACCGGAAACCCAGTCCTAAAGAGGAAACAAAGGACAAATCTACTGTTCAAAAGATCGGGGAGGAGTGTGAAGCAAGCGATAGGCAAACCTATCTACTCCTATTGAGAAGGAAGAAAAATAAATAAATAATTAAGAAATCAAATTTTCGGAATTCAGGTGAAGACGTTAGAAGTATAGAGTTGAAGTAGACTTTAGAAGGAACCGGAAACCCAATCCTAAAGAGGAAACAAAGGACAAATCTCCTGTTCAAAAGATCGGGAAGGAGTGTGAAGCAAGCGATAGGCAAACCTATCTACTCCTATTGAGAAGGAAGAAAAATAAATAAATAATTAAGAAATCAAATTTTCGGAATTCAGGTGAAGACGTTAGAAGTATAGAGTTGAAGTAGACTTTAGAAGGAACCGGAAACCCAGTCCTAAAGAGGAAACAAAGGACAAATCTACTGTTCAAAAGATCGGGGAGGAGTGTGAAGCAAGCGATAGGCAAACCTATCTACTCCTATTGAGAAGGAAGAAAAATAAATAAATAATTAAGAAATCAAATTTTCGGAATTCAGGTGAAGACGTTAGAAGTATAGAGTTGAAGTAGACTTTAGAAGGAACCGGAAACCCAATCCTAAAGAGGAAACAAAGGACAAATCTACTGTTCAAAAGATCGGGAAGGAGTGTGAAGCAAGCGATAGGCAAACCTATCTACTCCTATTGAGAAGGAAGAAAAATAAATAAATAATTAAGAAATCAAATTTTCGGAATTCAGGTGAAGACGTTAGAAGTATAGAGTTGAAGTAGACTTTAGAAGGAACCGGAAACCCAGTCCTAAAGAGGAAACAAAGGACAAATCTACTGTTCAAAAGATCGGGGAGGAGTGTGAAGCAAGCGATAGGCAAACCTATCTACTCCTATTGAGAAGGAAGAAAAATAAATAAATAATTAAGAAATCAAATTTTCGGAATTCAGGTGAAGACGTTAGAAGTATAGAGTTGAAGTAGACTTTAGAAGGAACCGGAAACCCAATCCTAAAGAGGAAACAAAGGACAAATCTCCTGTTCAAAAGATCGGGAAGGAGTGTGAAGCAAGCGATAGGCAAACCTATCTACTCCTATTGAGAAGGAAGAAAAATAAATAAATAATTAAGAAATCAAATTTTCGGAATTCAGGTGAAGACGTTAGAAGTATAGAGTTGAAGTAGACTTTAGAAGGAACCGGAAACCCAATCCTAAAGAGGAAACAAAGGACAAATCTACTGTTCAAAAGATCGGGAAGGAGTGTGAAGCAAGCGATAGGCAAACCTATCTACTCCTATTGAGAAGGAAGAAAAATAAATAAATAATTAAGAAATCAAATTTTCGGAATTCAGGTGAAGACGTTAGAAGTATAGAGTTGAAGTAGACTTTAGAAGGAACCGGAAACCCAATCCTAAAGAGGAAACAAAGGACAAATCTACTGTTCAAAAGATCGGGAAGGAGTGTGAAGCAAGCGATAGGCAAACCTATCTACTCCTATTGAGAAGGAAGAAAAATAAATAAATAATTAAGAAATCAAATTTTCGGAGTTCAGGTGAAGACGTTAGAAGTATAGAGTTGAAGTAGACTTTAGAAGGAACCGGAAACCCAATCCTAAAGAGGAAACAAAGGACAAATCTACTGTTCAAAAGATCGGGAAGGAGTGTGAAGCAAGCGATAGGCAAACCTATCTACTCCTATTGAGAAGGAAGAAAAATAAATAAATAATTAAGAAATCAAATTTTCGGAGTTCAGGTGAAGACGTTAGAAGTATAGAGTTGAAGTAGACTTTAGAAGGAACCGGAAACCCAATCCTAAAGAGGAAACAAAGGACAAATCTCCTGTTCAAAAGATCGGGAAGGAGTGTGAAGCAAGCGATAGGCAAACCTATCTACTCCTATTGAGAAGGAAGAAAAATAAATAAATAATTAAGAAATCAAATTTTCGGAGTTCAGGTGAAGACGTTAGAAGTATAGAGTTGAAGTAGACTTTAGAAGGAACCGGAAACCCAATCCTAAAGAGGAAACAAAGGACAAATCTCCTGTTCAAAAGATCGGGGAGGAGTGTGAAGCAAGCGATAGGCAAACCTATCTACTCCTATTGAGAAGGAAGAAAAATAAATAAATAATTAAGAAATCAAATTTTCGGAGTTCAGGTGAAGACGTTAGAAGTATAGAGTTGAAGTAGACTTTAGAAGGAACCGGAAACCCAATCCTAAAGAGGAAACAAAGGACAAATCTACTGTTCAAAAGATCGGGAAGGAGTGTGAAGCAAGCGATAGGCAAACCTATCTACTCCTATTGAGAAGGAAGAAAAATAAATAAATAATTAAGAAATCAAATTTTCGGAGTTCAGGTGAAGACGTTAGAAGTATAGAGTTGAAGTAGACTTTAGAAGGAACCGGAAACCCAATCCTAAAGAGGAAACAAAGGACAAATCTCCTGTTCAAAAGATCGGGGAGGAGTGTGAAGCAAGCGATAGGCAAACCTATCTACTCCTATTGAGAAGGAAGAAAAATAAATAAATAATTAAGAAATCAAATTTTCGGAGTTCAGGTGAAGACGTTAGAAGTATAGAGTTGAAGTAGACTTTAGAAGGAACCGGAAACCCAATCCTAAAGAGGAAACAAAGGACAAATCTACTGTTCAAAAGATCGGGAAGGAGTGTGAAGCAAGCGATAGGCAAACCTATCTACTCCTATTGAGAAGGAAGAAAAATAAATAAATAATTAAGAAATCAAATTTTCGGAGTTCAGGTGAAGACGTTAGAAGTATAGAGTTGAAGTAGACTTTAGAAGGAACCGGAAACCCAATCCTAAAGAGGAAACAAAGGACAAATCTCCTGTTCAAAAGATCGGGGAGGAGTGTGAAGCAAGCGATAGGCAAACCTATCTACTCCTATTGAGAAGGAAGAAAAATAAATAAATAATTAAGAAATCAAATTTTCGGAGTTCAGGTGAAGACGTTAGAAGTATAGAGTTGAAGTAGACTTTAGAAGGAACCGGAAACCCAATCCTAAAGAGGAAACAAAGGACAAATCTACTGTTCAAAAGATCGGGAAGGAGTGTGAAGCAAGCGATAGGCAAACCTATCTACTCCTATTGAGAAGGAAGAAAAATAAATAAATAATTAAGAAATCAAATTTTCGGAGTTCAGGTGAAGACGTTAGAAGTATAGAGTTGAAGTAGACTTTAGAAGGAACCGGAAACCCAATCCTAAAGAGGAAACAAAGGACAAATCTCCTGTTCAAAAGATCGGGGAGGAGTGTGAAGCAAGCGATAGGCAAACCTATCTACTCCTATTGAGAAGGAAGAAAAATAAATAAATAATTAAGAAATCAAATTTTCGGAGTTCAGGTGAAGACGTTAGAAGTATAGAGTTGAAGTAGACTTTAGAAGGAACCGGAAACCCAATCCTAAAGAGGAAACAAAGGACAAATCTACTGTTCAAAAGATCGGGAAGGAGTGTGAAGCAAGCGATAGGCAAACCTATCTACTCCTATTGAGAAGGAAGAAAAATAAATAAATAATTAAGAAATCAAATTTTCGGAGTTCAGGTGAAGACGTTAGAAGTATAGAGTTGAAGTAGACTTTAGAAGGAACCGGAAACCCAATCCTAAAGAGGAAACAAAGGACAAATCTCCTGTTCAAAAGATCGGGGAGGAGTGTGAAGCAAGCGATAGGCAAACCTATCTACTCCTATTGAGAAGGAAGAAAAATAAATAAATAATTAAGAAATCAAATTTTCGGAGTTCAGGTGAAGACGTTAGAAGTATAGAGTTGAAGTAGACTTTAGAAGGAACCGGAAACCCAATCCTAAAGAGGAAACAAAGGACAAATCTACTGTTCAAAAGATCGGGAAGGAGTGTGAAGCAAGCGATAGGCAAACCTATCTACTCCTATTGAGAAGGAAGAAAAATAAATAAATAATTAAGAAATCAAATTTTCGGAGTTCAGGTGAAGACGTTAGAAGTATAGAGTTGAAGTAGACTTTAGAAGGAACCGGAAACCCAATCCTAAAGAGGAAACAAAGGACAAATCTACTGTTCAAAAGATCGGGAAGGAGTGTGAAGCAAGCGATAGGCAAACCTATCTACTCCTATTGAGAAGGAAGAAAAATAAATAAATAATTAAGAAATCAAATTTTCGGAGTTCAGGTGAAGACGTTAGAAGTATAGAGTTGAAGTAGACTTTAGAAGGAACCGGAAACCCAATCCTAAAGAGGAAACAAAGGACAAATCTACTGTTCAAAAGATCGGGAAGGAGTGTGAAGCAAGCGATAGGCAAACCTATCTACTCCTATTGAGAAGGAAGAAAAATAAATAAATAATTAAGAAATCAAATTTTCGGAGTTCAGGTGAAGACGTTAGAAGTATAGAGTTGAAGTAGACTTTAGAAGGAACCGGAAACCCAATCCTAAAGAGGAAACAAAGGACAAATCTACTGTTCAAAAGATCGGGAAGGAGTGTGAAGCAAGCGATAGGCAAACCTATCTACTCCTATTGAGAAGGAAGAAAAATAAATAAATAATTAAGAAATCAAATTTTCGGAGTTCAGGTGAAGACGTTAGAAGTATAGAGTTGAAGTAGACTTTAGAAGGAACCGGAAACCCAATCCTAAAGAGGAAACAAAGGACAAATCTACTGTTCAAAAGATCGGGGAGGAGTGTGAAGCAAGCGATAGGCAAACCTATCTACTCCTATTGAGAAGGAAGAAAAATAAATAAATAATTAAGAAATCAAATTTTCGGAGTTCAGGTGAAGACGTTAGAAGTATAGAGTTGAAGTAGACTTTAGAAGGAACCGGAAACCCAGTCCTAAAGAGGAAACAAGGGATAAATCTCCTGTTCAAAAGATCGGGGAGTAGTGTGAAGTAAGCGATAGGCAAACCTATCTACTCCTATTGAGAAGGAAGAAAAATAAATAAATAATTAAGAAATCAAATTTTCGGAGTTCAGGTGAAGACGTTAGAAGTATAGAGTTGAAGTAGACTTTAGAAGGAACCGGAAACCCAGTCCTAAAGAGGAAACAAGGGATAAATCTCCTGTTCAAAAGATCGGGGAGTAGTGTGAAGTAAGCGATAGGCAAACCTATCTACTCCTATTGAGAAGGAAGAAAAATAAATAAATAATTAAGAAATCAAATTTTCGGAGTTCAGGTGAAGACGTTAGAAGTATAGAGTTGAAGTAGACTTTAGAAGGAACCGGAAACCCAGTCCTAAAGAGGAAACAAGGGATAAATCTCCTGTTCAAAAGATCGGGAAGGAGTGTGAAGCAAGCGATAGGCAAACCTATCTACTCCTATTGAGAAGGAAGAAAAATAAATAAATAATTAAGAAATCAAATTTTCGGAGTTCAGGTGAAGACGTTAGAAGTATAGAGTTGAAGTAGACTTTAGAAGGAACCGGAAACCCAATCCTAAAGAGGAAACAAAGGACAAATCTCCTGTTCAAAAGATCGGGGAGGAGTGTGAAGCAAGCGATAGGCAAAACCATCTACTCCTATTGAGAAGGAAGAAAAATAAATAAATAATTAAGAAATCAAATTTTCGGAGTTCAGGTGAAGACGTTAGAAGTATAGAGTTGAAGTAGACTTTAGAAGGAACCGGAAACCCAATCCTAAAGAGGAAACAAAGGACAAATCTACTGTTCAAAAGATCGGGGAGGAGTGTGAAGCAAGCGATAGGCAAACCTATCTACTCCTATTGAGAAGGAAGAAAAATAAATAAATAATTAAGAAATCAAATTTTCGGAGTTCAGGTGAAGACGTTAGAAGTATAGAGTTGAAGTAGACTTTAGAAGGAACCGGAAACCCAATCCTAAAGAGGAAACAAAGGACAAATCTCCTGTTCAAAAGATCGGGGAGGAGTGTGAAGCAAGCGATAGGCAAACCTATCTACTCCTATTGAGAAGGAAGAAAAATAAATAAATAATTAAGAAATCAAATTTTCGGAGTTCAGGTGAAGACGTTAGAAGTATAGAGTTGAAGTAGACTTTAGAAGGAACCGGAAACCCAATCCTAAAGAGGAAACAAAGGAAAATCTCCTGTTCAAAAGATCGGGAAGGAGTGTGAAGCAAGCGATAGGCAAACCTATCTACTCCTATTGAGAAGGAAGAAAAATAAATAAATAATTAAGAAATCAAATTTTCGGAGTTCAGGTGAAGACGTTAGAAGTATAGAGTTGAAGTAGACTTTAGAAGGAACCGGAAACCCAATCCTAAAGAGGAAACAAAGGACAAATCTCCTGTTCAAAAGATCGGGGAGGAGTGTGAAGCAAGCGATAGGCAAACCTATCTACTCCTATTGAGAAGGAAGAAAAATAAATAAATAATTAAGAAATCAAATTTTCGGAGTTCAGGTGAAGACGTTAGAAGTATAGAGTTGAAGTAGACTTTAGAAGGAACCGGAAACCCAATCCTAAAGAGGAAACAAAGGACAAATCTCCTGTTCAAAAGATCGGGGAGGAGTGTGAAGCAAGCGATAGGCAAACCTATCTACTCCTATTGAGAAGGAAGAAAAATAAATAAATAATTAAGAAATCAAATTTTCGGAGTTCAGATGAAGACGTTAGAAGTATAGAGTTGAAGTAGACTTTAGAAGGAACCGGAAACCCAATCCTAAAGAGGAAACAAAGGACAAATCTCCTGTTCAAAAGATCGGGGAGTAGTGTGAAGTAAGCGATAGGCAAACCTATCTACTCCTATTGAGAAGGAAGAAAAATAAATAAATAATTAAGAAATCAAATTTTCGGAGTTCAGGTGAAGACGTTAGAAGTATAGAGTTGAAGTAGACTTTAGAAGGAACCGGAAACCCAATCCTAAAGAGGAAACAAAGGACAAATCTACTGTTCAAAAGATCGGGGAGTAGTGTGAAGTAAGCGATAGGCAAACCTATCTACTCCTATTGAGAAGGAAGAAAAATAAATAAATAATTAAGAAATCAAATTTTCGGAGTTCAGGTGAAGACGTTAGAAGTATAGAGTTGAAGTAGACTTTAGAAGGAACCGGAAACCCAATCCTAAAGAGGAAACAAAGGACAAATCTCCTGTTCAAAAGATCGGGGAGTAGTGTGAAGTAAGCGATAGGCAAACCTATCTACTCCTATTGAGAAGGAAGAAAAATAAATAAATAATTAAGAAATCAAATTTTCGGAGTTCAGGTGAAGACGTTAGAAGTATAGAGTTGAAGTAGACTTTAGAAGGAACCGGAAACCCAATCCTAAAGAGGAAACAAAGGACAAATCTCCTGTTCAAAAGATCGGGGAGTAGTGTGAAGTAAGCGATAGGCAAACCTATCTACTCCTATTGAGAAGGAAGAAAAATAAATAAATAATTAAGAAATCAAATTTTCGGAGTTCAGGTGAAGACGTTAGAAGTATAGAGTTGAAGTAGACTTTAGAAGGAACCGGAAACCCAATCCTAAAGAGGAAACAAAGGACAAATCTACTGTTCAAAAGATCGGGAAGGAGTGTGAAGCAAGCGAAAGGCAAACCTATCTACTCCTATTGAGAAGGAAGAAAACTAAATAAATAATTAAGAAATCAAATTTTCGGAGTTCAGGTGAAGACGTTAGAAGTATAGAGTTGAAGTAGACTTTAGAAGGAACCGGAAACCCAATCCTAAAGAGGAAACAAAGGACAAATCTCCTGTTCAAAAGATCGGGGAGTAGTGTGAAGTAAGCGATAGGCAAACCTATCTACTCCTATTGAGAAGGAAGAAAAATAAATAAATAATTAAGAAATCAAATTTTCGGAGTTCAGGTGAAGACGTTAGAAGTATAGAGTTGAAGTAGACTTTAGAAGGAACCGGAAACCCAATCCTAAAGAGGAAACAAAGGAAAATCTACTGTTCAAAAGATCGGGGAGGAGTGTGAAGCAAGCGATAGGCAAACCTATCTACTCCTATTGAGAAGGAAGAAAAATAAATAAATAATTAAGAAATCAAATTTTCGGAGTTCAGGTGAAGACGTTAGAAGTATAGAGTTGAAGTAGACTTTAGAAGGAACCGGAAACCCAATCCTAAAGAGGAAACAAAGGACAAATCTCCTGTTCAAAAGATCGGGGAGGAGTGTGAAGCAAGCGAAAGGCAAACCTATCTACTCCTATTGAGAAGGAAGAAAAATAAATAAATAATTAAGAAATCAAATTTTCGGAGTTCAGGTGAAGACGTTAGAAGTATAGAGTTGAAGTAGACTTTAGAAGGAACCGGAAACCCAATCCTAAAGAGGAAACAAAGGACAAATCTCCTGTTCAAAAGATCGGGGAGTAGTGTGAAGCAAGCGAAAGGCAAACCTATCTACTCCTATTGAGAAGGAAGAAAAATAAATAAATAATTAAGAAATCAAATTTTCGGAGTTCAGGTGAAGACGTTAGAAGTATAGAGTTGAAGTAGACTTTAGAAGGAACCGGAAACCCAATCCTAAAGAGGAAACAAAGGAAAATCTACTGTTCAAAAGATCGGGGAGGAGTGTGAAGCAAGCGAAAGGCAAACCTATCTACTCCTATTGAGAAGGAAGAAAAATAAATAAATAATTAAGAAATCAAATTTTCGGAGTTCAGGTGAAGACGTTAGAAGTATAGAGTTGAAGTAGACTTTAGAAGGAACCGGAAACCCAATCCTAAAGAGGAAACAAAGGACAAATCTCCTGTTCAAAAGATCGGGGAGGAGTGTGAAGCAAGCGATAGGCAAACCTATCTACTCCTATTGAGAAGGAAGAAAAATAAATAAATAATTAAGAAATCAAATTTTCGGAGTTCAGGTGAAGACGTTAGAAGTATAGAGTTGAAGTAGACTTTAGAAGGAACCGGAAACCCAATCCTAAAGAGGAAACAAAGGAAAATCTACTGTTCAAAAGATCGGGGAGGAGTGTGAAGCAAGCGATAGGCAAACCTATCTACTCCTATTGAGAAGGAAGAAAAATAAATAAATAATTAAGAAATCAAATTTTCGGAGTTCAGGTGAAGACGTTAGAAGTATAGAGTTGAAGTAGACTTTAGAAGGAACCGGAAACCCAATCCTAAAGAGGAAACAAAGGACAAATCTCCTGTTCAAAAGATCGGGGAGGAGTGTGAAGCAAGCGAAAGGCAAACCTATCTACTCCTATTGAGAAGGAAGAAAAATAAATAAATAATTAAGAAATCAAATTTTCGGAGTTCAGGTGAAGACGTTAGAAGTATAGAGTTGAAGTAGACTTTAGAAGGAACCGGAAACCCAATCCTAAAGAGGAAACAAAGGACAAATCTCCTGTTCAAAAGATCGGGGAGTAGTGTGAAGTAAGCGATAGGCAAACCTATCTACTCCTATTGAGAAGGAAGAAAAATAAATAAATAATTAAGAAATCAAATTTTCGGAGTTCAGGTGAAGACGTTAGAAGTATAGAGTTGAAGTAGACATTAGAAGGAACCGGAAACCCAATCCTAAAGAGGAAACAAAGGAAAATCTACTGTTCAAAAGATCGGGGAGGAGTGTGAAGCAAGCGATAGGCAAACCTATCTACTCCTATTGAGAAGGAAGAAAAATAAATAAATAATTAAGAAATCAAATTTTCGGAGTTCAGGTGAAGACGTTAGAAGTATAGAGTTGAAGTAGACTTTAGAAGGAACCGGAAACCCAATCCTAAAGAGGAAACAAAGGACAAATCTCCTGTTCAAAAGATCGGAAAGGAGTGTGAAGCAAGCGAAAGGCAAACCTATCTACTCCTATTGAGAAGGAAGAAAAATAAATAAATAATTAAGAAATCAAATTTTCGGAGTTCAGGTGAAGACGTTAGAAGTATAGAGTTGAAGTAGACTTTAGAAGGAACCGGAAACCCAATCCTAAAGAGGAAACAAAGGACAAATCTCCTGTTCAAAAGATCGGGAAGGAGTGTGAAGCAAGCGAAAGGCAAACCTATCTACTCCTATTGAGAAGGAAGAAAAATAAATAAATAATTAAGAAATCAAATTTTCGGAGTTCAGGTGAAGACGTTAGAAGTATAGAGTTGAAGTAGACTTTAGAAGGAACCGGAAACCCAATCCTAAAGAGGAAACAAAGGACAAATCTCCTGTTCAAAAGATCGGGAAGGAGTGTGAAGTAAGCGATAGGCAAACCTATCTACTCCTATTGAGAAGGAAGAAAAATAAATAAATAATTAAGAAATCAAATTTTCGGAGTTCAGGTGAAGACGTTAGAAGTATAGAGTTGAAGTAGACTTTAGAAGGAACCGGAAACCCAATCCTAAAGAGGAAACAAAGGACAAATCTACTGTTCAAAAGATCGGGAAGGAGTGTGAAGCAAGCGAAAGGCAAACCTATCTACTCCTATTGAGAAGGAAGAAAAATAAATAAATAATTAAGAAATCAAATTTTCGGAGTTCAGGTGAAGACGTTAGAAGTATAGAGTTGAAGTAGACTTTAGAAGGAACCGGAAACCCAATCCTAAAGAGGAAACAAAGGACAAATCTACTGTTCAAAAGATCGGGGAGGAGTGTGAAGCAAGCGATAGGCAAACCTATCTACTCCTATTGAGAAGGAAGAAAAATAAATAAATAATTAAGAAATCAAATTTTCGGAGTTCAGGTGAAGACGTTAGAAGTATAGAGTTGAAGTAGACTTTAGAAGGAACCGGAAACCCAATCCTAAAGAGGAAACAAAGGACAAATCTCCTGTTCAAAAGATCGGGGAGTAGTGTGAAGCAAGCGATAGGCAAACCTATCTACTCCTATTGAGAAGGAAGAAAAATAAATAAATAATTAAGAAATCAAATTTTCGGAGTTCAGGTGAAGACGTTAGAAGTATAGAGTTGAAGTAGACTTTAGAAGGAACCGGAAACCCAGTCCTAAAGAGGAAACAAAGGACAAATCTCCTGTTCAAAAGATCGGGGAGGAGTGTGAAGCAAGCGAAAGGCAAACCTATCTACTCCTATTGAGAAGGAAGAAAAATAAATAAATAATTAAGAAATCAAATTTTCGGAGTTCAGGTGAAGACGTTAGAAGTATAGAGTTGAAGTAGACTTTAGAAGGAACCGGAAACCCAATCCTAAAGAGGAAACAAAGGACAAATCTACTGTTCAAAAGATCGGGGAGGAGTGTGAAGCAAGCGAAAGGCAAACCTATCTACTCCTATTGAGAAGGAAGAAAAATAAATAAATAATTAAGAAATCAAATTTTCGGAGTTCAGGTGAAGACGTTAGAAGTATAGAGTTGAAGTAGACTTTAGAAGGAACCGGAAACCCAATCCTAAAGAGGAAACAAAGGACAAATCTCCTGTTCAAAAGATCGGGGAGGAGTGTGAAGCAAGCGAAAGGCAAACCTATCTACTCCTATTGAGAAGGAAGAAAAATAAATAAATAATTAAGAAATCAAATTTTCGGAGTTCAGGTGAAGACGTTAGAAGTATAGAGTTGAAGTAGACTTTAGAAGGAACCGGAAACCCAATCCTAAAGAGGAAACAAAGGACAAATCTACTGTTCAAAAGATCGGGGAGGAGTGTGAAGCAAGCGAAAGGCAAACCTATCTACTCCTATTGAGAAGGAAGAAAAATAAATAAATAATTAAGAAATCAAATTTTCGGAGTTCAGGTGAAGACGTTAGAAGTATAGAGTTGAAGTAGACTTTAGAAGGAACCGGAAACCCAATCCTAAAGAGGAAACAAAGGACAAATCTACTGTTCAAAAGATCGGGGAGGAGTGTGAAGCAAGCGAAAGGCAAACCTATCTACTCCTATTGAGAAGGAAGAAAAATAAATAAATAATTAAGAAATCAAATTTTCGGAGTTCAGGTGAAGACGTTAGAAGTATAGAGTTGAAGTAGACTTTAGAAGGAACCGGAAACCCAATCCTAAAGAGGAAACAAAGGACAAATCTCCTGTTCAAAAGATCGGGGAGGAGTGTGAAGCAAGCGAAAGGCAAACCTATCTACTCCTATTGAGAAGGAAGAAAAATAAATAAATAATTAAGAAATCAAATTTTCGGAGTTCAGGTGAAGACGTTAGAAGTATAGAGTTGAAGTAGACTTTAGAAGGAACCGGAAACCCAATCCTAAAGAGGAAACAAAGGACAAATCTCCTGTTCAAAAGATCGGGGAGTAGTGTGAAGTAAGCGATAGGCAAACCTATCTACTCCTATTGAGAAGGAAGAAAAATAAATAAATAATTAAGAAATCAAATTTTCGGAGTTCAGATGAAGACGTTAGAAGTATAGCGTTGAAGTAGACTTTAGAAGGAACCGGAAACCCAATCCTAAAGAGGAAACAAAGGACAAATCTACTGTTCAAAAGATCGGGAAGGAGTGTGAAGCAAGCGATAGGCAAACCTATCTACTCCTATTGAGAAGGAAGAAAAATAAATAAATAATTAAGAAATCAAATTTTCGGAGTTCAGGTGAAGACGTTAGAAGTATAGAGTTGAAGTAGACTTTAGAAGGAACCGGAAACCCAATCCTAAAGAGGAAACAAAGGACAAATCTACTGTTCAAAAGATCGGGGAGGAGTGTGAAGCAAGCGATAGGCAAACCTATCTACTCCTATTGAGAAGGAAGAAAAATAAATAAATAATTAAGAAATCAAATTTTCGGAGGTCAGGTGAAGACGTTAGAAGTATAGAGTTGAAGTAGACTTTAGAAGGAACCGGAAACCCAATCCTAAAGAGGAAACAAAGGAAAATCTACTGTTCAAAAGATCGGGGAGGAGTGTGAAGCAAGCGATAGGCAAACCTATCTACTCCTATTGAGAAGGAAGAAAAATAATAAATAATTAAGAAATCAAATTTTCGGAGTTCAGGTGAAGACGTTAGAAGTATAGAGTTGAAGTAGACTTTAGAAGGAACCGGAAACCCAATCCTAAAGAGGAAACAAAGGACAAATCTACTGTTCAAAAGATCGGGAAGGAGTGTGAAGCAAGCGATAGGCAAACCTATCTACTCCTATTGAGAAGGAAGAAAAATAAATAAATAATTAAGAAATCAAATTTTCGGAGGTCAGGTGAAGACGTTAGAAGTATAGAGTTGAAGTAGACTTTAGAAGGAACCGGAAACCCAATCCTAAAGAGGAAACAAAGGACAAATCTACTGTTCAAAAGATCGGGAAGGAGTGTGAAGCAAGCGATAGGCAAACCTATCTACTCCTATTGAGAAGGAAGAAAAATAAATAAATAATTAAGAAATCAAATTTTCGGAGGTCAGGTGAAGACGTTAGAAGTATAGAGTTGAAGTAGACTTTAGAAGGAACCGGAAACCCAATCCTAAAGAGGAAACAAAGGACAAATCTACTGTTCAAAAGATCGGGAAGGAGTGTGAAGCAAGCGATAGGCAAACCTATCTACTCCTATTGAGAAGGAAGAAAAATAAATAAATAATTAAGAAATCAAATTTTCGGAGGTCAGGTGAAGACGTTAGAAGTATAGAGTTGAAGTAGACTTTAGAAGGAACCGGAAACCCAATCCTAAAGAGGAAACAAAGGAAAATCTACTGTTCAAAAGATCGGGGAGGAGTGTGAAGCAAGCGATAGGCAAACCTATCTACTCCTATTGAGAAGGAAGAAAAATAATAAATAATTAAGAAATCAAATTTTCGGAGTTCAGGTGAAGACGTTAGAAGTATAGAGTTGAAGTAGACTTTAGAAGGAACCGGAAACCCAATCCTAAAGAGGAAACAAAGGACAAATCTACTGTTCAAAAGATCGGGAAGGAGTGTGAAGCAAGCGATAGGCAAACCTATCTACTCCTATTGAGAAGGAAGAAAAATAAATAAATAATTAAGAAATCAAATTTTCGGAGGTCAGGTGAAGACGTTAGAAGTATAGAGTTGAAGTAGACTTTAGAAGGAACCGGAAACCCAATCCTAAAGAGGAAACAAAGGACAAATCTACTGTTCAAAAGATCGGGAAGGAGTGTGAAGCAAGCGATAGGCAAACCTATCTACTCCTATTGAGAAGGAAGAAAAATAAATAAATAATTAAGAAATCAAATTTTCGGAGGTCAGGTGAAGACGTTAGAAGTATAGAGTTGAAGTAGACTTTAGAAGGAACCGGAAACCCAATCCTAAAGAGGAAACAAAGGACAAATCTACTGTTCAAAAGATCGGGAAGGAGTGTGAAGCAAGCGATAGGCAAACCTATCTACTCCTATTGAGAAGGAAGAAAAATAAATAAATAATTAAGAAATCAAATTTTCGGAGTTCAGGTGAAGACGTTAGAAGTATAGAGTTGAAGTAGACTTTAGAAGGAACCGGAAACCCAATCCTAAAGAGGAAACAAAGGAAAATCTACTGTTCAAAAGATCGGGAAGGAGTGTGAAGCAAGCGATAGGCAAACCTATCTACTCCTATTGAGAAGGAAGAAAAATAAATAAATAATTAGAAATCAAATTTCAGAGTTCGGGTGGAGACTTTAGAAGTATAGAGTTGAAGTAGACTTTAGAAGGAACCGGAAACCCAATCCTAAACAAGAAACAAGAAATAAACCTCTCCTCCTGTTCAAAAGACTGGGGAGGTGTATGAACCGGTCGATGGTTGCATTTATTAAGAACAGGCAAATTATTAATTGGAAAAAAAGTAATTATTCACAAATATATCTATTGAAGTGAAAACCATGAAATTGATCAAATTATTTGCATTTCGGCATTGAATAACCCATAGAGGATGATACGCCGCTAAGCAAACTCAACCAACTAACGTTGCGGACGACGTCAAATAAAATGTTACAAAAAAAGCCACTGTCGATACTGAAAAGAGCGATAACAGCTACTGTTTTTTTTTTTTTGGTTTTTTTTTTAGAATTTTTTTTTTCCTGTTCTAATAGAAAGATTTTATAAATTCAATCAACAGTAACACTGGTTGATCTCTCAATGAATAACGAATAATTCCTGAACATTGTTTTCATTCTGCCAGTGTAATTTTCTTCTCTTTGCTTGTTTGCTACCTATTTTGTGGTCATTATTTACCGTAAGGTTCACTCTTTACAAGTCCCGGGGTCACTCGAGTTAGAGGGTAGTTTATATGGATAGGAGGAGAATATAACGGCTGACTCTAAACTTGAAAAGGTTAACATTGTAGAGTCTGTCTATATATCCAGGACACATGGCATAGTGGATAAAGTCGTTGGTTAGATCCAGTGACAGGACCCAAAGAGTGTGAGTTCAATACCCGGTTAAGGCAGTGGAGAACTTTCAGAGGGAAATTAGCAGGAGATAACTGACAACTGACATCCATCAAACATGGCACGTGGAACTAGAACAGTCTACCCCAGTGAGCGAAATAAAGGGTTCAGTTCGAAATTCCAACCACCTGAAGAAGGCCGGAGCGTACAACGGCCGAAACGGTGTGATAAATATGGCGACAAAGATGAGGACAATAGTCCGAATAATGTAAATAAAATTAACATTGTAGCGATCAGGGAAAACATTCTCTTGAGAGTCTGTTTGTTTGAGTTTTATGGCATATCAACCACTGTGGGTTATTTAATGCCAAATCCAGTTTATATGAATTTTAAATGCCTATTTTGTATGGAATAAAAATGTATAGCTGGCAACATTATTCTTTTACAAAAAAACGTAGAGCTGGCAACATTATTGTTTCAAAAACTTTGAGCTGGCAACATTATTGTTTCAAAAACTTAGAGCCGGCAACATTATTTTTCCGAAAACATTATCTGAGACCTTGCTGTTGGATGCAGTTTATCGCCGTACCCAGGATGCGAATGTAGTTTATCATCATACCCAGCACGCGGATGTAGTTTACCGTCATACCCAGGACGTGAGTAAGACTTGGAAAACTAGGAGTTCACTATTTGCCCATAGCTGGGACCCTAACAGGTGCTACCACCCCGGGTCAAAGTGGACCTGGGAACACCAGCAATTAAGAGGTGGTTCCACGCTCCTCAAAACCTCCTGATCAGAGGCCTTGCTGTTGGATGCAGTTTAACGTCATACCCAGGACGTTGAGAGTCTGTTCAATAGTGGTTCAAGCAAAGAAGTTGTTTAGGTGGATCTTACTTCCCGCTGATGAAATACGGAGGAAACGTGGATGGTTTGATACTATGTAAGTGGCATGGCGGGTACTGGCCGTGAAGGTCAGAGCTTGTATTTCGTCCGACCATTTTCCATCGTAGTAGTGATAGAGCAGTGAGAGACCCGCCATATCCCGCCTTTGAGAGAAAGGTTGAACGGTGGAAAAGAATTCTTCTCTAACAAGGACTTAGAGACGTTTTTTCAACTCTTTGAAGATTGCGAATTGAGGCCTGGGGTACAGTTGTCATATTTGGACAGGAGTTGCTTCTGCCCAAATATGACAACTGTACCCCATTTTCTGTCAGACTTGGCTCTTATAAAGTTAGAGGATAGCTATTCATGTTAAAGACTACATCAACTCCGTGTAGCCGTATGAAAGTTTACGCTGGTGAAGAAAAACGGTTTTCAGTTGTATTGCTGGTCTTGAGAGAAAAATAGATATTTCTATGATTTTTTTCGTTTTGTTTTAACATGAAAATGTATTAACGGTATTTTTACTATAAAAATATATTTTTTAAATTTTCATAGTGTTTTTTTTTTTTTGTTTTTTTTTTTGGAAGTTCACTTTTTGTCCTTAGCTAGAAACTTAACAGGTAAAATAAAGATGATTTACTCAGCATAATGCAAGCATTGACAATAAACTCCAACGCTCGATGACATCAACTATGAACACAGTCACAAGGTGCTGACCGTGTTTGGAAAGAAAACGAACTTTCCCATAACTCTAGTTACATACCTAAAAATCTACACATTCAGTTAAAAAAATAAGAACATCCTTGATAATGGCAAAAATAGCCGAAGGTGCAGGGACATACAGAAACTTCGGACAAGTCCGCACAATAAAAATTAAATAAAAACCTTAACGGCAGTACCTTGCCAGTCGTCTTTAATGAAGCATGTATAAAAGAGAGACTGCTGCAAATGCACAATTATATATATGTGTGTGTGTGTGAGTGTGTGTGTGTACGTGTGTATATGTGTTTTGTGCATGTGTGAGTGTGTGTGTGTATATGTGTTTTGTGCATGTGTGAGTGTGTGTGTGCGTGTGTATATGTGTTTTATGTGTGTGTATATGTGTTTTGTGCATGTGAGAGTGTGTGTGTATATATATATGTATTTTGTTCATGTGTGTGTGTGTGTGTGTATTCACGCAAGGAGGTATAATTATATGATATTCCATAAATATGACAAATAATTATCTATCTATCTATCTTGGGTTTTCTCCCTCTCTCTCTCTCTTAATATATATATATATATATATATGTGTGTGTGTGTGTGTGTGTGTGTGTCTGTCTGTGCATGTATGTGTGTGTGTGTCTTTTATCTATCTATCTATTTATCTATCTATCTATCCCAGTCAATTCAAAAGGATTTATGCGAATAATTATGTATGTGCAATTAAAAAGGGTTACGATGAGTTTATTTGCACCCCCATATACTCGCACACAAACACACACACACACATACAAGCAAACTCACATACATACATACATACATATATATATATATATATATATATATATATATATATATATATATATATATATATATATATACTTTTACAATCTTTGTGGAGCGGGTTCCTCAGACCAAAGCAAGAACAAATGTTCATATAAACATATGTCCGCAAATCCTTCGTTTTTGAGTTAAATTTAAAGTTTACGGTAGCCATTGTTAAATCTACAATCCGAGATATAATCCCCAAATACTTCTTGTCATATTTTACGGTGCCACTGATCCTGTCTCACTAAACAGCAGTAAAGTTTGGATGACACACATTAAATGTTGAAAAACTAGCCACAAATGTACACAAGTGACAAATGTAACCTAGTCTATATATTAGGTTGGTGCAAAAATAATGACGTAATAATGTCGTTTTTTGACGTATTTTTCAACGTCAAAAAACGACATTATTACGTCATTATTTTTGCACCAACCTAATAGCAACATAGCGCCGTCTACCGTACATTTTCTTTAAATAACTCAAGAACGGTGAATTTGTGGAGGTATGTTTATTCGGACTTTTATCCTTGATTTCGCGTGAGGAAACTCGAAAGTTTTGTTGATACAAAATATACGTTTCCTTAAAAATGAATGACAAAGTAGTGCGATTAAGTTTTTTTATTTAATTTTTCTTGTACGAACACAAAAAAAAAAATTAATATTAAAAAATATGACTTTATCATAATGAAGTGACCCTTTAAGAACATCTTGAGATTGACACAAATAAGAATTAGTTTAAAAAAATGGAAAGGCCAAATATTAGGTTGGTGCAAAAATAATGTCGTTTTCTCACGTTGTAACATATGTGAGAAAACGATATTATTTTTGCACCAACCTAATATATTGTCACTTAAATCCAAACGATGTTTAAAGATATGAAGCAGATATTAATGAATAGACCTCTCAGTTCGCGACCTTAATTTGACCAAATTTACAATCACAATGCATGACGATACAAGAATCAGTTTAGAAAATGACGACACGTAAATAATAATAAAAATTAAACTGTCTTGAACCCCACCAACAAAATCGTCTCCGCTAATATTAAGTAAATCAATTTCTTAGAAAGTTATTCTTAGAATCGCTTGATCATGGAACGGAACTCTATATTGTAGATTTAATCTTTGAAATTAATCTAGATTTGGAGTTTTCCGTTTTGAAACAAACGATGTTCTGTGCCGCGATGGAAACATATTTTAGAATAATAATAATAATAATAATAATAATAATAATAATAATAATAATAATAATGATAATAATAATTATATATATATATATATATATATATATATATATATATATGTATGTATGTATGTATGTATGTATATATATATATACAAATATAGATAACTAGACTCGTTTCGAAAAACCTTCGAATTTTTGATTTGCCAATAATCAAATCAATCTCGAGGGAAAAAAAGGTTTTAAAAAAAGAAAGAGCTACAAACATGAACTTCTGCCGAAAAAATCGCACAGATGTAGGTCTGAAGCCAAAGAAAAACCTCGATACGAGTAAACAACTGACAAAAGAGCTCAATACAACCGTAGAGCAGACCTATATATATATATATATATATATATATATATATATATATATATATATATTCATTTCATCCACAACGCAAGAAGAAAGGCATACAAAATATACAACCGCAACAAGACTAATAACATAATCCGCAATAGTAAATCACATGAAAACAGATACATAATACTACCGACCAATTCTGTCACGTCCACTATCCAGAATAACCTATCCCATCTAAATAATCTTGAAATAGTCACAAACACTTCCAAAACCATTATGATTCATAAATATTGACTCTCTACTGATTAATTCGGAGAAATTTTCATATATATATATATATATAGATAGATAGATAGAGAGAGAGAGAGAGAGAGAGAGAGAGAGAGAGAGAGATAATAGTGGTAAATATACATGTATAGATGCAAAATATATATACATACAGATCTACCTGGATTCTATGCTCTAAAGCCTATATGTATGTATGTACGTGTATATGTTATTGTTCATGTGTGTATACGCATGTTTTTGAACATAAAAATATAGGTCCTTGCTAGATTAGATAATCGTTATATTTATTTTTTATATGTTTATATTTGATTTGTAACCTGTAGTCGATATTAATTTTGTCAAATTTTCTTAATTACACAGCGGCCCATTTAATAATTTTAGTTTCCACCACCCCATCTCTCTCCCCCATCCCCTTTTCTTTTCTTTTCTTTTCCTCTCCCTCCCTCTTCTTCTGATCTTTAAGATTAGATCGTCTATTGTGTGTGTATGTCACCACAAAATGCATCCTTTCCGGTTACATCTTTAATGTATTAGACATATGACAACATTCATATTTCTCTCACTTAAACCGTCTTTGACTCTCCTCTCTAAAACTTCTCTCCGTTAAGTTTTAATCCCTCACCTTCTCTCGTCTGTTACCCCTCTCTTTAGCTCTAACATTCGCCCCACACTCTCATACTTACACTCTCTCTAAATTCTATTTTTTATTTCCGGAGTTATTTTTTCTGTTTTCTTTTTGAATTTGTAGGTCTGATGAATTGGATCGTATTTACGATTCCAATGGAATAAATTATAACCATTGAATATTAGTGTTTCAGCCTTTTTATTATATATATATATATATATATATATATATATATATATATATATATATATACATATATATATATATATATATATATATATATATAAGTGAACATTGAAGTCAACACTGAGAGGCGACAGGCTGTTTCATGTTAGGCTCCTGACGATTGTGTCTAGCATGAAACAGCCTGTCGCCTCTAAGTGTTGACTGTAATGTTCACTTTTATATTTATATTTACATACGCTCTATCTCTGATATTCAGCACTTTATCTTATAAATATAGCATACCTTAAAACGATATATCTTCATATATATATATATATATATATATATATATATATATATATATATATTAAATTTTTAAAAAAATAAGGATCATTACATTAAATGAGTGATTAATAAGTTAATGCATCTTTAAAATTTTGTCAGCGAAGTGATTTCTCCATTTTATATCATTAACTTTATTAATTTACTTTTTGTATGAATGATTCGTTGTAATATATATATATATATATATATATATATATATATATATATATATATATATAATTTAAATAAAAACAGACCACTTTAAGGTTCCATGTAATAAATTATTTCACCACAGCCCTTTTAAAAGGACTGTGGATCATCAGACTTTACTTCCAAACAAAAAATGAAAAGAAAATTTAAAAAAAAAAAAAAGTAATTTTTCTTTTCATTTTTTGTTTGGAATTAAAGTCTGATGATCCGCAGTCCTTTAAAAGGGCTGTGGTGAAATAATTTATTACATGGAACCTTAAAGTGGTCTGTTTTTATTTAAATTATTTGCTCTGGATTTACATTGAGCTCTCTGGATTTTATCCTCCTTAGGTTTACCCATACGGATTACCTAGTTTTTCATAAACCATATATATATATATATATATATATATATATATCCAAGGAGCTCCTATCGTAAGCCGTTGAGTAGTTAGCTAAATATTGATATAAAATTGTAACTATAGAATATTCAAAAATATGATTAGTATTCACTACAGTATTAAGTGCATTGACAATGTACGTGACAGTGTGAAAAAGTAAATAACTGTTGTGTAAAATAAATGACTTTATCATCAATGGACTTTCGGCATATTACACACAGGAATTTAGAGATATGAAACTCCAGAAGAAATTTTGCCTCATGGTAATGGCCATAAATCTCCATGGTCTCGGATCCTTGTTCTCCTGCAAGTCACCGGGGTCAGTGTCACCGCCTATATCGAGATGCCGGACACGATGATGCATTGGATCGAGGTCGGGGATAGCTGTACGTGTTTCAGCAGGACTCCCTCCCATACGACCCACGTAACACAAGAAAAATCGGAAGATCTCGCCCGTGATGAATCTCTTAGACTACTCCTTTTTAGACTGAAGTCAACAACCAGACCGGAGAGTTCCTCCGCTGAAACCATCGGCCACGTTCAAGTCGGAGGACATCGCCGGTGAAGTGATCTGGAGAGGGATGGACACCGCCTGGTTTACGTGTCAAAGAGCCGCTACGCATGAATGATTATTACTTCGGCTTTCAACTCGGATGTGTATACGGGGACTGGTCAGGTGCTTAGCTGCACAACGAATTTCGACCATGGGAATGATCATGGCTGGTGTATACTAGCCCCGAACGCCCCGAACACCCGACCGGGATGAGGAACAAGTTTGATTGGAAGCCCCGGGGTGCTTTGTGAGTCACGCTATCTTATCAACATTTGATTTTTTTTTTCTACCTACATTTACATAGGTTACAAATTAAACTAAGCAAAACTGACTAATAAAGGAGGAAATTTTTTCACGGATTCCATGTCATTCTGGAGGCTTTTTTTTCTCTAAATATTTTTTAAAATTTGGGAATATTTGCGCAAAGACATGCTAAATCCCCTGACGGTCTACAAACCCGATAAGAACAACTTGACAATTCGATAATGAGAAAATGAAATGATATTCTGTACTTATTTAAATAATCAGAAAGTTCTTAATTGGACATAAAATTTATTTAAACGTTACAAGTTTTGTTTTTTCTCCTCTGTCGCTCATTTCGGTTGAGAGCGCGTGGCTTGGCACTAATATGCCATAAACTTGGAGTCGTATCATGACGTATTACCGAGGATATAATCTCGAACATCTAATTCTGTTTATATCTATCGATCAATCGATTCCAATCTATATCTTTCTCTTCGTATATATATATATATATATATATATATATATATATATATATATATATATATATATATATATATATCCCAGTCTGTTCCTGTCCATCTTACTGTAGATCTGCCCCAGTCTGTTCATATCCATCCATCTATCTCAAACTGTTCATATCTATCTATCTATCTATCTATCTATCTATCTAGTTTAGATTAGTCTTCCCAATTTATCTATCTGTCTATATATCTATCTATTGTAGTCTACTCTAGTGTAGTCTCTTCGAATCTATTTAGATTCTTTCACGCTATCTATCTATCTATCTATCTATCTATCTATCTATCTATCTATTCTCTTCCAATCTATCTATCTATCTATTCTCGTCTAGTCTAGTGTAGTCTCTTCCAATCTATCAATCTATCTATCTAGTTTAGACTAGTCTTCCCAATTTATCTATCTGTCTATATATCTATCTATTGTAGTCTACTCTAGTGTAGTCTCTTCGAATCTATTTAGATTCTTTCACGCTATCTATCTATCTATCTATCTATCTATTCTCTTCTAATCTATCTATCTATCTATTCTCTTCCAATCTATCTATCTATCTATCTATCTATCTATCTATTCTCTTCCAATCTTCCAATCTATCTATCTATCTATTCTCGTCTAGTCTAGTCTAGTGTAGTCTCTTCCAATCTATTTAGATTCTTTCACGCTATCTATCTATCTATCTATCTATCTATCTATCTATCTATTCTCTTCCAATCTATCTATCTATTCTCTTCCAATCTATCTATCTATCTATCTATCTATCTATCTATTCTCTTCCAATCTTCCAATCTATCTATCTATCTATTCTCGTCTAGTCTAGTCTAGTGTAGTCTCTTCCAATCTATTTAGATTCTTTCACGCTATCTATCTATCTATCTATCTATCTATCTATCTATCTATCTATCTATCTATCTATCTATCTATCTATCTATTCTCTTCCAATCTATCTATCTATCTATCTATTCTCTTCCAATCTATCTATCTATCTATCTATCTATCTATCTATCTATCTATCTATTCTCTTCCAATCTATCTATCTATCTATCTATCTATCTATCTATCTATTCTCTTCCAATCTATCTATCTATTCTCTTCCAATCTATCTATCTATCTATCTATCTATCTATCTATCTATCTATCTATTCTCTTCCAATCTATCTATCTATTCTCTTCCAATCTATCTATCTATCTATCTATCTATCTATAGATAGATAGATAGATAGATAGATAGATAGATAGATAGATAGATATCTATCTATTCCCTTCCAATCTATCTATCTATCTATCTATAGATAGATAGATAGATAGATATCTATCTATCTATCTACTCTCTTCCAATCTATCTATCTATCTATCTATCTATCTATCTATCTATCTATAGATAGATAGATAGATAGATAGATATCTATTCTCTTCCAATCTATCTATCTATCTATTCTCTTCCAATCTATCTATCTATCTATTTATCTATCTATTCTCTTCCAATCTATCTATCTATTCTCTTCCAATCTATCTATCTATCTATCTATCTATCTATCTATAGATAGATAGATAGATAGATAGATATCTATCTATCTATCTATTCTCTTCCAATCTATCTATCTATCTATCTATCTCAGTCTGTTCCTATCTATTTGTTTATTGCCCCTGTTCGTATCTATTTCAGTATATCTCTAAGAGGCAGTTCATGTTAAACACACACTCTCTCTCTTTCTATCTCTCTATCTATCTATCTATCTATCTATCTATCTGTCTCCCTCCCTATCTCTTTTCGCATCTATCTTAGCATATCTTAATCTCTTTTGGCATTTCTTCCCATATACTTTAGACCCTTCATAAAAAAATTATTTCTTATCAATTCATCTCTATCTGTCCAAACTTAGAGAGAGACATGTGACGAAATATCCGTATGTTAGACCTTCAAACACGTGACGAAGAGAACTTCAAAAACACATTGCTTGCATTCCATCTCGCGTGGGTGTAGGTATTTACATAGTTTAGAATAATGTGGGACAAGGCTGACCTAGTGGAGTTCTCAGTAAAGATCATATAACTGTTTTACGCGACTAGCTTGTAAAACATCAATCTATGAGGCGAGTAATTTTATTGTATTTATAAAATAAATGTTTATCTACGACATATATATATATATATATATACATATATATATATATACATATATATATATATATATATATATATATATTTCTTCCTCATTTGCAATGCATTCCATTAGTAAATGTTTATCTATTATACAAATAATAGCCTCATTCTGACAGTAAAGCTTGCATTAATTCCTGACCCTTTTCTTCGTTATTTGTAATCTATAGTAAATGTTTATCTATTATACATCTAATAGCCCTATTTTGTCAGTAGGGTTTGCATTAATTCCTGACCACTGACAATACCTTTCTTCAGCATTTGCAATGCATTGCTATAGTAAATGTTTATCTATTATACATCTAATAGCCCTATTCTGTCAGTAGGGCTAGCATTAATTCCTGACCACTGACAATCCATTTCTTCCTCATTTGCAATACCTTTCCATAGTAAATGTTTATCTCTATCTATAAAAGGCAGAATGTGTGTGTGTGTGTGTGTGTGTGTGTGTGTGTGTAACGAATGCACGGCTGCAATTTTCAAAGGATTTGCACCAAAATTTACATGCACATGCTCCAAGTTAGTGGGAAGGCCAAGACCGACTTTGCATTTCCCAA
>OZ010603.1:64546934-64554434 GCA_963932145.1 Acanthosepion lycidas | reverse complement strand
GAATAGATGTGAGTTTGTGACCCTGGGTTTCACGCTTTTGCAATCCCAGGGTCACAAACTCACATCTATCCAGCCAAATATGTTCGCTCTATCTCTGATATTGAGCGCTTTCTAATAATTATCGCGCATATAATATATAAATTATTATATATATATATTTATTTATATTTATATACACACATTTTTCACACACACACACACACACACACACACATATATATATATATATATATATATATATATATATATATATATATATATATATATATAGGCAATAGATCCCTTACTATATAATCCATGCGGATGCTACTAATATCAAATATTAAAACTGATCCACAGAGAGCTCTATATATTTATTATAACAGAGCACATATTTTTTGTGGCTTAACCAAAAATCCAGACGTACATTCGACCCTGAATGCTGAACAATCAAGCGTGTAAGACTCACCTTCACAAGGAGGTTTCAAACTAGCGTCCAGTTGGTTGGCAAAAATAAGCAGGGTTGTACTCTCTTGAATAAGTCACAGTGTGGATATTGTACTGGATATTTATTGAGCACAATATGCAGACTGGAATCATTAGCCAATCAGAACTTACAGAATAGATTTACTTGGGAATCAGAGTGGAATCTCCCATGTTGCTATATAAATCACCTACTAATTTGCCCAGCAGACTTGCTTAGTCACAGACGAGGCTATGCTTTACTGAGTAGGTAAGCTTTTTGTTTTTCTTTTATATATATATATATATATATGTGTGTGTGTGTGTGTGTGTGAGAGAGAGAGAGAGAGAGAGAGTTTCTGTGTGTTTGGTGGAGGATTCCTTTATGTATATGAACACACATAAAAAAATGATAGAAAATGTCTTTCTTTATTTCCTGATAGAAATTTGAAAGCTGAGCAAAATATCCGTCGAGACGCATGAAATATTGACCTAATGATATCGAGAAGGTTGTTGATGAAGATACAAAGAACGTGGGTTCTACGATTGAGCTCTGAGGGGCCCTCGCATTAAAGTGAAAGAATCTAGAAGCGTTACCGTTCAACACGATTTTCTTGACACAAGCGCGATTGGATTGTCATACATTCGATCAGAGACACCATAGTCTTTCGTTCATTGGGCTTGTGAAGATCAAACACGTACCAAACAAATGATATCTAAAGTCACAGCCACAGCCTCGCCGTTCTTATCTAAAGCCTGACAGACAAAGTCAGTAATCACCGTTAATACATTGGCATTTGACCTAGAGAAACAAAAGCCATATTGTTCCTGGAAAGGGGATGTGTCTCTGTTAAGTGTGTGTGTGTGTGTGTTATTTGATTCTTAGGGAGTGAGTGAGTATGATGTGTGTAAGCGTGTATATTACTATGGGTGTGTGTTATCATGTATGTAAGTGTGTATATTCGTGTGGGTACGTGTATAAGTGTAAGGCCTCAACACCTCCGTAAGCATGTCTGTCTTGTGTGGGTGAGAAATATAGGTAGATGACATATATATATATATATATATATATATATATATATATATATATATATATATATATATTACCAATTTGGGACTAGTAGGAATAATTCCAACCAGGATATTAATCCAGCGAGAGTCCAATGTAAACTAAAGAGCATTATAATTATAATAATTAAGAAGAAAACCTTACAGATTCATTTCGGTTATAATTTATTTCGTGAATATTTGTATATTCATCTCTTCAGACCGAAAGACAGACAGTTTCGCTGTATCACAGCTCTTCAGTATGGCTAGACGTTCGATTGCTTCTAACCGGGGCCGAAACTTGACCGATTTGGCAGAGATCTAACGTATTCTATAGGAAATGTATACAAACGCCAGTAGCCAAGAGAGCTCAATTCGTAATTGAAGAGCGATTAATTAATAGCAGCAGACACTGTTTTTTTTTATTACCCTTTTCTCAGAAGTGCGTGTGTGTGTAATTAAAACGAATGAATTAATCAAAAGGCTAATATATAATATATATCATCAATTGTATTGTGATTATTGTTATCATTTTGTTGAATTTTTATTAATTTTATTAACAATTTAAGCAGCTGCAAAGTGTGTATGAAAGTTTGACCAAAAATCACTTTGTGCTTGTCACTAGGAAAATACTCTTCTGTTCCATGTCAACCCAAGGCCGCATACAGCCAGAATAACACTGGAAAACATTTTTGAAAATAATTGGTAAAATTAATAGTAATGCTACTGGTAAAATTAAAATTAATGGTAAAACTAATAGTAATGGTAACTGTGAAAATAACGTTAATGTTAATGTTAAATTTATCAAGCTAATGTAAAAATGATTGGTAATTATAATGTTAAAATTAATGTTAACAGTAACGTTAATGATCATGATAAAATTAATGGTAATATTAAAGATTAAATTAATGATGGCGGCAATGCTAAAATTAACGGCAATGCTAAAAATAAAGGTAATGATAAATTGATTTTATTGGTAATGTAATGATGATTATCATGTAAAATTAACAGTAATAACAATTCTAAAATTAATGATAAAATTAATGATAATGATTAACGGTAAATTAAAGTTAATGGTAAATTAATTTTACTGGTTTAAGTAGTAATAGTTATCAGGTAAAATTAATGGTAATTTTAAAATTAATGGTAATTGCAAATTTACTGGTAATGGTACCGGTGAAATTATACAAATAGTAATTATAACATTTATGGCCATTCTGACGACGAAATTAACTGTTTCCATCCAGAAAACATTCGGCATTTGTTGAATGTGTAGTTAGTGTTACTATGTTAAAATTTTATTAAAACACTTTTTATATTAAAGCATTTTACTTTTACTTCGACTTGGGTGGTACGTATGTATTTACGAATTGTTTGCTTCAGTGATTACTCTCACAATCTTCTCCTCGACAAACACCGCGGCACACCAGTAATGAGACCTGTTAGAACCATATTTCAGGCTGAAGTCGATTCATGACTTTCCCGACAGCCATAGTCCAAAGCAGATGCAAGAAGCCTGAACTGGAATCCGAACTCGGCTCTCTAATTCCGATTATTCTCCAATAATCGTTACTCGAGCGCGCGCGTGCGCGTGCGCGCGCTGGAGTAACACACACACACACACATGTAAAAATGGATGGAGAGATTTGTGCATTTAAAAATAATTAATTAATTCAGACCAAGGATAATGACCTTAAGTCTTATTAATTAGCGTTCAAAACATTTTTTTTTCTTTTCCAATTAGTCCATAATTCTGTACCAATTCCTTCTGGAACAACTTGCGACAAGTTATATTTCTCCCTAGACAATAACAAAACTGGAAATACTTACAGGCATGAACGTAATTACTTTGTTCTATGACCCACTGGGAAATCAAAGGATTTGCAAACCCCCCAAAAAAAATGTCTGAAAAGAAAACGGAACCAAGCAGTGGGGTAAAAAAAACCGTGGGTCGTCGAATTGTATGTATTGGACAAAGCTTACTACCACCCCCATCACTCTCTGTCTCTCTCCTTATCTTTCCTTCTCTCTACTTCTCTCTCACTCTCTCTCTATCTATCTACACACACACACACACACATATATATATATATATATATATATATATATATATATGTATATGCGTGCGTCTGTGTGCGTCTATGTGTGTGTTACCTTACGTTCTGTAATAAGCATTTTTTTTTCAACGTGTTCCTAATCTGAGTTATTTCCTTCCAAAACAATTTGATTACTTTTTTTCTTTTCATTTTGCTTTTCATTATTTTATTTATTTTCTGCATCGGGACGTGTTGGGTTGTATAAACAACAACGCGCTTAAATGCATTTTTACTGCTGTTGCCATTATTTATTGATCCCGAAAATTTATCGCACAGAATCAAGTGACAACAAGTCAGCCCTAGTAATCTTACCAACCGGCAGTACTTAAATAGATTGGTCCACTCATAAGAAAATATGCGGGTAAAAAATGGATTCAAAAATGTTTGCAGTTTACCATTCTTTAGACTTGTCAGAATCGAAAAATTATTTTTCAACCGATTGTTATCGTTCCCTACCTGAGACCCCAGCTTCAGTCACCCCTGTAAAGTAACCTTCCTGTGTCTTTTCTATAAATACTTTTATGGTAATTGTTTTGAAGAATTTTCTTCTATTGTAACTCTATAGTAAAATCCATTTCTTTTTCCAGTTAACAACAGATTGTAGGTTATTTTTTTAGATCAACTGTCAATTTGAGCTTATCAAACCAATTAGATTTATCATTGAGACAGTATTAAATAATTGTGTTATAAAATGATCAAACTTAGCCTTAAGATATTTGGGGCGGGTGCTCGCTTTATTTCAAGGAATGGTGACATATTAATAAGGTTTTAGAGAGAAAGATATCGGGAGGTAAGAGATGTCACCAAGCCATTGATCATTTGCACTTGGGTCTTCTCTTTCTCTCTCTCTCTCTCTCTCTCTATATATATATATATATATATATATATATATATATATATATATATATATATATATATACTTAGATGGAGAATTCGTTGAGAACACAAGATATTTTTTACAATTTTACATGTTTATCATTCGTCCTTGCTTTGAATATTGTCGCCACATCTGATCGGGTGCTCTCTATTTAGAGACTCTTGATAAAATAAAAAGAAGGATCTGCAATGTTACTGGTGCTGACCTGGCAACCCGGCTTCAGTCACTTTCCCACCACTGTAAAGTACCTTCCCTGTGTCTTTTCTATAAATATTTTCATTGTTTTGATGTACTTTCCGTGGTTATTTTTATTCTCACCCTCCACAAAAAAAAAGCTTACATATGGGAACTATTTAGAACTTCACAGAGATTTGAGGTATTATGGTGACTGTCATAAGAATAGTAAGTAACAATGTGTTGTTTTGGTGTAAGTTATACTGTGGTATGAAAAATTTCTCCTCTTTTGTACTAATAAATGCGTTTTTTTTTTTAAATTTCTACTTGTTTCTTCAATATATTGGGAGGAATAGTTTTGGCAATTTATTTTATATCTATGTGTATGTTTTTGTTTTCTATGCCGACAGATATGAAAAATTTCTCCTCTTTCGTACTCATAAATGCGTTTTTTTTAATTTCTACTTGTTTCTCCAATATATTGGGAGGAACAGTTTTGGCAATTTATTTTATATCTGTGTATGTTTTTGTTTTCCATGTCGACATACTGTGGTATGTTTAGCCCAGTAATTCTGGCTAGTTAACTTCAAGATAAAACAGAGTGAAAACCAGCCTTCTCTACTTTTGGACTTGTGCCACATTTTTGTATTTATAAAATAAATCTTACTTTCCTACCTCGATACATTATATATATATACTGTACATATGGATACTAGTTAGGACTTCGTAGAGACTCTGAGGTATTACGGTGGCTGTAGTAAGAATGGTAAGTAAGAATGTGTTGCTTTGGTGTAAGGAAAAATGTGGTATGTTTGGGTCAGTAATCGTGGGTAGCTAAGTTTAATTATAAAACAGATTAAAGTCCAGCCTTCCCTACCGATTTTGGCCTTGTGCCACATTTTTGTATTATAACAAAATAAATTTTACTTTCCGTTAAGGTACCTAGACTTTATGAATTTAAGGGCAGTACTAGATTGGGACTACGGTCTCATTCTTTTACCGCTGAAATAGCTAGATGTAACCGTAAGTTTTATGCTAAAATTTCCTTTTTTTTTTTTTTTTTTTTTTTTTTTTTTTGCAATTCTTGTTTGTGGAATTCTCTTCCGGCTTCTTGCTTCCCAGTCAAGATTGATTTTCAAAAATTTAAATGCAATGTCAATCGTTATCACCTGTCTTCTTATAACTTTTTTTTTTTTTGTTCTCGTTCCGTAATGTTTAACTTTTACTTATATTAATTAACAACCGTTAACCCCCTTCCATCCTCCTGGTTTTATTGCCTTTCTTGGGGTAAAATTAAAAAGAATTTTGAAGATTGGTCTTGTTTATAAGATCGATACAGTGTCAAATCGATCCCTGACTTTAAAAATATTATTAGCCATAGCTCCTTTGCGTTCGAAAACATATTTTTAAGGAAGAAAAGAATTTTACCAATGCACAAACGGATACATATTTCATTAAAAGAAAAAAAATTAAAAGAATAAAATTATGTCTCTGTTTATTCTTCAATTGAGATAAAAAATTATGAACCTCAAATATTTTTCTAAAAAAATCCGATGCAAATCTGTTTTTTTTTTTAAGTATTTTATTTTAAACTTTAAATATTAGGTTGATGCAAAAATAATGACGTAATAATGTCGTTTTTGACGTATTTTTTAACGTCAAAAAACGACATTATTACGTCATTATTTTTGCACCAACCTAATATCTTCAGAAATTTTTTTAAAAAGAACAGATCTTCCCTCAATGAGATGTCATGCCTTGAGTACCTATCGGGATTTGAACTCAACCCACATCTCAAATGTACATATCCATCGCTAAAGATACTGTAAAAATGGCCGGATTTTTATACCGTTCTAGTAAGTACCTCACTCCCCCTGCTATCTTTTCTACGTTTACAAGAGCCAGATCAGATATTATGACCAGGAGCTGCCCAGTGTTCACTTTCTACTCTCGACAGAGTTCAAAAGCGTTCCAGCGTCCTTGTGGGCGAAAAATTATTTTCTACCCTACAAACCCTTTTCTACACACCAAATATCTCGCTGCTCTATCGCTAATTCTATGGAAAGTGCTCAGACGAACTACATTCCCCAGTTGCATCAGTCATAACCTTCACAGCTTTGATCACCCATGCCATGCGAATTTTAGCGAACCATCTTCCCAAGAAAATTAAATTTCGGTATAAAATGAGCTAAAAAGGAGTTGTTATGGTGTTAAAAAAAAAAGCAAATCAATTATCACAAAGCAAACCCTGAGATTTTTCCACTCATGATGAAAGATTGTACACTCAAGGAGGCCCCATTGCCTGGAATACGTATTGGGACTCAATCTGACACCAAACCTGAAGTGGAACTCGTATATATGACCCATCGTTAAAGATGCTGCAAAAATGATCGCAACATGAACTGATCGCTCCAGAAAGTATCTATTCCGCACTTTCCAACCTCAACTGAGTTCAAATGCGTTTTCGTGGCCTTGTGGGTGATAAACTGTTCTCCACAGTTCAACCTCTTTCCCACAGAAGGGAATGTTGTTAGCCCTTTTCTCTGCTATGCCGATATTTTCATGGCAGATATTTTTCGTTCCAACGGTTACTGCCGAATAAGCCACATTCAGTCTATATTCTTTTCGCAAGGAGTAACTTCTACTAAGTCAGTTTTTTCTGAGAACTGTGGCAATGTGGAACTTAGTTTAAGTTGTACTAATAATTTAGAGCAAATAATTAAATCACATAACAATAAAATATTAAATTTATATTACAATAATAACCGTAAAATTTATTCCTGGCCTTAAATTGTCTCATACAAATAACCTGGGTAGTTATAGAAATCCTGAACAATGTCTTCTATCTAACAAGTGCTTAACTAA
>OZ010603.1:64526934-64541934 GCA_963932145.1 Acanthosepion lycidas | reverse complement strand
CTACCGTAAGTTCTATGTTAACAGTTTCTTCTCTTTTTTTTTTCCGTTTTCTTATATTCTGTCAAAATCATTAACCACTCACCTACGTCTTAATCTTTTTATTGCCTGGCATAAGGTGAAATGAATAAAAATATGTCCTGAATAAAGTTAGAAAAAATTTAATGTTTCATAATTTTCCTAGCAATCTCTTTTTATATTCAGTGACAAGATCGTCTCGTGGCCGAGAGAGATTTGACCGCCGGACATTTGGCCGAAAGACATTTCGCTGACGGACATTTAGCCGACGGACATTTGGCCGAGAGACATTTGGCCGAGAGACATTTGGCCGACGGAGATTTTGCCGAAAGACATTTGGCCGAACGGACATTTGGCTGACGGACATTTGGCCGACCGACATTTAGCCGAACGGACATTTGGCCGAACGGATATTTGGCCGACGGACATTTGGCCGACAGACATTTCACCGAAAAAGTACAAGCAAAAATATTAGGTTGGTGCAAAAATAATGTCGGTTTTTGACGTTAAAAAACACGTCAAAATACGTCATTATTTTTGCACCAACCTAATAGTAACAAGCAATACTTTAAGTATTTTAACTAATAGTAGATTAATTAATAATAAGGTAGAATAGGACTAATAATTACCACTGAATTTCAAGTGATTAAATTTCTAAATTAAAATTTAATGTCAAAAGTTTTCTTATTTCAATATTTGTTTATTGAAATTAGTATTTTTAAAAATATCTGAGTGTGTTTGGGTAAAAAAAGTGGTACCTAATTATTTAAATTCGTGTTTAACAGTAAGATATTAGGTTGGTGCAAAAATAATTTCGTTTTCTCACATAGTAACATATGTTAGAAAACGAAATTATTTTTGCACCAACCTAATAAAATCTATTAGTTTGGTGCAAAAATAATGACGTAATAATCTCGTTTTTTGACGTATTTTTTAACGGCAAAAAACGACATTATTACGTCATTATTTTTGCACCAAACTAATAGTTCATCTCTTTAAGATAATGATCATTAAAAGGGAAATTAAAAGATCTTTCATATCGTAAAAGCTTAAGATTTTTGTTGTAGTAAAATGTGCTTTTTCTCAAAAGACTTATCTTACAGTAATATTTGAAGTAAAATATAATATATACAGAATAGATTTTTAAAAAAAACCTGCTAAAAAATAATTAAAAATCATAAATTAATGCAGTAAATAAATATAAATATATCTAGCACCTTACGATAAAGAGTATGGGATACATAAGTACGCCCCTACATTTTCGGTTAAATGTCCCTTCGGTTAAATGTCCGTCGGTCAAATGTCCGAGTACCGATCGCCTATATTTTTCTTCATCTTGTCTTTATCGTAGTGCAAACCTTGTGAGTGTTATTTCTATGACAAATGCTCCTAAAAATCAAATCAATAGAATTGCTGACTCTGCAATCGACAACAATTTAGCTTTGGTTAAAAGTTAAATAATCACACCACAATACAATTTGTTTACATTTAGAAGGAATAAATATTCGAAGAACAGGTTTTTATGACACAATGTTTGCTTTCTTTAATTCTCAAACAGCGTTTCTTGTTTTGATTTCCTGTTTGTTGAGTTGCTGAAAATAATCCCGGGAGTTGGTATGTTATAGACGCTGAAGTATATACGAATATGGAGTTACTGTAAATTTATTGGCTCGGGCCAATTCCAGAGTCTTCTCTCTCTTGTTGGAGTGGGGCCCTAGTACCGGGTCAGATAGTCACACCAGCTTCAGCCAACATATAGTTCTTTTTCAATGCCTTGGTGTCCACTTTGTAGCACTTCCAAAAACATCTGTCCAAATTGATCAAACATCTTTTCAGCACCCCGTTGTAAAGTTAAATTTATTTTCAGCACCCCGTTGTAAAGTTAAATTTATTTTCAGCACCCCGTTGTAAAGTTAAATTTATTTTCGTGTATTAGTTATTAAGATGCTGAACCCCTTGCAACATTTCACAGACTGACTTGTACACATTATGAAATGAACAAAAGTCCGACAATTATTTTAAGACATTTTTTTTATGTTTATACTTTCTTTTTATAGATACAAATATTTAAGTAAATGCTCTGTTTATAATAAACAGTATTAAACAACATTTACCGGGCTGAATGTCCGAGAAATTTTCATAGAAAATATTCGTCCTTTGACAGGATTCGAACCTGCATCCTATACAGAACCGTCATTTATTATAAACAGAGCATTTACTTAAATATTTGTATCGATAAAAAGTACGTATAAACATAAAAAAAACGTCTGTCCATATTTCTCAGATTTGGTATTATGTACATTATTTACATATGTTTTTGAGGCGACAAAGATGAGGACAATAGTCCGAGCAATGTAAATAGTGTACATAATACTTCATCTCAGAAATATAGACAGATACTGAAGGGCCGAAACATTGTGATAAATATGGCGACAAAGATGAGGACAATAGTCCGAATAATGTAAATAATGTACATAATATCTCATCTCAGAAATATAGACAGATACTGAAGGGCCGAAACGTTGTGATAAATAGGGCGACAAAGATGAGGACAATAGTCCGAATAATGTAAATAGTGTACATAATACCTCATCTCAGAAATATAGACAAGGACACATGGCACAGTGGATAAAGCCATTAGTTAGATCCAGTGACAGAACCCAAAGAATGTGAGTTCAATACCCGCTTAAGGCAGTGGAGAACATTCAGATGGAAATTAACAGGAGATAACTGATAACTGACATCCATTAAACATGGCACGTGGAACTAGAACAGTGTACCCCAGTGAGCGAAATAAAGGGTTTAGTTCGACATTCCAACCACCTGAAGAAGGCCGGAGCGTACAGCGGCCGAAACGTAATAAATATGTTGACAAAGATGCGGACAATAGTCCGAATAATGTAAATAATATAAAAAATGTCTTAAAATAATTTGTCCATTTCATAATGTGTGACGTCATTGTTTACATGTGGATACGCATCGAGCAGATATGAATGTATGAGAGAAAATCATGGAGAATTGTGGTTTAAAACTAGTAAAATCGACCGTGCTATCCGAAACGCTTAATCGGTAAAAGCAAGTCAGGTTAGATGATGGTTCCGTATAGGATACAGTTTCGATTCCTGTTGAAGGACGTATATTTTCTATGAAAATTTCTAACACATTCAGGCCAGTAAATGCGTTAATACTGTTTATTATAAACAGAGCATTAACTTAAATATTTGTATCTATAAAAAGAACGTATAAAAATAAAAATGTCTTAAATATATAAAGTCATCCACAAACAGACTGTTTCGCTGTATCACAGCTCATCAGTGCGGCTAGACATCCGGTTGCCTCTAGCTAGGATCGAAACCCGACTGAATTGGTATCAGGCGGATATTCTACCACTAAGCTGTCGGCGCGCGACTGGATTTTTGGCATATTTATTTTAGGAAACACGCCCAGTGACCGACAGCCTATATATATATATATATATATATATATATATATATATATATATATATATATATATATATATATATATATATATATATATATATATATATATATATATATATATATATATATATATATATATATATATATATATATATATATATATAATAAAAGTCGCACAAAAAAATGCCTAATGATATAGACACACACTCAAGCACATATATACTAAAGTTAACTAAATACAATACTCGAGAGCCACTCAGGGACGAATATTACTGTTAAATGATTATGATGAATGAGGTCCGATACGAGTGAAGGACGTGCTAAGAAATAAAGATTATGGAGAGAAGTTTCATAGATACACTCTTCACTTGTTAAGTTAAGATTGTTTAGTGTTATGATCCGGTTCCTTGTACCACGGTGATGGTCCAAGGTAGAACCAATAAAGAAGAACTCGAACACAGGTATGGAATAACACAGATATATTACAAACAGGAATATATACAGAGAAGTGGAAAGTGTTAGTACGAACAATCAGGTTTAGTAGTAAGTGTCTGAACGCGACTCTGTTTCGGACTGCCTCTGACTCGACTGACTGACTGGCTCTGACTGACTGACAGACTCCAAACTTCAGACTTCACTCCAGACTTCAGACGGAACAGTATTTAGTCACCCACCCCAGGAGGGCATCATGTGACACAAGGCCGGTTTAACGTGGGATCTCCGAGCCCGTGGGCTCGGCCAAAAATATGTTTTTTGAACCCGTATACACTGGTTCAGGGTCAGTTTACCTCCCCGAAAGAGACTCCGCCCTTCGGCGTAGCCTCGTTCAGGTTCCTATATTTGCTCTACTCTGTATTGACCACTCTTTTAAAAATATTAATTGTTGCTAATTGGAATTTCTTCCGTTTACACCTATCGTATACTTATATATATATATATATATATATATATATATATATATATACGATAGGTGATTAAATTTTCTAGGTTTCATCGAAGACACCTTCCAACAATAAATATGTTTTTGGTCACATTTTGTCCTTGTGTTAACATCACCAGATACTTATATACGAATATATGCCTGCAGTGACTCAGTTACGACTCAATGGGGTTGTGAAGAATGTGGCCTCGTCTATTTATCACAAGCTGGGCTGGAAAGTCAAATTAGCAATCGTTGAATATAAATTGTACTCTTCACAGGAGAGTTTGATTTGTACCTTATATCATTTTGTCTAAGCCGAGACCACGATAATATAAACACTAAAACCTATTACACACATAAAGACACACATATATATAAAACATCCCCATAACTCTGGAAACATACACACAGCCCATACACCCAGTGTAAAAGCAAATATCAAGTAATCCTTTATAATGGCTAAAAGTATAGCCGAAAGGGCTCAGAATTACAGAACATTTGGACAGTTTGTACACAATCAATGTCCAGAAAAGAGAACACATTTTCGAACACAAAAAACATTAAACAGGAAGCTTAATCGTAGTACTTTGTCTGTCGTCTTTAATGAAACATGTGTAAATGAAGGGCTGCTGCCTAAATACACAATTCTCAAATTACACGACACGGCAGCCAACAAGAAAAGTAACACTACTAAATATATATATATATATATATATATATATATATATATATATATAATAAAAAGGCTTAAACACTAATATTCCAAAATCATAATTTATTCATCAGAACTACAAATTCAATTTTTTTTAATTTGTATGTCTGATGAATTGGATCGTATTTACGATTCCAATGGAATAAATTATGACCATGGAATATTAGTGTTTAAGCCTTTTTATTATATCCTTACTCTGTCCTGGTCATTGAGTTCTACCTGGATTCTATCCTCTTGGAATTTTTTTTTATATAAATATATATGTATGTGTATATATATATATATGTATATATATTTATACATTTTAGATATATGATTGTATATGTATGTGTATATTTACCACTAATATTATTAATTATCTATCTATCTATCTATCTATCTATCTATCTATACATATATATATATATATATATATATATATATATATATATATATATATATATATAATGGATAATTTTTTTCATATTCCAATGAACGCTCGGCTAATTGTCAACCTTTACACTCAGTATATATATATATATATATATATATATATAAAATAAAAAGGCTTAAACACTAATATTCCAGACCTACAAATTCAACAAGATTATTTTTTATACAAATATATATGTATGTGTATGTATGTATGTATATATATATTTATATATTTTAGATATATGATTGCATATGTATGTGTATATTTGATGCTAATGTTATCTATATGTGTGTGTGTGTGTGAGTGTGTGTGTGTGTGTGTGTGTGTGTGCTTGAAAAATCATGAGGTCAGATGAATCCGCTGCCTGATCTTTTGACTTTTTAAATTAAAAACTCTACATTTTTATTTACTGTTTATTTTTTTACGCGTGTAGTGAGCACTTTTTTTTTTTTTTTTTTTTTTTTGTAGTGAGCACTTTTTTCTTTGATGATTCAAATTTACAATAATTCTGAATGTATATCCTTGCTTGACCCAATTAATGCCCGTGAGGAGCGGATAAGGGTAAAAAAAGACGTGGCCCTCGGGGCACTGTTCCGAGGTTATCCGTATACTTGGATTAGTATGGCTGCGGAACTGAGTGAGTAGCGGCGCTATATCGAGTCAAGTTTATGTCTTCTTCGTCAACGAGGCCCCGTGGTACAGTTAGTATGACGATTGCGTTGTATCGAAAGATTATTCTGGACTCGATGAATTACTATATATGATCTCTATCTATAAAAGACAGGATGTGTGTGTGTGTGCGTAACGAATGCACGGCCGCAATTTTCGACGGATTTGCATCCAAATTCCAAGTTAGCGGAAAAGCCAAGACCGACTTTGCATTTCCCAACTCCCATCGATAGTGGAAATAAATGATTTTTTCATGCTTCTACGGCACTTTTCACGTCGTTTGCGGCCATTTTCTACTGGCCAGAATGAGAGCCTATAGCTGTCTGCCACGAATAGGCAGGAATATTCTATTGGTCAGCGTGAGAGCCAACAGCTGACTGACACAAATGTTAACTAGCATGCTAGCATGCAAAAAGAAAAATCGATAGCTGCATTCGTCACAAGTGGGAAAAATTTAAATCTGCATGGCACTTTACTCCAATTGGCTCATTCGCTTGCAAGCATCCCATAAATCTAAAAGGAGACCAATAAGATTAATTGCTATCAAAGTATTTGTTGTTAACATTCTTTTTTCATTCGGTTTTTCTTCATTTGTTTTTTCCAGTTACGAGTCGTTTTTTTTAAAGTTGATCGTTTTGTGTTCATTTTGTTTAGTTCTTTTTTCGTAACAGATTTAATGTTTAGTATAGAGCTTAGAAAAAATTCGCAGTGTGAAATAGGCAAGAAGTAAGGCATGTAGCAACATCAGCACGGCAAAGGGCACTCCTTTAAAGGCAAGGAAGGGCAAAAATATTTTAAGTCAAGTGATAGCGATTGCTGTATGAGTCGTACGATTTTTGAATCAAGCACGGGCAAATACTTTTTCACACCCAACCCAGTTCTGCGGAATCAAAATCAACGTTGAGTTTAAGCAAGCGAATGTGCAAAAATCAAATAATAAATGGAGAAATTAATCTGCCTTACCTTACGTGATAATTTTGAAAGGAAAAATAATTTAAAGAAATGCTTTAAAATCTTTTATTCATGATGTTTCATTTTAAAAATTTTCTAATAACTACTTCATTGATATAATAGTTTTCAACTTTTTTTTTTTGTTTTTTTGTTTTTGTTTTTTTTTTTGCCTTGCTCTGTTGTCATCGACACTGATTTTTTCTAAACCATTTTTTTAACAAAAGGAGTGGACTCCCATAAATCTAAAGGGAGACCAGTAAGATCAATAGTCATCAAGTTCGCTGCATTTTCCACTGTAAGTCTGTTTCTTTTATCTAGGTATTTAATATTCATTCTTTAAAAAAAAAAATATCTGCTTCGGAAGAACTGATAGCAATCGTATTGATAATATTTTTCATTTTTTGTACACTTTGAAGAATTACAGGACAATGAAAGTTTTTCAAGATATTTTCAACATAGTCACGAAAATCATTAATGGGAATTCTGTGATCAAAGATTTTGCTGAAACAATTCAGCTTTTTTTCGCAGCTTTCCAGGGAATAAATATTTCAGCAATTCAAATTTATATTAAGCTTTATTCGATCACCTGAATTTACACCCCCAGTTGATTATGTAACTACAATGTGCAGACAATCTAAAATTAGTAGTTTGTTTGTTCAGGTTGCTGCTAGCAACAACGGGTTCGCGCTGAGCTCTTTAAATTCCAAGAACAGTTCCGCGTGAACCTATGCGAACCGGCTGAATCCCACCACTGTGTTTATCTCTTATTCCTGTTTAGGATTGGGTTTCCGGATCGTTCTAAAATTGTGTTTTATATTTATTTTTCTTTCACTTTTGGTATCCCCTTTGCATTTTGCTGGCATTATCACTTTACTCTGTAACACTCTACCTCGAACGGCTCTCGGACCTTTTACAAGGTGAACATCATTGTAAAAAATAAAATTAAAATTTGCTTAACAAAACGATAGGCTAAAGCCATTATAAACATTTGTTTCCGTTCTTGCTGTTCGGAACTGTTTTTCTGACGTGTCGTTTTAGAGACATCCAATATTTGGGATAACCTTGGCATACCTGCAATAGTTTCCACAGAATGTTGTAGATCTTGACTTGACACTAATTATAATTTCGTAATGCTTGGAGAATTTACCACGCTGTCTTGAAAATGAATATGTTAATTTAAAAGAAAGTTCCGGCTCTGCATATTTTGTTACAGTTCGAAATTTAAATTGCAAATTGAAATAAAAACTAAATTAGTTTTCCATTTACTTGCTTTGAATTACATTACTACATCTGGTCTGCTACTCCTGCTCTATATTTAGAGATTCTTGATAAAATCCAAAGAAAAATTTACAATATTATTGGCCATGACCTGGCATCTCGGCTTCAGTCACTTTCCCACCGTCAAAACGTAGCTTCCTTGTGCCTTTTCAATAAATACTTTCAGGGTAATTGTTGTAATGAATTTTTCTCTATGCTGGATTGTACATATGGGGACTAGTTAGCATTCTCATGGAGACAATGAGGTATTATAGTGGATGTAGTAAGAAAGTGTTTTGGTAACTTACCGACGCACACGTGGACTCTCCCAGCTGTAAATAGGAGCAGGTACTGCCTTCTGGAGAGGGAAGTTTCCAACAGTCAGCTCTGATAGTCAGACCGAACATTCTTCCTGTAACACTCTCGGTTGTATATGTTTGTATTGTTGTTTTCTGTTAATATATTTGTTTAACTCAATTCCTCTCTTGTGTCATTATTTCTGGCCCTAACAAGGCCACAACACTATCTATCTATCTATCTATCTATCTATCTATCTATCTATCTATCTATCTATCTATTTCAGTCTGCTCATATCTATCTATCTATCTATCTATCTATCTATCTATCTATCTGAGTGCTCTATCTATCTATCTGAGTGCTCTATCTATCTATCTATCTATCTATCTATCTGAGTGCTCTATCTATCTATCTATCTATCTATCTGAGTGCTCTATCTATCTATCTATCTATCTATCTATCTGAGTGCTCTATCTATCTATCTATCTATCTATCTATCTATCTATCTATCTATCTATCTATCTATCTGAGTGCTCTATCTATCTATCTATCTATCTATCTATCTATCTATCTATCTGAGTGCTCTATCTATCTATCTATCTATTTCAGTCTGCTCATATCTATCTATCTATCTATCTATCTATCTATCTATCTATCTATCTATCTATCTGTTATGGTAATTTGCCCACGCACGCATGGACTCTCCCATCTATAAATAGGAGCAGGTACTGCCTTTTGTAGAAGGAAGTTTCCAGCAGTCAGCTCTGACAGTCGGATCGAACATTCTTGCTGTAACACTCTCGTTTGTAAATGATTGTATTACTGTTTCTGTTAATATATTTTTTTTAACTAAATTCCTTTCTTGTGTCTTTATTTCTGGCCCTAACAAGGCCACAACAGAAAGGCAAATAAAAATGTGTTGTTTTGATGTTAGGAATATTGTGGTATGTTTGGGACAGTGTTTGTGGCTAGTTAACTTTAAATTTAAGACAAATGAAGACCATCCTTTTCTTCATTCCCCATTTTGGCCTTGTGCTACATTTTCTGTACATAACAGAAATAAATATAATTTTTATCGATCTAGACGTTATGAATTTAAGCCTAGTACTAAATTGGCGGCAACGTCTCGTCATTTTACAGTTGAAATGACTAGATGTAACCGGAAGTTCTATGCTAACAGTTTCTTCATGATTATCTTCTATCTTCTTAATTCATGTTCTTTTATTGTTCTCTCTCCTTAATAGTGTTTTTCTCATATTTTCCGTAATCCCTTGCATCTTAGTGACTTTATTGCCCTGCTTTGGGTGAAATGATTTTTAAAAACTTCTCAGTAGTAGATTGACGTCAAGGTTTCATCATTTTACAGTTGAATTGACTAGATGTAACCGTAAGTTTTATGCTAATAGTTTCTTCTCTCGCTTGTGTAATTCACTTCCGTCTTCTTGCTTTTCTGTCAACTTTGGTATTTAAAAATTTAAATATGTTAATCGTTATCTTCTGTCTTCTTGTTTCCAGTCCCTTTTATTGTTCTCGCTTCGTTTATTTTTATCATAATCTGTAATACTCAGTAATTTCAATGTGATTTCTACCATTATTGCTTTAATTAAGGAAAAATAATTCAAAACTAAATAATATTTATTCAGCTCAACCCAATTCTCTAGACGTGGTCGGTAACCAGTTTAGGAAAAGGAAAACTTTGAATTCAAACATCGCAACCTGAAGTTACAAAATATGGTTAAATGGATGATGCAACTGGAATAAGATTATACGGAATGCTATTAAAATGATGGATCCATTTTCCTATACATTTCATACACAAAATGTACCAATAATTATGGGACGCAGGCAGTCCATTATTATTTATATAATACAACTTCTGTCCCATAATGATTGTTTCATTTGCCTACACATTTCATACACAAAATGTACCAATCATTATGGGACGCAGACAGTCTATTATTATTTATATAATACAACTTCTGTCCCATAATGATTGTTTCATTTGCCTACACATTTCATACACAAAATGTACCAATCATTATGGGACGCAGACAGTCTATTATTATTTATATAATACAACTTCTGTCCCATAATGATTGTTTCATTTGCCTACACATTTCATACACAAAATGTACCAATCATTATGGGACACAGGCAGTCCATTATTATTTATATAATACAGCTTCTGTCCCATAATGATTGTTCTATTTGCCTACACATTTCATACACAGAATGTACCAACCATTATGGGACACAGGCAGTCTATAATTATTCATATAATACTCCTTCTGTCCCATAATAATTCTTCCATTTGCCTATAAATTTCATGCACTAAATGTACCAAGTATTATGGGACAGATTTAGTCTAATATTATTTAGATAATACTACTTCTGTACCATAATAATTGTTCCATTTGCCTATACATTTCATACACTAAATGTAGCAACTATTATGGGACAGAGGTAGTTTATTATTATTTATATAATATTATTTGTCCTATAATAATTGTTCCATTTGTCTATACATTTGATACACTAAATGTATCAATTATTATGGGACATAGGTAGTCTATTATTATTTATATAATATTAATTCTGTCCCATAATAATTGCCTCATATGCTTACATATTTCATACATTCAATATAACAAACATAATGGGACAGTTCATTACCATCAGTTTTGCATAAATAACACGGGAAAGTTCCTTCATTTATTCCGCCAACTATGGATTAAATAGCCGCGTAGACGCGTATCTCTAGATGTGGTTTTCAACCAGTCTAGAAGAGGTACAACTCTGAATTTGAAACAACAATAGCTCTACAAATATGTTTAGACGTAGAGTGCAGATGTATGTGTAGAGCGATTATCCAGAATGTCCTTTGGACCAACTGGCTATCCCAACTATTTGATCCCTCCTAAATGGTCATCGAAGGGTGAATGAAATGTCAAATTAAAATCTTGCATAAAGACAATTGCACAATCAAAAGGTGCACGAAATTTTTTTTTTTAAATTGTTAGCATAGAACTTATGGTTACATCTGGTATTTTAAACTGTAAAATGATGGGACCTATCTGCCAATCTAGCACTGCGCTTAAAAAGTCGAGGTACCAAAGAAAAAGCCCATCAGAATACGGCTGTAAAATGAGCTGCTTTTGTCTATGCCCAAAGATATGTTTGAAACTTTTCCTTTTTTTTTTAAAGTCAGTCAGTTAAATATGTAGAAATTAATTTAGAGAAAACATGGACCTTCCCACTTGCAAAAAGAACGATTCTCAAAATGGCACCGCTTTTATTTTAACTGCCTTCACTCCCTCGGCAATGTTTACTGTTTTGAAAGCGATTATTAGAATTGTAATAAAACCTAAATATATGAAAGTAAATTTATACATTTTTCTTTGTTCTCTGTTGCAGACATTAGGGAATACACTGGCTCTTTACTGGATAACTGGTGTTTCGACGTGTTACTCATATATGGTAGTCAATGCTGGACAATCTCTTCAAAGATGAAGAAAAGACTTGAAGCAGCAGAAATTTCGTTATACTGAAGGACGCTCGCCAAACTTGTGAATAACGACGAAGTTTTAGAGAAAATGAAAAAATAAAAACTTAGTTAACATCAGGAAAAGACGGTTGAAAGAATGAGGAAAGAGTGCTTGTAAAATCTGATACTCACAGTAAATAATGAAGACAAGAGGAGCAGGGGCAAACAATCCAGAATTAGGTTGGTGCAAGCAATCCAGTATTAGGCTGGTGCAAAAATAATGTCGTTTTCTCACATTTGTTACTATGTGAGAAAACGACATTATTTTGGCACCAACCTAATACCTAGCAAGCTTCAGTAAATTGATTGCGGAACAAGGTTTAGGAGAAATAGCAAAAAGAGAAAATTTATTAAGAGCTGTGAAGGATAGGAAATTGTGGAGAGCTATGATCGCCTACGTTCTGAAGGGCCACAGCTCATAAAGAGGAAGTCTTGACCCAACAAAATTACTTGCGAAACTACGTATACAAATTTCTATTTAGGAGACGTCTTAGAGTGTATGGCCCAATAACGGGCCTCCATTACCACCCGTTTTGAATCTCCACACGAATATTAGATCTCTTCCCTAACACGTTCGGCCTTCTTTTTCCCTTTCATTCCAAATTCCCTACGTTCTACCTCCATCCACTGTAGGGATGGTACAGGGGTTACCCTGCACTAATAAATGAACTCCCGTCAAGTCTAATGCGCTTATCTTTGCACCTGTCATATCTCCTATCAGTCGGGTCCTGTCACACAAGATACACGTCCCCGTTACACTGTTGTGACACTGATAAGTTACCCGGGACAACACTGATCAGAGATAACGCTTGGCATGTAGCACCCTCCTCTTCTGACAACACCACCCCCTAACTATTACAGACTGATGATGTTTACCTGGGTTCCACCCTTTTAATGCTCGCCCGATTTATTTTCAAATCCTAAAAAAACCGTTTCCTTACGGTTTATAGAATATTAATTTTTAAAAACATGCAAAACGCCAAAGGATAACATTCCGAAGCAGCGGTTACCTAGTAAAGATCCAAGATATTCAATAATGTCTGCAGCAGAGAAAGTTGTAAAATTAATGTAATTTTCTCCTCTATAGAAGAAATTATATAGAAAAAGTAGAAAGCATCAAAGAATAACATTTCGAAGCACTGGTAATCCAATAAAGATTCAGTGTATTCCCTAATGTCTGCAGAATAGTAACTTGAAAAATTAACGTAATTTTCTACACATTATCTTTATTTAGCCAGAATGATGAGAGATAGATCAGATGGTGGTTTTTCCTACTGTGTGGGAGGCAGGTTTGAACTCTAACGGAGGTAGTATTTTCCCTATTAATTTTTCTAGAGTACGCAGTTTTACACGCTGTGTAAAAAATTAGGCGGCTATTGAAACCCTGGTATCCACTCAAAATAATGCTTGAAGTAACATATATATATATATATATATATATATATATATATATATATATATATATATATATATATATATATATAAACATACATATATATATATAAATATATATATATATACATATGTGTGTGTATATATATATACACATATATATACATTTATATACATATGTATTTCTTAAAGAAAAAGGTCCCTTTAAAAGAATGCATTCGCTCATTTTGACAAACAAATTAAAATTCTTTACTACAAAAGTTTGCGCCTATATCGTTTTCCATTCTAAGGGGTTCATTGTTATATATATATATATATATATATATATATATATATATATATGTATATATATAATATGATATAAATGTCTTAAAGAATAATTGTCGGACTGTGTCCATTTCAGAATATGTGACCTCATTTGTTTATATTTGGATACGCATTGAGCAGATATGAATGTATGAGAGAAAATCATGGAGAATTGTGTTTAAAAGCAGTAAAATCGACCTTGCTAACCGAACGCTCCTCTGTGGCCCAATCGTTTATGGCACGTCAGGCTATATGACGGTTCCGTATAGGATACGGAGGACGCATATTTTCTATGAAAATTTCTCGGACATTCAGACCGGTAAATGTTGTTAATACTGTTTGTTATAAACAGAGCATTTACTTAAGTATTTGCATCTATAAAAAGAACATATAAATATAAAAAATATCTCATATATATATATATATATATATATATATATATGGAGAAAAATATTTGGAAAAAACAAACAAAAATCCTTAAATGCAATTATGTTGTTTTAATATGAATGAAATGTCAACGTCTGACGTTTCGGTTTAATAAACCTTCATCAGGACAATATTCATTAAAATGCAATTAACATAATCAGTTCAACATGACAAAGACGATGGACATAAAAACAAGACTTATCCAAAACAGATAACTGAAAATTTTAAATGATCAGCTTTCCGTTTAAGCGTGGTCATGTTGTCGTCAAATGGGCGACGCTTTCAAAACGTATTCCTAAAATTTAAGTATTTTGAATGAAAACGAAAAAATGAAAAGAATTCTATTATGATGGAAAATTGTATGTACGCTTGTCGACATTAATCTCGCTAAAAAAGGGTAAATACTAAAGAAACCAGGTCTAGTATTCACCGTGCGTGAGATGGATATTATACCTGCTTCATAAATCCTCCTGAGATTTTTATTATGAAAATATTTTAAAATCTTCACGGAATCAAAATCGAAATTATGATCTGCTTTAGTTATGTGTACAACTAAAGCATTGTTCAAATTTCCGAGGCGAATATCTCGTTTATGTTCGAAAACACGAGATTTTACGGACCTACATGTTTCACCCACATATTTTAGGTGACAG
>OZ010603.1:64509434-64521934 GCA_963932145.1 Acanthosepion lycidas | reverse complement strand
GAGGAAATAAAAGACTATATATATATATATATATATATATATATATATATATATATATATAATAAATCCGTTGATATATAATCCAAGTGCATCCTAGTAATATCAAATATTAAAATTGCTCCACAAAAATGTCAAAAATTTCTCAATGTGTTTATTATAACAGAGTATATAGATTACACAACAAAAAATATCGGGATTGTTGCCATGCTAACAGCTAAAGTACGCAGAGTGAAACCGCTTGGCACAGATCGACCTTGAACACTCTCTCGTATCCACACTAAGTTATAACGCTTTCACTCTCTACCGTTGTTTATAGCAGTGCTTGGAAGGAAAGTGTGTAGAGTGTGGTCATCTCACCAGACCACAGCGGTTCCATCAGTGACCATGGTTTGTGCAACAGTTTTTGGCAAAGTACAATATTCCTCAAGTAGGATAAAAACTATATTCCCCAGTTTTCGCCCCGTGCGCCCTTTTTGCTCATTCCAGAAAACATATCCCACTTGAAAGGGATAAGATTTGTAAACGTCGAGGAAATCTAAGATAATGCGATGAGGTTCGCAGTGCTCGCTATTCCAAAAATGAAGCTCCAAGAATGCTTTCATCAATAGAGACGACGCTGTATAAAATGCATGGCTCCAGAAAGTGTCTACTTCGAAGAAAATGCCTAATTGATATGTGCCGTAGTCTTTTTTTTTTTTTTTTTTTTTTATAGCACTAGTCCCAACATTTTTTTGTCAGATCTTGTATGAGTTCCACTTGAGGTCTTGGGGGAATTTTTGTGAAAAAAGTGTTAGTGAAAAAAGCAGTAGCAATGAAATTTGAATCCAAATCCCGTGAAAACATACTAGCATACGATATAACTATGTGATTATATAACTGCTATCAGTAGTTTTCTGAATGATTTTTTTTAAAACTGAGTTAACAAACTGTTCAGTTTTATAAATATACATAAAAAATGTAAAATGTAGTGTTCCCCCAAAAAAGCCCAGTATCTCACAAAAACATATTTTGTATAAGACCCTGAGAAAACTTCGTTCTTGATAATGACAGAAAGTGTCGAATAAGTCGAGCCAAAATACGAACTTTGGAAAGTTTAGAAACAATTTTGAACTGGCGTGCAAGAACTTACTCGACAATTGGAATAAAATAATTAAAAATCCAGATCTATTCGGGCTGGGTTTTTTTTTAATTTTATTTTCCAGCATTTAGTAGAGATTATAGATTAGATACCACATACTACATCAGTATTATTTCCCTTGACTGCAGAATCCTATTTCTACCACTTGGAAGGAAAGTGTGTAGAGTGTGGTTGTTTCACCACACTACAGTATTTCCATCAGTGACCACGGTTTGTACTATAGTTTTTGGCAAAGTACAACTTTCCTCAAGTACGATAAACACCATATTCCCCAGATTTCGCCCCGTGCGACTTTTTTTTAAATGGATTTTAAAGAGGGTCTTAAGCGATGCTTAAGGTTTAAAATTAAACTATAAAAATGAAAAATCTTTCTTGAAGCTTTTATTTTAGTTTTAATTTCAAGCTAATAGATTAAATTTGATATTTCCATTAAGCAAAATACTTTTCTGTATTTTAAAACTAATTTAAATTGTTGACTGGAAGTTTTCGTTTTTTTGTTTTTTGGGAGGTTTTTTTTTTTCTTTTACTTTTTTTTTTTGAAAAAAAAAAATGTTCCAGCGCCATTTTCAGACACCGCTCTTCGGATTGTAATTCTCTTTATTAAAAAAAAATCTTCCAAAAATAAAATGTACTTTACTGACACTTTATTTGAGGAATATTAGCTGATTTAAATTTTAATTGATCTAATCTTAAATAACACTTATTTTAAATTTACAATAACACAGAAATACTTTTTTAACAACTCTATAGCTATTTATTTAAGCAGTTGATGTGTTAACAGCTTGCTGACAAATGGATTTTTATGTAATATTCCTCTACGGGGATTTAGAATATAATGACAGCGACTTTTATATATCATTTTTACGTACTCAATAATCTTTAAAATTTAGGAACATATTCTCATTGATAAAAATCTTTATTGAATTTTAGATACTTTGGCATTAAATTTACTATAGTTATCACTCGTGTTTTCTGATAATGTCGGCACGTTTATATATATATATGAAAAAAATTCTGAATTCTTTCTAAAACACTGGGGATCCTTAAATGGTAATATACTTTACGATTTACGTAAATATTGAATCAGAATTTTAAAAACTTTATAAATTATTCTAATTAAAATTTTAAAAACTGAAAAGAAATCTTGTAAATATTCATTATTGGTCATTTTTTTCTTAAGCTAATAGTGTCCTTAATATGTCTTCTTAAAAGCAATTAAAATAATTTTTAATTAAATAATATTAGGTTGGTGCAAAAATAATGACGTAATAATGTCGTTTTTTGACGTATTTTTAACGTCAAAAAACGACATTATTACGTCATTATTTTTGCACCTAATATCTTAGTCTTATTGCATTTTTTTTTAATTTTACGATTCTAAGCAGATCTTAGTTAAGTCAGGGTTCTGATTTATAAAAAAAATATGATTTAAAATTTGCAAGGATTTCCAATTTTAATTAATATAAACATTAGGCTTTACACCATTGAATTTCTCGAATTATCAGAAAATTAAATAAGTGTCGTGTAACAAATTTTCTAAAAATCAATATTTCTAAAATAATTTAATTCATTCGTTAATAAGTCCTAAAAGTTTCATTAAAGTCCGACAATAATTTGATTTTTGCAAGAATTCCAAATCAATTTGTTTTTCACCGCAAAAATGACGTTACCATTTCCTATGATAATTTAAAATCTACCCACTGACGCAAAACAATAAGATTTTTAACCAAAATTTAGAACATTTAAAAAAAGGATTAAAAATATAATTAAATAGTAAAAAATACTTTGGTCTTTCCTCTTAATAATAACATAAAGTTTGTGACGATAAAACTTTGTTTTTATCAATTTTAGGGCAATTTCTCATCATGTGTCGTCGTTTTTCAGTGAATCTTGGGTGATAACTGATAGGTACCTCCACAAAAAATAGAAAAATCGATACTTAAGGTTTCAAGTTTTAAAATGAGAAATCTTTCTTGAGGGTTTTATTTTAGTTTTAATTTCATACTTAAATTAATTAGATTGAATTTAATATTTCCAATAAGCAAAATACTTTTCTGTATTTCAAAAACTAATTTAAAACCAATTTAATTTGACTGGAATTATTTTATTTTTTATTTTGCTGAACTAGTTGTCTTTCATCTTTCATGTAATTCTTTTGATTGAAAAATCTCCCCAAAATAAAATATATTTACTGAAATTTTATTTGTGGAATATTAGTTGATGTGAAGTATAATCAATCTGATTTGAAACAAATATTATTTATTTTGAGTTGAAAATATCATTCAAAAGCATTTTTTTTTTTTTTTTTGCCCGACAGTACCAGTGTTTTTAACCGACAGTGCCAGTGTTTTTAACCGACAGTAGCTGTTTTGTCTTGTTGACATCCTGATGACAGGATTAATGTCGTGCTCCGTTGATGTGTAAAACATAATTGAAGAAAATGAGGGCAACACCATTTTTATATAATTTTTAAGTATTCAGTAATCTTCAAAATTTTTGGAAAATATTCTCCGTAATCTAATTTTAGATATGCTGACAGTGACTGAAAAATTTAATTGTTTTTATTGTTCAAAACATACATACATACATACATACATACATATATATATATATATATATATATATATATATATATATATATATATATATATATATTCATTAAAAAACGTCTAACAAGGTACTGCAGTTAAGTTATATATATATATATATATATATATATATATATATATATATATATATATATATATATATATAATTTGTCTTATATTGTTATAATATTCTTCTTTTATTCTGGACAGAAATTATGTAGACATTGTCCGAGTACTTCATAATGTATGACTGGAAAAGAAGAAAATTGTAGCGATTTTTAAGATGTTTTAATATGCTAAAATAAATAAATATATATATACATATATATATATATATATATATATATATATATATTATTTAAAGCGATTTTTAAGATGTTTTAATATCCTAAAATAAATAAATAATATATATATATATATATATATATATATATTATTTATTTTAGGATATTAAAACATCTTAAAATCGCTACATTAACATGTTTTAATATGCTAAAATAAATAATATTAGCTCTAATCTGTATTGAGCCCTTTTTTAAATTATATGTTACCTACAGCTAAACTATACCACATTTATTTTCATTTTAATTGTATATATATATATATATATATATATATATATATATATATATATATAGGTAACTATACTCGAGGAAAAAAAAATGTTTTAAAAACAGAATGAACTAGAAACATGAAAGTCTGTCGAAAAAAATAGCACAGATACAGGTTCAAAACCCAATGAAAAAACCCCGACACGAGTAAACAACTCATCGAGAATTTTTAACATAGAAAAACATAAGGAAAAAATTCATTATTTTTAATAATATGTGGCAAATATTATCTCCGCTTTTACCTGAAGACGGTCGCGGGACCAGAAACACGTGTAGTAAAATTATGGAAAACAAAGCATAATTTTTTTTTCTAAATAAATCCACATTACAACCAAAAACTTTTGCGGCACCTCTTCTCTTCTTTTTAATATACACACACACACACACACACACACACACACACACACACACACACACACACACACATATATATATATATATATATATATATATATATATATATATAATTATTTATTTAAAAATATGATTCCAACACGCTACATAAGAGTTCCCATGTTTTAAAACAAGAGCCGAAAACTTCAATATAATTATTTGAATTAAATTGAATTAAAGTAAGCTCTGTTCCATCTTCAAGCGAAATTTTTTTTGGGGAATAACTTATTTCTGAAATTTACGTGTTTTAATAGCAGATTCATTATTGAAATCAAAATTTCCATGGTGACGGCCAGCGCGATTGTTCATGTAAAGAGGGGTGAATGGTGTTAATAATTTGTATCAGTAAAGAGTTACATTCATAGGTATCAAGTCAGAGTAAGGTTGGGGTGTCTAAATTTAAAACGGAAGATGATTTAGTCTAGTCTGGTTTACGTGTCTATGGAGATTTATTTATTTTTTTATTTCATTTTTTCTGAAAGGGTTTTGTGTATATATATAAAAAAATATATTTGCGATCATCAGACAAACTGATTTTTTTTTTATAATTGAATCTATTTATGTTAGTTTGTGATCTGTGTTTAATTATGTTTGGTGGTGGTAGGGAAATTATCCTTTGTTTCTGTTTCGGGATGCCAATCTTACGCACGCAGACCTACATACATAGAGGTGTACGCATGTATGTATGTCAGCGTGCATATGAGTGGCATGCCAACAAATTCAGGGGTTCTTTTCTCATCAGAACGACCAGAGTGAGTTTTACCTATTTAATCACCATTAGACACATCCAGCTCTTTTCAATTCCTCTGCACTGGATTCCAGATTGACATCCAAACACTCTGAAATGAAATTCCGGTGCAAATGCCAAGCAGTACAGCATGCCGTTTGTAAATTTCTGGCGGTGTGTCATGGTGCTCTTTTTCTTTCTGATGGTGTTCAACTGACCTTACTATACTGTGCAGTCGACAAAAAAAAAACAACGAAAAAACAAACAACGCGCATGCGCAAAATTAAAAATATAAAATGGCGATGATTTACCAATCGTGTGTGTGAAATGAAAATATTATATCCTTCTTCTATGTACCGTTCCCTCTGAATTTAGGAGAACTTTTGATATATATATATATATATATATATATATATATATATATATATATATATATCGAACTCACTATTCAGTCGTAATTGTTTTAGTGAGACAGGCTTGCTAACCATTACACCGTCTCGGAGCGCCCCTTCCTTCAAAATATATATATATATATATATATATATATATATATATATATATATATATATATATATATATATATATATATATATATATATATGTAATGAAAAACAAATCACTTTAATGTACCATTACGATAATTTATTTCACCTAAATCCTTTTTTAAGGATTCAGGATCATCAGGTAAATCTTCCAACAACGAATTGTTTTTTTTTTTTGTTTTTTTTTTTTTCTCAATTTGTTGTTGGAAGATTTACCTGATGATCCTGAATCCTTAAAAAAGGATTTAGGTGAAATAAATTATCGTAATGGTACATTAAAGTGATTTGTTTTTCATTACATATTAGCTCTGTCCTAACATTGAGCTCTCAGGATTTCATCCTCTTTGGATTTACCAATTCGGTTTACCAAGTTCCTTATAACTTAATTATATATATATATATATATATTTTTTTTTTTTTTTTTTTTTTTTTTGATGGAAGGAGCGCTCCGAGACGGTGTAATGGTTAGCAAGCCTGTCTCACTAAAACAATTACGACTGAATAGTGAGTTCGATTCTCAATGTGTGCCCCCATACTTTCGGCCACATCTAATCTGCGCTTGGAAATGTGTGTGTGTCTGCGCGTGTGTTACTTTCAGGTTAAATTTTCCGTCCATGACTTTTTAAAAAAATCGTATGCATTCATTGACAATATAAGGTGGGATATTTTGAGTAATGTAAGCGTGCTATGTTGGATGAAAAAAATATTAATGTTTTTAAAACGGGTCTTTTAAAAGTATATATATATATATATATATATATATATATATATATAAATCAAAGGTGGGGGAACACCTAGGATAAGAAAAAAATTACTCACCGTAAACTGGTAAATTTAAAAAAATATAACAAAGATAGAAAGAATAAAAAAGGCTAACCGGTTATCGCTCCTCACTCTTCAGAGTCAATCGAGGACAAACATATAATTATGCATAATTATTAAAAACGTGGTTTCCTCAATTGGCTCAACTCGATCCTAGAGGGTCAGGAATAGAATTTAATCCAAGGTTCTGTACACAGATAACACACACTTATCTTAGGAGAAGGTTAGCAAGTCCATTTGATCCAAGGTTTTGCGCACAGATACTACACATTGATCCTGGTAGAAGACCGGGAAGTGAATTGAATCCAAGGTTTGGCGCACATATATTAGGTTGGTGCAAAAATAATGTCGGTTTTTGACGTATTTTTTTAACTTTTTTAATTTTTTTTTTTTTTGTACCAACTTAATACTACACTCTGATCCTAAGAGAAGATCATGAATTTGATCCAAGGTTTGGTGCATATATACTACACTCTGATCCTAGAAGAGCGTAAATTTGGTCCAAGGTTTTGCGCACAGATACTACACACTGATCCTGGTAGAAGACCTGGAAGTGAATTTGATCCAAGGTTTGGCGCACATATATTACGCTCTGATCCTAAAAGAAGATCGTGAATTGAATCCAAAGTTTGAAGCACATATATTACACCCTGATCCTAGGAGAAAGCCGAGAAGTCAATTTGATCCAAGTTTTTGCGCACGTATACTACACTCTGATTCTAGGAAGAAGTGTCACATAAATCCTACAAAGTATTCTCGGAAGAAGTGGTAGCTAGATCCAAAGTAGTGAGCATAGATACTATATTCTTATTCTTTAGCGCGTCGACCCATACATTAATACAGTGATTATTTTTTATGGGTAGTATGCTATTATATTAATCAAGCCTAGAACTTTCTTCTGAGTTTTGGTTGTTTTCGATAAAAGCCAATAGTGCAGAGGTTTGTTTTTCATTTACAATTTAGATACACGGGACGAATTGGGGTCACTGCTGTCACCTTTTAATAAGTGATGAAACGATTCGTCAAATCGATCCATTGAATAATGCAAATTGTTCATGTTAATGCCACTTCTTCTCTGCTCTCTTATATATGATTCGTCCAACGCTAAACATATAGAAATCATCTGATAAGCTTGCGGATTCAATCATATTATAATAACTCGTTCATTAGTATTCATGATTTGGGCAACTCTATTCGACGTCTCAAAGGTTGGGAACGGGCGCACTGACTGGGCGTCTACCTTTTTCACCTAAGCCCAATATAAACGATGGAAACGCCGGGACAAAGATAATCAGCTAGTAATTACCGGGATCTGACCACCAACAAAAGTGCGCCAGTCTATTTAGACAACACGGTGTTATAAACTGCAATTGCTCACCATTTAAAACTTGGGCGGACGCGTAATTAAGATTTAAATGAGAAATTTGAAAATCAATTTTACAATTAAACTTCAATTTAAAATGTTGATAACCTTTCCATTGTTATCAAGACTTTTGGTTGTCTTCTTAATAGCAGGGCTTACAGCCATATCGCGTTTAAACACCGGCTCTCGTACGATCAGCGAAATTAAGCAACGTAGAGCCTGGTCAGTAGTGTAATGGATAAAGTCTCGGAATTGGATATCGGCGATCTGGGTTTCAATCCCAGTTGAATTTATTATATTCACTTACGCGAAAATAGCTTTGGGAAATGTATGAAACCACCTCTTCTCCCCAGCTATGGGTTAATTAGTAGAACTTTTATCAGTAAAAATCATTATCATCTCCCAAATCTAAATTTTTTTTCTGGGTTTAAATAACCTGCAAAAAGTTCGTAAAAACAAATGACTCAGAGAAATATGATTAAGATGAAAGCCATTGCTAAAGAGTTCCATCTAAATTTAGTGGTCCACTTTACTGGATTTATTCTAGATTGATTATTTTATTTTATTTATTTATTTTTGGTTCTCCTATTTCCAATTATGAGCTGTTATCAATTACAATATCAAAAGGTATGAATGCACTTCTTCTATCCCAGCTATGGGTTAAATAGTAGAACTTGTATCAGTAAAAACCATTATTATCTTCAAAATATTCGTACAATCTAAAATTTTTATGGCTTTAAATAACCTTTAAAGATTGATAAGCTGTAAAAAAAACCAAATCAATCTTAATAGTAAAGTTAAAAGTACCACCCAAATATTCATAGAAATTCGGTCTGCAAAAATAAATAGATAAAAATAAACACTTAGCCTACCAATGGAATCAAGCTGCTTAACTTATCAAAAATAAGGGTGACAGAACTAATTTCAATTCGGAACCTCAAAAGGGTAAATTGCAGTTCAAGACCCACGCTCATTTTCTAATAAAAATTTCCTGAATAGTTCCATTTAGGTGTAAATGTACATGCTTAATTTGAAAATAACAAAGAAATTTTGATAAAATCCACCGTTTTGGAGTTATCGACAATAAAAGTTCGGACTCATTCGCGTTGCGGTGGGAGAAGTTGAAATTAATTCTGCACCCGAAAAATAATTTTAAAAAAATTGCGCATTAATTTTAGAAAGAACTACAACGGCTAGTGGATTTGGGAAATCTATTTTCCTTAATAACTAGAAAAAATGATTTTTTTAACACTTGATCGACAATAAAACTAGTTATTCATTCAGTGAATGTCGAATGTTTCCTCTAAGGATTATCTTATCCTCAATTTTACCAACACCATTACAATTACAAATTGATTGGAAGGAAACTCCCATCAGTGTTAGAAAGAGCTATGACATTTAGTGGACTTAAGAAGTTTAATTTCCTGAAAAACTGTTTCAGTAAAAACTTCTAGACACATTCAACCTACATGACCGGAAAAAATGAAATGTCAAAAGGAGGGTTTTTCCCCTGCAGCAAAAATATTAAACACTATTTATTAGGTTGTTTATTGGAATCGTTGGCAAAACACCGGCTGATTGCCAATTGAGACATTGTGGTTTTAAGAGCACCGAGGTCCAAGTTTATCAAAGATTTTATAAATTTTCAACTGACAATAACATTAGTCATTCATTCAGATTCAGATATTTTACGGTAATTGCTATTATGAAAAATACTTCGTATAATAGAGACATTTTATGACCCTCTATCACAATAAACAAATTTATATATATATATATATATATATATATATATATATATATATATATATATATATATATATATATATATTATTATTATTATTATTATTATTTCCTTTGATTTCTGGCGTGTACACATTTCTTTCCGAGACCTAAGGTTAGAAATGGCATCATGACACTTTCCACTGACAAAAAAAATAAAAAAATTAAATTAAATTAAAAATAAAAATATATTTTACATAGATAAAGCCCTTCTTAAAGTGTGGGTTGTACTTGTCAGAACAATTGTTTGTATTTCTTTGAGGCATGGACTTCCAGGAATCCCTTCAATGAGTCTACTGGAATCTTTTCCAACCAATCCTAGGGCTCCAACTACAACAGGGATGGTTGATGTTCCCATGTGCCACATTTTTGAGATTTCGATTTTTTTTTATTATTATTATTATTATTATTATTATTATTATTATTATTATTATTATTATTATTACTTAAAAGTCATTTTTAGTTGATACCCGTATTTGAGTAGAGTCCTTGTTCATTTATTAAAATGTATATGTATTTATTTTCGTCTACTGGCCTGAATATTCGAGAAATCTTATTAAAGAAAAATCAAGCTGCTTAACTTTCCACACTATCAAAAATAATTAAAAGGATTTGCGCATTAATATTAGAAAGAACTACAATGATTAGCGGACTTGGGAAATCTATTTTCCTTAAAAACTGAATAAAAAGATTTTTTACACTTGAACCGACACGAACACTAGTTATTAATCCAGTGAATACCGAATGTTTCCTCTATGGATTATCTTAAATTTACGATTTCTCTTATCCTCATTTTTACCAACACCATTGCAATTTTAAAAAGTTTATGTTTATCTATAAAAAAAAAATTAAAAAAATAGGCTCTGTAGCGCGAGTCGAACCTGCGTCTCCTTTGGCAGGAGAAACCAGCATTAAATCCGACAAGTTTATACTGATTTAGCCATCGATTAATTCGCCCACGAGTAAGGCTTGAATACGAGCTTATCAACGCAAATCTTTCTCATACTCTTCAAGCATTCATATCCACTCAGTTTCGTATCCTAACATAAACAAAGCAATTCCTAAAGAAGCGGTATATATATATATATATATATATATATATATATATATATATATATATATATGAAGAAATATTGTTTTATGGTGTGCTATAATTATGGGATAAAGTGCTCAATATCAGAAATAGAGCGTGTGTAAATATAAAAGTGAACACAGAAGTCAACACTTAGAGGCGACAGTCTGTTTCATACTAAACGCAATCGTCAGGTGGCCTGACGATTGCGTATAGCATGAAACAGACTGTCGCCTCTAAGTGTTGACTTTTATATATATATATATATATATATATATATATATATATATATATATATATATATATATATTGGATGTCTCATATTTTAAATGCAAGTATATTGGATTATAAAAATGACATAGAGTAGCAAATGCAATGTATTATAAAGAATTCCTGACCACTAACAATCCCTTTCTTAATTATTTTTAATGCTTTTCCATAGTAAATATTTATCTATTATACATATAGTAGCCCTATTATCTCCATAACGCTTGCATTAATTCCTGACCACTGACAATCCCTTTCTTCCTCATTTACAATACATTTCCATAGTAAATGATTATCTATTATAATCTAATAGCCCTATTCAGTCAGTTAGGCTTGCATTAATTCCTGACCACTGACAATCCCTTTCTTCCTCATTTTCAATACATTTCCATAGTAAATGATTATCTATTATAATCTAATAGCCCTATTCTGTCAGTAAGGCTTGCATTAATTCCCGACCACTGACAATCTTTTTCTTCCTCATTTTCAATACATTTCCATAGTAAATGATTATCTATTATAATCTAATAGCCCTATTCTGTCAGTTAGGCTTGCATTAATTCCTGACCACTGACAATCCCTTTCTTCCTCATTTACAATACATTTCCATAGTAAATGATTATCTATTATAATCTAATAGCCCTATTCAGTCAGTTAGGCTTGCATTAATTCCTGACCACTGACAATCCCTTTCTTCCTCATTTTCAATACATTTCCATAGTAAATGATTATCTATTATAATCTAATAGCCCTATTCTGTCAGTAAGGCTTGAATTAATTCCTGACCACTGACAATCCCTTTCTTCCTCATTTTCAATACATTTCCATAGTAAATGATTATCTATTATAATCTAATAGCCCTATTCTGTCAGTAAGGCTTGCATTAATTCCTGACCACTGACAATCTTTTTCTTCCTCATTTTCAATACATTTCCATAGTAAATGATTATCTATTATACATATAGTAGCCAGATTATCTCCATAACGCTTGCATTAATTCCCAACCACTGATAATACATTTCTTCCTCGTTTGATTAATATTAGACTAGTTTTCTACATCATCAAAATAAGTATTAACGATGAAAATATAAATCAAAATTCTGTTAGATTCACTTATTTTCGTTTGGCATGAGGCCACTGTTTTACAGCTCCCCCAACAGCGAGATATTTACAAGTGTTAGTTTGTGATACTTTC
>OZ010603.1:64482558-64509234 GCA_963932145.1 Acanthosepion lycidas | reverse complement strand
GCCTACCAATGGAATCAAGCTGCTTAACTTATCAAAAATAAGGGTGACAGAACTAATTTCAATTCGGAACCTCAAAAGGGTAAATTGCAGTTCAAGACCCACGCTCATTTTCTAATAAAAATTTCCTGAATAGTTCCATTTAGGTGTAAATGTACATGCTTAATTTGAAGATAACAAAGAAATTTTGATAAAATCCACCGTTTTGGAGTTATCGACAATAAAAGTTCGGACTCATTCGCGTTGCGGTGGGAGAAGTTGAAATTAATTCTGCACCCGAAAAATAATTTTAAAAAATTTGCGCATTAATTTTAGAAAGAACTACAACGGTTAGTGGATTTGGGAAATCTATTTTTCCTTAATAACAAGAAAAAATGATTTTTTTAACACTTGATCGACAATAAAACTAGTTATTCATTCAGTGAATGTCGAATGTTTCCTCTAAGGATTATCTTATCCTCAATTTTACCAACACCATTACAATTACAAATTGATTGGAAGGAAACTCCCATCAGTGTTAGAAAGAGCTATGACATTTAGTGGACTTAAGAAGTTTAATTTCCTGAAAAACTGTTTCAGTAAAAACTTCTAGACACATTCAACCTACATGACCGGAAAAAATGAAATGTCAAAAGGAGGGTTTTTCCCCTGCAGCAAAAATATTAAACACTATTTATTAGGTTGTTTATTGGAATCGTTGGCAAAACACCGGCTGATTGCCAATTGAGACATTGTGGTTTTAAGAGCACCGAGGTCCAAGTTTATCAAAGATTTTATAAATTTTCAACTGACAATAACATTAGTCATTCATTCAGATTCAGATATTTTACGGTAATTGCTATTATGAAAAATACTTCGTATAATAGAGACATTTTATGACCCTCTATCACAATAAACAAATTTATATATATATATATATATATATTATTATTATTATTATTATTATTATTATTATTATTATTATTTCCTTTGATTTCTGGCGTGCACACATTTCTTTCCGAAACCTAAGGTTAGAAATGGCATCATGACACTTTCCACTGACAAAAAAAAAAAAAAAAAATTTTAAATAAAAAATAAAAAAAATTAAATTAAATTAAAAATAAAAATATATTTTACATAGATAAAGCCCTTCTTAAAGTGTGGGTTGTACTTGTCAGAACAATTGTTTGTATTTCTTTGAGGCATGGACTTCCAGGAATCCCTTCAATGAGTCTACTGGAATCTTTTCCAACCAATCCTAGGGCTCCAACTACAACAGGGATGGTTGATGTTCCCATGTGCCACATTTTTGAGATTTCGATTTTTATTATTATTATTATTATTATTATTATTATTATTATTATTATTATTATTACTTAAAAGTCATTTTTAGTTGATACCCGTATTTGAGTAGAGTCCTTGTTCATTTATTAAAATGTATATGTATTTATTTTCGTCTACTGGCCTGAATATTCGAGAAATCTTATTAAAGAAAAATCAAGCTGCTTAACTTTCCACACTATCAAAATAATTAAAAGGATTTGCGCATTAATATTAGAAAGAACTACAATGATTAGCGGACTTGGGAAATCTATTTTCCTTAAAAACTGAATAAAAAGATTTTTTACACTTGAACCGACACGAACACTAGTTATTAATCCAGTGAATACCGAATGTTTCCTCTATGGATTATCTTAAATTTACGATTTCTCTTATCCTCATTTTTACCAACACCATTGCAATTTTAAAAAGTTTATGTTTATCTATAAAAAAAAAATAATAAAAATAGGCTCTGTAGCGCGAGTCAAACCTGCGTCTCCTTTGGCAGGAGAAACCAGCATTAAATCCGACAAGCTTATACTGATTTAGCCATCGATTAATTCGCCCACGAGTAAGGCTTGAATACGAGCTTATCAACGCAAATCTTTCTCATACTCTTCAAGCATTCATATCCACTCAGTTTCGTATCCTAACATAAACAAAGCAATTCCTAAAGAAGCGGTATATATATATATATATATATATATATATATATATATATATATATATATATATATATATATATGAAGAAAATATTGTTTTATGGTGTGCTATAATTATGGGATAAAGTGCTCAATATCAGAAATAGAGCGTGTGTAAATATAAAAGTGAACACAGAAGTCAACACTTAGAGGCGACAGTCTGTTTCATACTAAACGCAATCGTCAGGTGGCCTGACGATTGCGTATAGCATGAAACAGACTGTCGCCTCTAAGTGTTGACTTTTATATATATATATATATATATATATATATATATATATATTGGATGTCTCATATGTTAAATGCAAGTATATTGGATTATAAAAATGACATAGAGTAGCAAATGCAATGTATTATAAAGAATTCCTGACCACTAACAATCCCTTTCTTAATTATTTTTTATGCTTTTCCATAGTAAATATTTATCTATTATACATATAGTAGCCCGATTATCTCCATAACGCTTGCATTAATTCCTGACCACTGACAATCCCTTTCTTCCTCATTTACAATACATTTCCATAGTAAATGATTATCTATTATAATCTAATAGCCCTATTCAGTCAGTTAGGCTTGCATTAATTCCTGACCACTGACAATCCCTTTCTTCCTCATTTTCAATACATTTCCATAGTAAATGATTATCTATTATAATCTAATAGCCCTATTCTGTCAGTAAGGCTTGCATTAATTCCTGACCACTGACAATCTTTTTCTTCCTCATTTTCAATACATTTCCATAGTAAATGATTATCTATTATAATCTAATAGCCCTATTCTGTCAGTTAGGCTTGCATTAATTCCTGACCACTGACAATCCCTTTCTTCCTCATTTACAATACATTTCCATAGTAAATGATTATCTATTATAATCTAATAGCCCTATTCAGTCAGTTAGACTTGCATTAATTCCTGACCACTGACAATCCCTTTCTTCCTCATTTACAATACATTTCCATAGTAAATGATTATCTATTATAATCTAATAGCCCTATTCAGTCAGTTAGGCTTGCATTAATTCCTGACCACTGACAATCCCTTTCTTCCTCATTTTCAATACATTTCCATAGTAAATGATTATCTATTATAATCTAATAGCCCTATTCTGTCAGTAAGGCTTGCATTAATTCCTGACCACTGACAATCCCTTTCTTCCTCGTTTTCAATACATTTCCATAGTAAATGATTATCTATTATAATCTAATAGCCCTATTCTGTCAGTTAGGCTTGCATTAATTCCTGACCACTGACAATCCCTTTCTTCCTCATTTACAATACATTTCCATAGTAAATGATTATCTATTATACATATAGTAGCCAGATTATCTCCATAACGCTTGCATTAATTCCCAACCACTGATAATACATTTCTTCCTCGTTTGATTAATATTAGACTAGTTTTCTACATCATCAAAATAAGTATTAACGATGAAAATATAAATCAAAATTCTGTTAGATTCACTTATTTTCGTTTGGCATGAGGCCACTGTTTTACAGCTCCCCCAACAGCGAGATATTTACAAGTGTTAGTTTGTGATACTTTCCCACTAATCTCGTTCCAAGGCAGGTGTCTCTACGTCTGTAGGAACATATCGAAAATGTCTGTGTCTGAATGTCAAGATGAGTTGAAAGATGCGGACGACTGTTTGTCATTGCGTGTGGTCTATTCGGTGTTGTTCCGTGTTGGGAAGAATGTGAAGTGACGTGTGGGGCCCAGGGGTCGAGTGATTGCAAACAACTGCCTTACGTCATGACTTCATGACAGTGAATTTATATATATATATATATATATATATATATATATATATATATATATATATATATATATATATATATATCATTCCTTTGAAAAAAGAAGGAGAAAAAAAAAGATGGCATTCCGACTGGAAAAATTTCTTCCGTTTTTTAATCACTTCCTTTACCCCTTTCTTTTTCCCGCCTTTTCTTTTAATTCTCTTTTCATATTCTTATTTATTCTCTCTTTTTCCTCCTCGCTTATTTTCCCTCCTTTTACCCCGTCCTCCTCCTCCTCATCCTCATCCTCCTCAACATTATTATTATTATTATTATTATTATTATTATTATTATTATTATTATTATTATTTCCTTTGAGTTCTTTTTTTTTCTTTGATTTTTTTTTTCTTTCCGGGTCCCAACCAAAGACCTAAGGCCAGAAATGGCTTCACGATATTTTCCACTAAGCATTTTTTGAAGAAGAGAAAAAAAAGCTAAGATCACACATATTTTACATAAATAAAGCCCTTCGTAAGGCATGGGCTCTACTTGTCTGTTGGAGTCAGTTCCAATCAATCCGAGGGCTCCAAGTACAACAGTAATTATTGATGTCCTCATGTGCCAAATTTTTAAATTTCCATTTCAAGATCGTTGTATTTTACTAGTTTTTGAAGATCTTCAAACATACATTACAATCTACAGGACTGCTATGTCAATAATAAAGTTTATTATTATTTTCAATTTATTTCCTTTGATTTCTGGTATATAGTCATTTCTTTCCGGGTCCCGACCAAAGACTTAAAGTCAAAAATGACATGACATTTTCCGCTGAGCAGTTTTGAAAACAAAGAAAAAAGAAACGCACATATTTTACATGAAACCCTTCGTAAGGTGCGGGGTGTACATGTGAGCACAATTTTTTGTATTTCTTTAAGGCATGAACTTCAATGAGTCTATTGGAATCTTTTCTAATCAATGTCAGGGCTCCAACTACAACAGGAATTATCATTATTATTATTATTATTATTATTATTATTATTATTATTATTATTTAATTTCCTTTGATTTCTGGTGTGTACACATTTCTTTCCAGGTCCCGCCCAGAGTCGTAAGGTCAGAAATGGCATCATGATATTTTCCACTGAGAAGTTAAAAAAACACACACATATCTTACATAGATCTAGGGCTGTATTCGTGAGAACATTATTTTTAAGGTATGGGATACCAGGAATCCCTTCAATGAGTCTATCGAAAATCTTTTTCCAATCAATCCGAGGGCTCCAACTACAACAGTGATTGTTAATGTTCTCATGCGCCACATTTTTGAGATTTCAAGATCTTTGTATTTTGATAGATTTTTATTATTTATCATTATCATTATTATTATTATTATTATTATTATTATTATTATTATTATTATTAAAAAATGATTAACGTAACTTTTCCAATATTTTTCAAGAATTAAGTGAAAAGTGCGATTTAAGAAAAGAAAAAACAGTTTTTGACAATGTGAAACAATACTTCAACAGAATGTCTTTCTTCATTAAGTTATATTTTAAAAACTTTTCAAGCATCAAAACATAGAAATTTACAAAGTATTTACAAGTCTTATAATATTTCTTTTTTTTTTTTTTTTGTGGATTTGTATATTTTTGTAATTTAATTTTTTCAAATATAAAATGAAAGAAACAGACATATTGTCGGAATGTCGTTTAGCATTGTCAAAAACATTATTTTTTTCTTTGCTTTTTTTTTTGTTGTTGAAGTATTATTATTGCTAATGCTTTATTTCCTTTGGTTTTTCTGGTATATCCAGTGTAACCCGGATGTAAGAGAGTTGTCGGGAGCGGAAAAGAAGTCTCTTATATACGGGTTTCTATTATATCTGGGTTTGGTCTATTTTGTTTAGGTAAGTATGGCTCTAATTTGGGACCAGATTAAATTTCTCTTATATCCGGGTTTCTCTTATATCAGGGTTTCTAATATCCGGGTTTCTCTTATATCAGGGTTTCTAATATCCGGGTTACACTGTACTCATTTCTTTCCGGGGCATTGCCAATATTATTATTATTATTATTATTTGTTCTCTATCTTCTTTTACACCCATTTTCCATTTTTTTTCTTCTTTCTCATTCATCTTTCTCTTCTCTCTTTTTTATCTCTTTCTTCTTTTCTCTTCCCCTCCATATTTTCACCTTTTTCTTCCTTTTCATATTTTATTTTTATTTTTTCTTTTTATTTTTTCTTTTGCCATTTTCTTGTAATTTTTTAATTTTTCTTCTTATCTCTCTCTCTCCTCTCCTCTCCTCTCCTCTCCTCTCCTCTCCCCTCTCTCTCTCTCTCTCTCTCTCTCTCTCTCTCTCTCTGATGAGCTATTATGATTATTTACATTATTTAGAAGATCATATTTGACCTGAAAATTAGAAGCTCCACAAGCGGGAAAGCTAAAGAAAAAAAAAACTATTAGAACAGAACTTATGCTTATCTGTCTATATCTCTGAGATGAGGCATTATGATTGCTTGCATTATTTACCTTATTCGGACTGTTATCCTCATCTTCATTGCCATATTCACAATATTTCGGCCGTTGTACGCTCCGGCCTTTATGTCTATGTCTCTCTATATATCTGTCTATATCTCTGAGATGAGGCATTATGATTGCTGGCATTATTTACATTATTCGGACTTTTATCCTCATCTTCATTGCCATATTCACAACGTTTCGGCCGTTGTACGCTCCGGCCTTTATGTCTATGTCTCTCTATATATCTGTCTATATCTCTGAGATGAGGCATTATGATTGCTGGCATTATTTACATTATTCGGACTGTTATCCTCATCTTCATTGCCATATTCACAACGTTTCGGCCGTTGTACGCTCCGGCCTTTATGTCTATGTCTCTCTATATATCTGTCTATATCTCTGAGATGAGGCATTATGATTGCTGGCATTATTTACATTATTCGGACTGTTATCCTCATCTTCATTGCCATATTCACAACGTTTCGGCCGTTGTACGCTCCGGCCTTTATGTCTATGTCTCTCTATATATCTGTCTATATCTCTGAGATGAGGCATTATGATTGCTGGCATTATTTACATTATTCGGACTGTTATCCTCATCTTCATTGCCATATTCACAACGTTTCGGCCGTTGTACGCTCCGGCCTTTATGTCTATGTCTCTCTATATATCTGTCTATATCTCTGAGATGAGGCATTATGATTGCTGGCATTATTTACATTATTCGGACTGTTATCCTCATCTTCATTGCCATATTCACAACGTTTCGGCCGTTGTACGCTCCGGCCTTTATGTCTATGTCTCTCTATATATCTGTCTATATCTCTGAGATGAGGCATTATGATTGCTGGCATTATTTACATTATTCGGACTGTTATCCTCATCTTCATTGCCATATTCACAACGTTTCGGCCGTTGTACGCTCCGGCCTTTATGTCTATGTCTCTCTATATATCTGTCTATATCTCTGAGATGAGGCATTATGATTGCTGGCATTATTTACATTATTCGGACTGTTATCCTCATCTTCATTGCCATATTCACAACGTTTCGGCCGTTGTACGCTCCGGCCTTTATGTCTATGTCTCTCTATATATCTGTCTATATCTCTGAGATGAGGCATTATGATTGCTGGCATTATTTACATTATTCGGACTGTTATCCTCATCTTCATTGCCATATTCACAACGTTTCGGCCGTTGTACGCTCCGGCCTTTATGTCTATGTCTCTCTATATATCTGTCTATATCTCTGAGATGAGGCATTATGATTGCTGGCATTATTTACATTATTCGGACTGTTATCCTCATCTTCATTGCCATATTCACAACGTTTCGGCCGTTGTACGCTCCGGCCTTTATGTCTATGTCTCTCTATATATCTGTCTATATCTCTGAGATGAGGCATTATGATTGCTGGCATTATTTACATTATTCGGACTGTTATCCTCATCTTCACTGCCATATTCACAACGTTTCGGCCGTTGTACGCTCCGGCCTTTATGTCTATGTCTCTCTATATATCTGTCTATATCTCTGAGATGAGGCATTATGATTGCTGGCATTATTTACATTATTCGGACTGTTATCCTCATCTTCATTGCCATATTCACAACGTTTCGGCCGTTGTACGCTCCGGCCTTTATGTCTATGTCTCTCTATATATCTGTCTATATCTCTGAGATGAGGCATTATGATTGCTTGCATTATTTACCTTATTCGGACTGTTATCCTCATCTTCATTGCCATATTCACAACGTTTCGGCCGTTGTACGCTCCGGCCTTTATGTCTATGTCTCTCTATATATCTGTCTATATCTCTGAGATGAGGCATTATGATTGCTTGCATTATTTACCTTATTCGGACTGTTATCCTCATCTTCATTGCCATATTCACAACGTTTCGGCCGTTGTACGCTCCGGCCTTTATGTCTATGTCTCTCTATATATCTGTCCATATCTCTGAGATGACGTATTATGATTATTTACATTATTTACATTATTCGGACTTTTATCCTCATCTTCATTGCCATATTCACAACGTTTCGACCGTTGTACGTTGTACGCTCAGTTCGACGCCTATTTAGCCGAATTTCCCTGCCTCGAGGCAACTGAAGCGGCTGGGTGCGAGGGTCCCATCACAGAGCCGGAAATCTGGGAAGCGATGAAGCAGATTGGCTGGGATAAATCTCCGGGTTTAGATGGTCTACCTTACGAAATGTACTTGAGGCAATCACCCGTTTATTTCGTTCTAAACAATTTGGCTACTGGAAATTGAACTCCAGCTACTACTCCTTCTACAGAGTAAAAATGACGGTGGCTGTGGTGGGAATATCCGGTGGGATAAATTAAAACACCAAATTAAGTTGTTTGTGGCTGAATACAGTCGTTGACTCAATCTAGATAGGTTAGCGGCACAAACGGCCAGATAAATCCCGCTACCTAATGCAGAGTTGTCCTCTTTGCTTATCAAGATGGGTCAAGCATTGGTAGTTAGGGCTAGATTAAAAAGAATGTCTTCCCAGGCAACGAATATTGTCCGCTGAATTGCGTGAAAGGAATGCATCTCGTCGACATATCGCGTGGGTGACATTAGCGGATAATCGAGCCGTGACTACGAACACAGGCATTTGTGAGGCTTTTCGTGACTACTTCCAGGATTTCTACACCAGAGAGCTCGGTCTAAGCACTGCTCAGTTCGACGTCAATTTAGCCGAATTTCCCTGCCTCGAGGCAACTGAAGCGGCTGGGTGCGATAGCCCCATCACAGAGTTGGAAATCTAGGAAGCTCTGAAACAGATTGGCCGGTACAAATCTTCGGGTTTAGATGGTCTGCCCTACGAACTGTACTTGAGGCAGTTTCCTGTTTTCGTTTATTTCGTGCTAAACAATTTTTTCTCTCCAGGATCTATTTTACTAATTTATAAGTCTGCCATTCGTGCATGCATTGAATATTGCTTCCAAATTTGGTTTGATGCTCCTACTGTACATTTAAAGATTCTTGATAAAATTATGCAATGTTATTGGTCTTAACCTGGCATCTAGCCTTCAGTCACTCTCCCACAGCTGTAATTTAATTTCCCTGGGCCTCTTCTATAAATACTTTCATGGTAATTGTTCTAATGAATTTTCCTCTATGGTACATAGACTTGATGAATTTAAGCGCAGTACTAGATAGGCGGCTAGGTCTCATCATTTTACAGTTGAAATGGCTAGATGTAAACATAAGTTCTATGCTAACAGTTTCTTAATCCGATAAGTATGTTCATGGTAATTATTCTGATGAGCTATCCTCTTTGGTACCTAGACTTTATGAATTTAAGAGCAGTACTAGATTGGCAGGTAGGTCTCATCATTTTACAGTTGAAATGGCTAGATGTTACCATAAGTTCTATGCTAACAGTTTCTTTATCTGATAAGTATGTTCATGGTAATTATTCTGATGAGCTATCCTCTTTGGTACCTAGACTTTATGAAATTAAGTGCAGTACTAGATTGGCGGCAAGGTCTCATCATTTTATTGTTGAAATGGCTAGATATAACCGTAAGTTTTTTTTTTCTTTTTTTTTTTTCACACCAAGCAAGGCGAGAAGCCACTAGGACGCAAGGGGTTGCAGAAGATTTGGAGTAAGATCAGATAGGACTGATAGAAGAAAGGATGAGGAGAAGGATAGTGGATAGATCAAGGCAACTGGAGATGTCGATTGACATTACATTTGAATAGTTGGAGATTATAGCTCTCAGGGAAACTGGAGTAGGGAAGGGAGTTCCACAGGCGAGAGGTGCGAGACATGAAGCTATTGGAGTAGAAGAGACGGCTACATTTAGGAGTTTCGAAAGTGAAAGAGTGAGAGCGGGATGCCAGCCTCGTAGGGCGCTTGAATTCATGAAGTCTGGGGACCAGCAATTGCCATGAAAGTATTTGTAAAAAAGACAGAGAGAAGCGACGGCGCCTCTGTGAGAAAGTGACTGCAGACGAGATGCCAGAACAGGGCCATTTATATTGCATATCCACCTATGCAAGGGCGAATTGTTGATTTGTAGATCTGGAAGATCGATTCTGGGGAGGAAAAATTTCCTGGCGCGGCACAGGGAGCCAACTTTCCTTGCGGTGGACGAAGTAATTAACTCAATGAATTTGTTGCATCTCAGGTCAGCAGTCAACGTGAGACTGAGAAGCCGCAGAGAGTTGCTCTCGAGAAGTTGGGCGTCAGACATTCTAATGGAGGGCAGGGAAGGATCTCTGTGGTGATTAATAGAGAGCAGATTTGTTTTTGAGACATTAAAGTTGACCAGCCAATTCTTGCCCCAGTTCACAACCGATTGGAGGTCCTTTTCGAGGATAACAGTTTATCGCTTCCGGGAGCTGTCATGACGTGTGACCTAACCAAAACATGCCATCTTCCGACACTTAATAGTGGCGAGAAGAGATTCCTACGGCCCCCGAGACATTTCGTTTTGCCCCGTACATAATCATTGGTTTCGTGATACCAGTAGAAGATGCGAAGGAGCTTTCTCAAGCAATTGTTCTCGAACGCCTGCAGCCTTTTTTCCCGGCTCAGCTAAGAGTGTCCAAGTTTCACACCCGTAGAGGAGGATGGATACGACCAGCGATTTGTCGAGCTTGAATTTGGTATGGAAGCTGATGTTGTTGTTCCATATCCTTTCAGTCTGGTCATCACTACTGTGGCTGTGTCGATCTATGAGCGTATTATACAGGGTAAACATCTTTGTCAAAAAGCAATGTTTAAACAGTCAAAAATAAGGTTCGTAATTCATCATCAGCTTCTTGCCTGCTTCAGTCGTTGTGGAGGGTGTCCTAAGGGCAGAAGAAACAGGCAACCTCCTCCAGGATGAACTGTTGGCAGTGGCTCTCAGGACTTGACATATCCGCCCACTCTTTGATGTTATCTGATCAGCTCTTGCGTTTCCATCACCCGCTTGCGTCCGCCTTCAGTGCCTTGCATCATTGTCTTGCGGAGGGTGTCATGCTGTCTGATGTGCCCAAACCATGACATCTTCCGACGCATAATAGCGACGAGGAGAGATTTCTGTCGGCCTTCGAGACCTTTGACCTTGCTCCGTACCTAATCATTGGTTTCAGGCTGCCAGTAGAAGATAAGAAGGAGCTTTCTCAAGCAAATGTTCTCGAACGCCTGGAGCCCTTTTTCCTCTCTCAACCAGGAGTTTGGACACTCCTGGTTGAGAGAGGAAAAAGGGCTCCAGGCGTAGAGGAGAATGAATACAACCAGCGATTTGTCGAGCTTGAACTCGATATGGAAGCTGATATTGCTCTTCTATATTCATGTCGTAACATTCACTTACGCGTAAATAACCCTTGAGAAATGTATAAATCTATTTACTCCCCAGATATGGGTTAAACAGTAGGTATCGTATCTGAAAAAAATCATTGTTATTCTCGAAAAATTGTCCAACAAAATCAAATTCACTCGAATGGCGGCATCATCTCTGCTACAGCCACCAGGGGAGAGAAAGAATAACGGGGAGAATGACGACCCCAATGCTTGGATGCAAGCAGACTACGGACAACAGACAGCAAAAATCCCCGCTTGCATCCGCCTTGCAGATGGTGTTGCACTGACCCGTGAGCAGATTCCTGTGTCGCAGGTACCATTTTTGACAGGGTTGCTCCCAAGTATCTGAAACTGGTAACTTCCTCTCAGGAATCCCGGCATTGTCTTCTTACCCGTCCATCCTTTGATGTTGTCTGAATAGGTTTTTCGTTGTCGTCTGCCTTCGACAGTGCTTTGCATTATGGTTTCCGGAAGCAGTTATGCCGTCCGACGTGGAAAAAGCATGCCATCTTCCAAAGATCAATAATAGCGAGAACAGATTCCTGTCGGCTGACGAGACTTTCAGAATTGCTCCGTATACGATCATTGGTTTCGTGATACCAGTAGGAGAACCAGTGTTCTTCTCGCTTGCAGAATTCTCTTCCAGCTTCTTCGTCCTGGGTATGACGATAAACTACATCCGCGTCCTGGGTATGACGATAAACTACATCCGCGTCATGGGTATGACGATAAACTACATCCACGTCCTGGGTATGACGATGAACTACATCCGCGTCCTAGTTATGACGATAAACTACATCCACGTCCTGCGCATGACGATGAACTACGTCCGCCCCATAGGTATAACGATAAACTACATCTGCGTCCTGGGTATGACGATAAACTACATCCACGTCCTGCGTATGACGATGAACTACGTCCGCCCCATAGGTATAACGATAAACTACATCCGCGTCCTGGGTATAACGATAAACTACATCCGCGTCCAGGGTATGACGATAAACTACATCCGCGTCCTGGGTATGACGATAAACTACATCTGCGTCCTGGGTATGACGATGAACTACGTCCAACAACAAGGCTTCAGATAATGTTTTCGGCAAAATAATGTTGACAGCTGTACGTTTTTTTTTGAAAAATAATTATTGCCAGCTATACGTTTTTTTAAAGAATAATGTTGCCACCTATATGTTTAATAGTACAGTATATTTAATATATATATATATATATATATATATATATATATATATATATATACCTTAATTTGGCATTAAATGACCCACAATGGTTGATATGCCATAAAACCCAACCAACCATCTTCCAGCTTCTAGCTTTCAAGTCAACTTCCTTGTTCTTTTATTATTCTCTCTGTTTAATATTATTTTTCTTGTAATCGCTAACACTCTATTGCGTCTTAGCGGCTTTCTTGCCTTGCCTGGTTTGAAAAAATTGTTTTACCATGATGTAAACAAATGAGCAGCTCAGACAAACCTAAATCTCTGTCATTCAGTTGTACTTGGAGATTGATATGAGGCTAAGATGTCTTTATCAGCACGCTAGGTATCACTATCTTCAGAGAAACTCATGTTCTTGAATACTGTTGCTATCAGAACACCGGAAGATCATCATGCAAGGCATTGTAGAAGGCGGACGGCAACGCAACAGCTGGTCAGACAAAAAGCTGGATAAGACAATGCTGTAACTCGTAAGAGCCACCGCCAACAGATCATTCTGCCGAAGGCTGTCTGTTTCTTTTCAATTAGCCCTGGATCCACGCCGATTTAAGCAGTCAACGGACTGATCATGATGATGATGATATGCGAACCTGTTGTGAGACCGTAACATACCTACAACATGGACTCTTCGAGGACTATATAAAGTATGCGATATAACACTCTAGGAGAAGAGGAGGAAAGAGAGAGAGTGAGAGAGTGTATATTATAATACCGTAGTATCAGCCGCGTACGACTACCAATATTGGACACTAGAATATAGTAAGCTCCGCTTACACTTACACTATCTTTGTAACCTTTTTGTTTAATATATCTTTCTTACATCTAATCCATGTTCCGTGTTTTCCTTCCGTGGTCCCGACTTTGGGCCCACATCAGAACCCTATTTTGAAGCAGAACAAATACTTGGGAAACCTGCTCCACATGCCCTGGTATGACGAAATCAGTGACAATGTACGGAGCAAGGTCAAAAGTCTCGTGCGCCGACAGGAATCTCTTTTCGCCAATATTAAGCGTCGGAAGATGGCATGGTTTGGTCACGTCAGACGGCATGACAACTTCCACAAGATCATCATGAAAGGCACTGTAGAAGGCGGACGCAAGCACGGACAACTCAAAAGCTGAGATTGGACGACAATGCCGGAACTTGTGAGAGCCACTGCCAACAGATCATCCTTCAGAAGGTTGTCTGTTTCTTCTCCCTTAGCTCCGCCTCAACGACGATTTAAGCAGTCAAGGGACTGATCATGATGATGAATTACGAACCCTATCTTGGGAAAAGCTTTTACGCATGTCCTGGTATCACAAAACCAATGACTGTACGGAGCAAAGCCAAATATCACGAGGGCCGGCAGGAATCTTTTCTCGCCAATATTAACTGTCGGAAGATGGCATGGTTTGTGCACGTCACACGGTTTTACAGTCTCCGCAAGACCATCATAGAAGACACCGGTAAAGGCAGACGCAAGCGGATGAAGGAAATGCAAGAGCTACTAAAATCGCTGTGACGTCCCACCGGTGTCGCTGCGCCAAATGTGACGTCTGCCTAGCCCCGTCCGTCGTGCTATCCTGTCCTGTGACGACCAACTGGCTTGGTATTGGTCACGGCACCAAATGTGACGTTCTAACCTTTAGGTGATTCGGATGGGAATCTGGTTAGATTCGGTATCAGCCTTGTCGTTCCCAGCTCGCCTCCAACGTCTGGTTACAGAAGTAACTGTTTTGATTTCCAGTCTAACCTACCCACGTTGTGAATTGATCTTAGGCAGACGAAATCAATCAGTCGCCGGGCCGTAATGCGAGCCGAGTTCGATCAAGGGTAACACCGTACAAGTATATGTAAAAGAAAAGAAAATAATAACTCGAAAAGTTCAAATGTGTTAAAAAAAAGGATAACAATGTTTTATATCTGGTTGCTGAATACCGGACTGTGTCTTCTTCCCAACCCGCTATATGGATTCGTGACACTTTGTGTTTGTTAGGCGTGTCTTAACATCTTAAGTTGTTTGTTCTTTAAGAAACTGGTTCTTAGTGTATCTTCAGGCGATATTCGTAAAACTTGTTTTGGTGGTATGAGTCATTCTTCAAAAATAAATTGTTCTTAGCTAGAAGTTGAGGTCGTGATTTGCGTGAATCTTTCGGTCAACTCTTTGCGAGACGGGCCCAACTCAATTCAACTCAGCTGCGAACTTCACTGCGAACTTCACTGCGAACTTAACTGGAACTCGAACTCGAACTGAACTTGTTTTCACTCGCTGCGACTCTGCTTATATGGTCGCCGACCAAAACCGGGGTAAGCTTGTCGGGGTTTGAGGTTCCTTGATAATTCTAAACCCACAATCCACTTCTTTGTTTTCGGTCAGGAAAATTTTGTTATTTTCCATTTTTGGAAGTCTTTCGTCTTCCCACCTTCTTCTGTTCTCATATTGGTATCTCACCATGCCCTCAGAGGGTGTCAACGGGTTTCCTCTCTCTCTCTCTCAGTGGCATCTCACAACTATCCCTTCAGGGGTCGCAACAGGCCTCCCCTCCTTCTTCACATGATTACCTCCGCCTAACGCTCATGCCACCATTCAGCCAATGGGCGCTCAGCAGCGTGGGTGTGGCCAGACTAGCCTCGGTTTAAAAAATCTTGCGCAAAGAAAAAAAAATTATCTTCCCTTTTTTTTCTTTTCTTTCTTTTCTTCGAGGAGACCTCACACCCTAGACTCTTATCTTAACCGAATCACCTGGAATTCGTTAATCAGATTTTCGCCAGCATCAAGTGGGTGGCCATTTGGACGTATTTGCATTCTTGGTGCCAATTACTGATCCGATAAAATAGTTTCGCTATCATAGCCAGCCCTGACGATAAACAGATGCTCCTCTCAATGATATTCTGCATATAGACAAAGGCTTAACCTTTCCTTCATGGTGGCCAGCGGACAATTTTGTTTTTCTCGGACAGTGCGTGCTTAATTAATTTTTATTTTTATCTCTTTAGAATTCTGCGGAAAGTAACTTGTCCAACTTGAAAATTCCCTTTACCATTGCCATGGGCAGATTGGACATATCTTACTCTCCGCCCCGTAACATAAATCAGATTAAATTCTGTGTTTTACTTTCTCGACAATGGAAATAAAAATCTTACCACTTTTCCTTGTCAGAAAAATAACACCGCTTAGTGTCCTTTTCGTGATGGCTTCTTAACACCTAAATTTAATTCTCACCTTTCTTTTTTTCTTCTTTCTTTCTAGCGACGTAAATAGTCTCGCAATCCTCCCCTAACCTATTTGTCATTTACTCGTAAATGACACCTAAACCCAAATACACTATTTATCATGCATCATGCATCATGCATCTGTCCCATGCAATTCTATTCTTCTTTTCTTTTTTTTTTGGTGGGGGGGTTTACATGCAAGGTGATGTACTTTTCATCTTCTTCTGTTCTACATGCAAATGTAATGTTCTTTTCATCTTCTTCTGTTCTACAAGCAAATGTAATGTTCTTTTCATCTTTTTCTGTTCTACATGCAAATGTAATGTTCTTTTCATCTTCTTCTGTTTCTCATGCCAATTAAAGTGTGCGTGTGCCTGTGGGTGCATGTGTGTGATTACTATGGCTTGTTCTTCTTGGTCAATGTTTTTCTCTCTGCTGTAGGAGGTTTTTCCGCCGCACGTGTCGATTTCACGTCAGCCTCCTCCGCTGGTCTTTCTGCAATTTCTTCGTCGATTCTGTATGAGTAATGAACACTGCTCGGCATCTCCTTCTCGAGTTGCTGCATGCTCATTTAATTATCGCCAGCAAATTTTCTCTTACTTCTAATCTTCCATATTGCCATACCCTCATGGCTATAATTATGAATGTACCCATCATTGCCGACCAATTTATCGCGATCTGCTCATCATCTTCCCAAGCCATATCATAATTTTCCAACGCACTTAACTTGTCCCTCAATTGATCCATATCGATCTTTTCTATCGGCTTCATTAGTACTGGCATTTTATTCAAGGTAACATTGGAGAATCCCCTCACTATTGGCTCCCAACTCTGTACAATTGACTAAGCTTCTGCCAATCATTTCTATGATTGAATCTTTCTCTTCATATATTTCTTCTTCCTGGTAATAGGGGGCTAAGGAAATAGATAACCTAAATGCTGAATATCCCAGGGGTAACTTTAACAGGGATAATGGTAGCTTTACTCTTAATGTCCTTGTGGACTCTCCCCCACATACCCTAGACAAGCTAATGGGTTTCTGTGTGGCCACTGCCCACACCCCGTCTGACACACTGATAGCTTGTGGTATTGCCGTGTTTGCTAATACCTCCACTTGACAAGTTCTCTTAATTCCCTCTTTCTTCCCTTCAAACAATTCTAGTATGCACATTTTGTGGTTACCAGCTATATAGATAGGGCTTAACCATGTACAAGTCCCTAGAGCATCATTTCTACACTTTCTAGCTTCTTCAGCTGTTAGCAACATGAATTTTGTTCTACCCGAATTTAAAGCTATGTATTCTTTTTCCATCTTGTACCTTGCTACCATTCGTGTGGCTACCATCATCATCATCATTAACCCTTTCATTTTGATCATTCCTCCAAGGCAACAATATTCTCTTGTTTTTATTCTTCACAACCATTCGGTCTTGTTCAATTCTTCACTTAATTATTCCATAATTTCTTTCTAAGTTTGTAACACTTCAGCTTTTCCCTCCCCTAACTAACTCCTAGCAGACAGTGGCGCTCCCACTTCAAAGGTCGTACTTCATGACACCACTGATGGCCAGTCAGCAATGCCAATACTCTTCTTCCGTCCTTTGTGAGGTGCAGCTCGCGAATCTATCCCCTCCACCCACATCCACCACAGTCAGCCAGTAGGTTTTCGGATGAGCCAGTGTCGTTATCTGTCGACACCGAGTACTTCTATTCAGCACCACCTTCTTTGTTCTACTCGGGGTTCCCCACCCTTCTCAATCTCATCTTCAGAGGTAGTTCCTGCTCGACCTCTAACCTTGGTGTTCAATTCCCGTTCAGGAGGTGTTTTGTCCTCTTCTTCCTCACCTGATTCTTCCTTCTTTTTCGAGTCAGCGCCCTGGTCGTCTTCATTACTTCTTGACTCGATGTCTAATTCTCTCCTGTTTCTTAGTCTTTCTCTGAGTTGGGAAAGGGGTATTTGATCATCTTTCTCCCACTGGTTGAACTCTTCGTCTTGTTTAGGGTACTTCTTTTTAGAGCCCTTATCTGCTTCATTGGATCTCTTCGTTTTTCTCTTCCTTTTCTTTGGGCATTGGGGTGCAACGGTGACATCACAGGATCTTCTCTGCACCGATTCAGGCGACGACTGAACGCCGCTGATCCCCGCCGAGGGTTCCAACTCCGTCACTCGGATCGCTTCGTCTATCTGGCCAAGTCGATCTATCTCTTCATTTTCCTCGGAATCTTCTTCCGTTTCCATTTCTTCCGGCTCAACCAGAGTTACCTTCCTTGTCCTTGTCTTCTTAGGCCTCGGCTCGCTCATTTCCAGGTTAGCTATTTCAGCCTTCTTCAGATTGTTGACATGGACCCTCCTTGCTCGTTCTGCCACTTGATCCAATATTACATATGATACTGGACCCGTCTGCTCTACTATCCGGTAGTACGGTTCCCATCTTTGGTCCAGATTTCCTTCTCTCTGTTAGATTTTATAGTAGACAGGGTCTCCGACCTTGAATTCTACTACCTTTCTTTCAGCATTGACTCTCTCATTTCTTCTTTTCTGTGCTCTCTTTATTCTTCTTCTGGCCTGTACAAATATTTTATGTTGCTGTTCCAGCAACAACTGATGATGATGATCTCCCATATACTTTCTTCGGGGCTTCAACAGGTTATCCACAGGCAGGACCACGTCTCTGCCAAACAACATAAAATAAGGAGAAAATCTGGAGGTTTCGTTTATCGTAAACCTCACGGCCGCCAGAGCCTGCGTCAAATACAAATCCCAATTTCCTGTATTCTCTCTGGCCAGCTTGGCCAGCACATCTCCCAAGGTTCTATGAAACCTTTCCACTTTAGCGTTTCCTTGGGGGTGATATGGAGATGTTTTTACGTGCTCTATATTCAAACCTGTCAGCACTTCTCTCATTATGCTGTTTATATTCTCTGTGCCATTATCAGTGACAAGTTGCACAGGGGCGCCATACCTCGGGAAGATATCACTTATTATCAAATCGGCTACAGTTTTCGCCTTCTTTTCTGGTACTGCATATGCCTCAGGCCAATTTGTTAGCCAATCGACAAAACTCACTATATAGTTGTTTCCTTGTGCAGTTTCCCCATATGGTCCTGATACATCCATACTCACTTTCTCGAAGGGGAAGTTCGGCACGTCCATCTCTTCCAATGGTGCCATTTCCTGCCTTCTGCTCTGCGACTGGCACACTACACAGCTCCGAACATAGTTAGTGATCTCTCCGTACAGTTTGGGCCAATAGTACTTTCTCCCTATTAGATCATATGTTCTATCAATTCCCATGTAACCCAACCTCTCGTGGCACTGTTCCAATATCTCTGGTCTTAAACTTTTGGCTTAAACAATTTGGGCTTGATTCTTCATCCCTACCTGAGAGATAATACAGCCTTTCCTCTATTACTGCATACTTGGTGGTCTCTCCTGCCTCCACCTTTTCTCTAAGGGCAGCTATTTCATTGTCTGCCTGCTCCTTCTCAATTCCTTCTGTCCAGTAGGGATCGGTTGTTATCTGTGCGTCCCCTTCCTCGTCCGATTCTAACATACGGCGATCTTTTAGCTTATTAGAGTTAATTACTCCGATTCTATAGGCTTTATCATCTACTCCTTGCGCTACTTTTACAGATCTTTCTTCCAGTAGTTTCGGTATTCTTGAGAGTAAATCTGCACACGTGTTTTCCTTCCCTGCCAAATACTCTATCTTATAGTGGTGGCCACTTAACTTTAGCGCCCACTGTTGAATCTTCTAATTATTTGTCCATTCTGCCTGCAGTAAGTACTGCAGAGGCTTGTGGTCTGTCGTTATAGTAAAAACCGCACCATTCAAGTAGTAGTCCAGTTTTTGGAGAGCATACATGATAGCATATGCTTCTCTTTCTATTACTGGCCATCTTTGTTGTGTCCCTGAGAGCTTATGAGAAAGAAAGTATATCGGTACCTCCTCTGGTATACCTGGCACTGGTTCTTCTTTATCGGGACACGGCTGGGTAAGAACTGCTCCTACACACTGCTCACTGGCATCAGTGTATAGTACCATGGGCTTGCTGAGGTCTGGGTACGTCAGCAGTGGGACGGCTGTCAACTGTTCTTTTAAGGTACCAAATGCCCGTTGACAGTCTTCTGTCCACTTGAACCTAGTGTATTTCTTCGTCAGGGCTACTAAGGGTATGGCAATTCTCGCGAATGCCGAAACGAATCGTCGGTAGTACCCTATAGCTCCTATAAACCCTCTTACTTGTCTCACTGTCTTAGGTTCTGGCATTTCCCTTATGACTTTCACCTTATCCATGTCGGGTTTAATACCGTCTCCGTTTATAACAAAGCCTAAATATCTAGTCTCCTCCTTCAGAAACTGACACTTCGACAATTTCAATTTTAAGCCGTGCTTTCTTAGCCTTCCAAGCACTTGTTTTAGATGGAAAAAATGTTGTTGTACTGTTTCTGAAAATATCAAAATATCATCTAAATATGCCATGGCAAAGCTCTCGCATCCTCCTAAGACTATTGACATCAGCTGTTGGAAGATTCCCGGGGCATTGGCTAAACCGAATGGCATTACCCTGAACTGAAATAGTCCCAAGTGACACGCAAATGCAGCCCTTTCCTTGTCAGCCTCATCAAGGGCTACCTGCCAATACCCGGACCCCAAGTCCAACGTAGAAAAGTACTTCGCTTTCCCTAATAATGCCAATATGTCATCGATTAGTGGTAATGGCACCGCCAACGGCTTCGATATAGAATTCAGTTTCCTAAAATCTACACAAAAACGATGCCCGCCATCTTTCTTACCTACTATCACGATTGGAAAGCTCCAAGGGGAGATCGATCTTTCGATCATTCCAGCTTCCAACATTTCTTCTACTGCCTCTTCCACAAGGGGTCTCTTATGAATAGGTGTTCGGTAGGGCTTCAATTTCACAGGGGGGTGATCGCCGGTGTCGATTTTCATTTTTACTGTGTGGGTCTGGCCTAATTCCTTATCTGACTGGGCCACCACATCCTGATTATCTCTCAGCAGACTTCCCACTCTGGCCCTAAATTGATCAGGGGCCAATATATCTTCGTCTACGCTTCCTTCTGTTTGTTCTACGAGTTTTCCTCGTTTCTCCTCGAATCTCACTCGATTCAGAGTTCGTAGGGGTAGTGCTCTTCCTATCTCTTCCCCTCTCTTAACCTTTATCGTCTTTTGGGCCTGGTTCACCATCATAATGGGCACTAATTCAGCTGCCTCCACTACTGCCTCACACAGAGTTACCTCATTTTCTTCTAGGCCCATCTCTACTACAGGGACCAATTGCGGGGTTCCTTTTCCTATTTTCTTCCCTGTCATTAGCCTACCCCTTCCCGACACCGCCGTTCTGGTGGGTAGCTTCACATCTTCGTCCACCACTATTGTTATATCTTCTTCCGGTGGGAATCCCAATGGCGGTCTCTCGCTATTCACTACCAGCACAGTGGGGTTGAACTCTATCCGAGCCCTCTGGCTCTGTAGCCAATCTTCTCCCAAGATTGCTTCCGTACACAGGTTGGGGGTTACGTAGAAGTTCTGGGTGCTTCTTAATTTCCCAATCCTCACAGGGAGCCTCGCCATCCCTCTTATCTCCAGGGGAGCTCCATCTGCCTGCGTGACTTCTAAGTCCGCTTCCTGCAACCCATTCTTCTTTTTCACCCATCTGTATGCTTCGTCTCTCAGCAATGAAACAGACGCTCCTGTGTCTATCAGGGCTTTCATTGCCCTACCTCCTATCTCTGCCCTACAAGATAGCGAAGAGAACACTTGGGCTTTCCTTTTTCTGGGTTCCCACCTTTGGGTCATCCCAGACATAGGGGCCGGTAGCAACAAACTCCTTTCATTCTTCTCATATGGGGGAGTTCTGCGTTTTCAGCACCTGGGCGGTCCCGGCTGGACCCCTCCCAGTCTCCCGCGGCTGTTCCTAAGAATACAATTCCTCTTCAGGTGCCCTGGTCTCCTACAAAACCAGCACCTTCTTGTTGGACAGTTTACCGCAAAGTGGCCCACCTGACCACATATCCAACATTTTACTCTTTCTCTCTTCAACTGGGCCACCCTTTCCTTTATTCTTGGGGGGACCTGCCCTCTACCTAAGTGGCTCTTTTGACTACATGTCCAACGTTTTACTTTCCTTCCTTTTAACTGGGCCACCCTCCCTCTTAATTCTGGGGTGGCCCGCTGGCTTTTCCCTGGTTTTGTCTCTTGGGCTCGGCCTTTTTTATCAATATCGGTGGGGCACATTTTCTCAACCCGCACCACTTGGCTAGGTGTTCCTTCTTCCCACACCTAGTACATTTATCCCGTTCGAAGTCTGGGGGCAGGCCCCACTTCGTCGGACATTCCGCTGCTCTGTGGTCCTCATGCCCACATGTCCAGCAGACCAGCCCGTATCTACCTGGCGTGGGCTTATAGAACCCATACCTTGTTGACCAAGCCTTTCTTTTGTGATCTTCTTCCCATACCTCAGGCTCTTCCACCTTCCGATTCCACGCCCGGGGTCTTGGGGTCTTCCTCCTTCCCCCTTTCTTCCGACCTCTCGACTTAGCTCTTGCTTCTTCCCACCTCTTTTTACCTTCTCCCAAACTCCCTGGCTCTTTCATATATAGATTTATTTGTAAATTAATGTAGCCGTCTGTCATTCGTTTATTCTTCATAAATGAAATCTTTAGATCTTTCAATTATTAATTTAATTCCCCAGAGGTTTATTCCTTCTTGAGGTCTTTAGTGTGTTTTTAATAAATTAAATCTTCTTTCTTTAGATCCTTCAATTATAGATTTAATTTCTGATAGATTTCTTCTTTCGCCATGTCATTTGTATGTTAATAAATTGAATCGCTTTTTTTTTTTTTTTTTTATAGATACTTCAAATATAGATTTAATTCTTATTGAATGTGTTCTTTCGTTAGACCATTAGCATGCATTTAATAAAATAAATCAATTTTTTTTTAATTTGTCGGAGTTAACTCCTCCTAATTTTCCAAACTGTTACTAGGGGACGCTCTCCAGTTCTCTAAATACTTGGCAATATCTTTTTCTCGCTCTCTTTCTCCTTACTTTTCAGCCGATGCTACAACCATGTAAATTTCTCGTGGAGATTTGCGTTTTTCCCTTTGGGTGAAACGCCATGCACAATATATGCACATGCACGAACGTACATTCAATCACACATACATTCGACCAAAAGTTGACACATTAATTCGTACACACACATTATAGCCTTTGTAAATTGTAACCTGTTGTGGATTCCGAGATAAAATTCGGTCTCCAATGAATGACAAACGCAAGAAATAAAGATAAGAAATTTAATGTATTTATACAATAATACAATGGGTATATTGTTAGTAAATCCAGGAACACGGTTAGTCGTTATAATAATATATATAGATATAGTCTCGAAGTAGGACTTCCTTAGAGTCTACGTGCTTGTAACTGACTTCTACAGGCGGTTACCTCACACTATTACACTACCTCCAACTCAATCACAATCTCTGCTCACTCTCCCAGTATCTCTCAATCTCTCTCTATCTCTGACTGACTGTGGGTATTTAACGGCAGCAGTCCCAGTAACACTCTGGTCGAGTCCACTTATATGAAAAAGGGGTGGACCCCATAACATAACCTTTTTGTTTGTTAATACATTATTTTTCTGTACATATATATAATGGTTCTTGTTATTTCCTTACATTTCTTTATAGTGGACTCAATCTCCGAGTCCGCCATGTTTGTTGTGGGCCATTTCAGGAGACAACGCGTACACACACCCAGTCCGCAACAGATTCTTCAATTAAAGATTTAAATTCCTTATAGATTTATTCCTTCTTTAGGCCCTTCATGTGTTCATAATAACTCATCTTTTTCTTTATAATCTTCAATTATAGATAGATTTCCAAAGAAATTTATTCCTTCGTCATGTCCTTAGTATATTCTTAATAAAGGACATTTGTTTTGCTTCAATTATATATTCCATTTCATATTTTTGATCCTTCGTCAGGTCCTTTTCCATATGAACAGGAGTAGGGGTTTAACACTTGTTTCCCGTTTATGATAGGGTTTCTGGGTCCTTCTAAAGTCTAATTAAGATCTATACTTCTAACGTCTCCACGTAAACTCTGAAATCGTATTTATTGTTGTTTTCTTCAATAGGAGTAGATAGGTTTCCCTATCGCCCGTTTCACACTCCTTCGCAGTCTTTTCGACATGAGTAGATATTTATCCAGTGTTTCAGGTCTAGGATTGGGTTTCCAGTTCATTCTAAAGTCTCCTCATTCTCTTTCACCCCTTGTGTCATAGTAGCATTTAGTACTGGGTATACCGATAGTATACAGGGCCTATTATCGGGAAATTGGAGGTTCTGAGGCGCGTAAGACTACCTCCTAAGTGTCTTTGTTCCCAGGTCCACCCTGTTCCGAGGTGGTAGCATCTGTTAGGGTCCCAACTATGGGCAAATATTACCCCCGCCAAAAAAAAAAAAAAAAAAAAAAAAAAACACTATTAAAGTATAAAAATGTATTTTTATTGTAAAAAATACCAGCTTTATGCACATAGTAACAAATGGTAGCGAATTCCACCGAATACGTTTAAAATACTATCAAACAGTCAAAAGAAAAGAAGTTTCATGACATTAATCCATATAATATCCTACAACTTCTTAAATAAATCAGACTATCTTCCAAAATATAACTTCAACAAAACTACAACATAAAACACGCATAGCCATCCCTTCCCCATCTAGCTACGGGTTGAATAGCTGGACAGATTGCGTTTTATAGCTTTAGTTAGCAACCAGTTTATCGCAGAAAGAAATGGTAACTTACCGCAGGAAAATCTTCTACGTAGTCAGTCATGGATCGAAAAAGACATGATCGCCGAAGCGTGTATCACGTATGACATTTAACTGATCCTATTGTTACAAAGGCCTGCGTCAGTTTGAGGTCGTACGATTTGATGAAGAACACCTATAATGCAAGATGTTCCGGTGAAAACGAAAAGCGCAATAATAATAATAATAATAATAATAATAATAATAATAATAATAATAAAAAGTGAATAAATAAAAATAACGGTTTAGTATCGGACATTGCCCTTTATTAAAAATCTCTCAAAAAATTCAATTTCGGCATTAAATGACCCATGAAGGAGTTGATATGCCGTTAAACGAACAAAACAAACACAGTACAGAAAGTATGATCATGGCACTAAATAAAATCAAACAATCAACATGAAAGAACTCTTTCAAGACATTAATCCATATAATATCTTACAGTTTCTTAAAGAAACCAAACATGTAGATACACAAAAGCTGAGTATCATCTACCATGTATTCAATTGTGAAAGCAGAATAACATATATCATATTTTTATTACTTCAAACCACCCTGAAAATTCAATTTCGGCATTAAATGACCCATAAGTAGTTGATATGTTAAACAAACAAATCAGTCAACCCATTCACTATCATTTTATATTTCTGAGATGAGGTATTATGTACACTATTTACATTATTCGGACTATTTTCCTCATCTTTTATTACAACGTTTCGGCAGTTGTACACTCCGGCCTTCTTCAAGGCCTTCCTCAAGGACACATAGCACAGTGGATAAAAGCGTTAGTCACAGGACACAAAGCGTATGAGTTCAATACACGGTTAAGGCAGTGGAGAACTTGGAGAGGGGAATTAACTGGAGATAACTGACATCCATTAAACATGGCACGTGGAACTAGAACAGTCTACCTATCCTACAATTTCTTAAAGAAACCAAACTGTATTGCAAAATAGAACTTTAACAAAACTACAACATAAAACACACCTATAACCGCCTCTTGTACTTATGTGCACACAAACATATATATGCACAAAAGCTGAGTATCATCTACCATGTATTCTATTGTGAAAGCAGAATAACAGAAATTTACTCTTTCCCAACTCCCAAGAAAATTTAAACTCGGCATTAAATAACTCATGAAAATGTTGATATATCTTTAAGCAAACAAATCAATCAATCAAAAGACCCAGTGGCATTATCACCTTGCTTGGGATTGAATTGATTAAAAAATAAAAGCTTCGTCACTCGAAAGCATTCAACAGCAAATATGAACAATACAACATGTAAATAAAGGGGAGAATAATTATATAATTAAGATGTTGATATTCCACATAACCTAAAAAAAATGGTTTGGAGGGAAAGCCCCACCAATGTGAGAAAAAACGATAGCAGTGGACTGTAGAAGAAAAACAGTTTAAAGGAGCATTTTATAGGAATTTAATCCGACAGCAATGTCAACGTGAATGAAAACGGATACGCGCACGATTGATATATATTCGTAATAAATTTGGGCTAATTTTATACTCTTCGGTTATAAATTTAATCATTAAAACCTTTGAGTGCCGACCACTGCTTTACCGCTGGTAGAGAAAAATGACGAAATGCCCAGCCACCGGTTGAACGGTGGGTAAATATTTGCGTCGTGTTTTGCTATTGGTTGTCTTATTTTGAAGAGCCAATCAGAAAGGCTGTAATATTCTGATGTCATCGAACGTTATATCAACATGGCTGTGTCTTTTCATTGTGCTTTGTGCATGTGTTTTGGATAAAAAAAGACCGTTTTTACCATGCAGAGTCTCAAACTGGACCGTCAGGGGATCAATCAGGGACAA
>OZ010603.1:64377558-64477558 GCA_963932145.1 Acanthosepion lycidas | reverse complement strand
CAGTGTATCAATGAAATACTGATTAGCTAAACAGGCATGTCTTTTAGATGTATTTAAATTCTCTGCAATATAAAAGTATAGAAACTACTCTGGCCACAAAGTAAGGGATCAGTTTATATATTGATTGTAATATAGAATTTATCCCCTACTTTATATCCACATTATAATTTCTTGTTTGTTTATAAGCCATAGAAAACGAATCAACCAATCAATGAAATATTGATTAGCTACACAGGCATGTCTTTTAGATTTATTTAAATTCTCTGGAATATAAATGGATAGTAACTACTCTGGCCATAAAGTAAAGGATCAGTTTATATGCTGATTGTAATGTAGAATTGATCCCCCACATTATAATTTATTGTTTGTTTATCAAATTCGGATTAGGTATTAATCCACTTCTTCTCCTCCTAGCTATGGATTAATTAGTAGAGCTTGCATAATGAAACTATTATTATGTCCAAAAAATACTTACAATCTAAAAATTATATTTTCTAGCTTTAAATATCTTGCAAAGGGTCGATAAGCAGTAAAAAATTAATGATTCAATCAATCAATGATTAGCTACCCAGGCATGTCTTTTCGATTTATTTACATTCTCTGAAATATAAACGTATAGAAATTAATGTGGCCACAATGTGAGGGATCAGTTTATATATTTATCATAATGTAAAATTGATCCCCCACTTTATATCGCATTAAAATTTCTTGTTTGCTTATCAAATTTCGATTAGGTATGAATCCACCTCTTCTCTCCCAGCCATGGGTCAATTAGTAAGATTTGTATCACCAAATCATTAGTATTCCCCTCCCCACCAAAAAAATTACAATCTAAAAATATGTTCTGGCTTTAAATAACCTTAAAAAATTGATAAGCCGTAGAAGCAATTTATCTTTTATATTTTCGTTCCCTGACCGCATATCGCGTTTCTTGTTTGCAAAATGGCTCCCGGTTATTGACGTTCACATAACGATGCTTCTTACCAAACCCCCACCCCACCCCCGCCCTCAAAAGTGTCTTTTTCTATAAAAACGATATCGATGAAAATGACTATTTATAACGCAGCCCACACTGAAGGATTTCTTCGGCGCCTTTTCTATTCAAACGGAAAAAGCTGCCCGAAGGCGGTTTTACTTCGAGTTTCATTTTATCTATTTCTCTTTGCAGATGGTAAATTTAGAGAACATATTTATAAAATTTAACTCCCAGAATTTTTTCATTAAATACCATGTTTTGTATATATCGTATAATTCCGTGTGTAATAAGCGATATTAAAAATTATCCCCCTCCCCCAAAATAGGGGGTCGTCTAATAAACCAGTTACAAAAAGCTAATCTTAAATCCTGTGGTGTATCAGCACTGGTAATAAGGGTAGTCTGTTTGCGCCATTATTATAATTATTATATTACAGCTATGAGTGTGCTCACCCCAATCATGTTAAATAACAAAAAAATTAGGATAATATATAATCTATATTAAATTCAGTATCACTGTGGTGTTAAATAACATTTAAAAATATTGTAAGACATCCAAACTGTATTTTTCAATAACATGTATTGTACAGTATTTTTTCGACGTTAAGCAACATCTGAGATGCTATACAATCTTTATTTCTTATTGCAGAATAAAAAAAAAAAGACAAGACATCCACATTCATAATAGAAAACCCCTTCAAAATGCCTATAATTGTCACCATCTGATGCAAAGAGCTCATCATAATCGTATGGGTCGCAAGTCGGTGGTCTTATACGTCGGATATCTGATAAAATCACGAAAAATTACCTAGATTGGGGGTCTATAGTTTCGTCTTATCTACAGGTCGCCTTATAGGTGGAAAAATACGGAAATGCTTCCTAATTCATCTTCTCAAACACTCAATCGAGGATCAAACTCTGTCGTAATTTATAAAGCGAGTCATACTTGCTAATTCTTCTTCTGAAACACCCAATCGAGGATCAAACTCAGTCGTAATTGATATAGCTAGACATGCCTGCTAATTCTCCTCCTGAAACATCCAATCGAGGATCAAACTCAGTCGTAATTGATATAGAAAGTTATGCTTACTAATTCTTATTCTGAAACACCCAGTCGAGAATCAAACTCAGTAGTAATTAATAAAGCGAGACTTGCTTGCTAATGTTTCTTCTCAAACACCGAATCAAGGATCAAACTCAATCGGAATTGATATAGCGATACATGTTTGCTAATTCTTCTTCTGAAACACTCAATCGAGGAACAAACTCAGTTGTAATTGATATAGCGAGACATGCTTGTTAATTCTTCATTTGAAACACCCAATGCAGGATCAAACACAATCGTAATTGATATAGCCAGACATACTTGCTAATTCTTCTTCTGAAACACTCAATCGAGTATCAAATTCCGTCATAACTGACATAGCGACACATGCTTTCTAATTCTTCTTCTGAAATACGCAATCGAGGATCAAACTAAGTCGTAATTGACATTGCGAGACAGGCTTGCCAATTCTTATTTTGAAGCACCCAATTAAGGATCAAACTAATTCGTAATAGATATAGCGAGACATCATTGCTAATTCTTCTTCTGAAACACCCAATCAAGGATCAAACTCATTCGTAATAGATATAGCGAGACATGATTGCTAATTCATCTTCTGAAACACCAAATCGAGGATCAAACTCTGTCGTAATTGATATAGCGAGATATTCTTGCTAATTCTTCTTCTGAAGCCCCCAATCTAGGATCAAACTTAGTCGTAATTGATATAGAGAGACTTGCTTGCTAATTCTTCTTTTGAAACACTCAATCAAGGATCAAACTCAATTAAACTTTAGTTTTAAAAAAGGGTTAGTTTGTCATTTGATAAAAAAATCCCTGACGATACCGTAAGGTTGAACCCAATTTAGCGGATTCAACTGACCTGATTTTTTTAATTATACACACACACACACACACATGTTACCTGATGATCCGAAGTCCTTTAAAAGGATTTTGGTGAAATAAATTATTGTAATGGTACCTTAAAGTGGTCTGATTTTCATTAATTATTTATATATATATATATATATATATATATATATATATATATATATATATATATATATATATATATATATATATATATTTAAACACACACGAGAACTTACCAAGCTTCATCCGCAATATATTTGTAGAAAATACAAGTATAATAGCCTCATGTGTAAACTAAAAATAATGAAAGCACCAATAATAAAAAAAAGAAGAAAAATCCAACTCTCAATAACATCAAATATAAACGCGTCAACAATATGCTGACCGTATTTGGAAAATAATAAAACGCTCCCTTCATACTAGAAACAAAAAAATTATAGACATTCAGTTGACAAAACGTCCTTACTGATGGCTGACAGTGTTTCATATGCACGAGTTTGTCCTTGCTTTGAAATCTTCCATGTAAACAGAAACAGACTATCATCACTGTTTTGTCCGCGTATTGCTTAGTATATTGTAATGTAATTGTCACCTTTGATAATGGCTTATGTAAGACGAAAGCTTAGATAGGATTAAAAAATATGTATCAATATTGTGATTTTCTTTCTTCGTTTAATGATAATGTTATTAAGCTTATCAGACGATATGAAAAGAATTTACATATAATAAATAGACAACACTTGTCTATATTATTTAATGAAACATGCATCAAGACATATATATATATATATATATATATATATATATATATATATATATATATATATATATATATATATAAGGTTATAATTGTTCCAACGAGAGAAAAATGTATATTAAAAAAAAAGAGAGAAACTGTGAACGTTTTTGTTTCTAATATGGATTTGTTTTATTTTGTATATTATATTTTATTCGTCATATTTTTGCTACACGTGTTTCCGCTCTCGAGACCGTCTTCAGCCAAATTAAAGGAATCAATTTTTAAAAGAATGACATTTCCTTATATTCTTTTAATATTTCATTATTCAATTTCAGTACATGCAGTAAATCTTGATCTCATTTTTTTTTGTATATATATATATATATATATATATATATATATATATATATATATATATATATATATATACTCTATTTTGTACTCTATATATTCTCTATTTTGTAGAAATCGTCATTTGAAAGACTTGTTTTTATTTTGTTTCGAACTTATATAACTGTTGCCTGAGATATTTTCATCATACTTTCAGCCAAGAGGACGGATATAGACCGATTGAAAATTGAAGAAATATGGTAGTTTTTCCTTTTCTCATTTTTGTCATTGGTTTATTAGTGATTTTTTGGCCTTTGGGGCTCAATTGCTATAAAAAAAAATTATAATAATAATAATAATTTCAGATTTCATTCTTTCAAATTTTCCATCTGCCTCTGTTGCTATCATTAAAATGGCGTTTTCATTTCATATACAAACTAAAATTAACCACAACACCCCGCGCAGTTGTTTTATCACTGAAAAAAAAATTCTCAATGAGTTCACCATATTTCATGGTGATATCAATAACGCCCATAATGGTGGAACCTGTTTCTGATAAAGATCATTAGAATGAAAGAATTTTCTGCAGAGAGAAAGAAAAAATTGGAGAAGAGGATGAGGAGGAAAAAGACGTCAATAATAATTATCTTCACATCGCTTCCAAGAATAGAGTTTGCTATGTTTTCCGGCTGTCCCCTCCCTTAAAACGTTCCATGTGTTGTCCCAGTGGAGGAGCATTCCTCGTCGAGATAAAAGATTTCAGATAAAAAACAAAAAACAAAACCCAAAACAGGACTAAGGATAAGTTTCACCTTAGGAAGCCCTTTCTGCGCGGGAAACGTGTCCTTTGTTTGTTTTGAAGGCTGAGTCATCCAGTTGTCCTTTTGCACTTGTGAGAATCACCTAACAAACTCCTTTTTTGAAGGTCCCTCTTTTTATTCATTCAAGTGCATTCAGCAAATCCTCCCTTTTAGATTATTTTTTTTATTTTTATTTTTACTTACTCTTTTCCCGAGTTAAGGCACGTAACGAACCCTATGAAGAAAGAAGAGGTTAAATCGTGGCATTGTGGAGGCACCGGTGTGAAGTAATGGTTAACAAGCTTGTCTAGCAGGTCCTTACAACTGAGTAGAGATTTCGATCGTGAATATGTGTCCGGTACTTGTAACCCTGTGTTAGGCTACAATAGGATATTATATATTTCTAATCGGATACAACAACTAGAATATCAAAATGAACAATAAATCTAATCGCACACCCCAATAAAATTTCATTTTTTTTTTTTTTGTTAGTTTCTTTTGTACAGAAAGGGTTGGGATTAACGTTAGGTTTTTATTGGAATTAGCTGCCCGAACTTTTGGAGGTTTAGCAAATGTAGGAACCTATAAAAATCGCCGAGAAATAAGAATAGGTATTGAAAAAATTCACAAAACAATAAAAGTAACATTTCAACGTCAAAATCTTTGTGCCATTTTTAAGGGGAAAGATCAAAGGATTTTCTGATGTAAAAATTATTTTCCTTTTCTTTATATAATTTTGATTAAAAATCTTTATTTTTTTCAGTGTCTAACCGGAACCATAGATTTTTACGGGAAAATTTAATGTCTTTTTGCATTGAAGAAACACTTTGATTTCGAAATTCTTTCAGAAATCAGACAATTGTTGGATTTTAATAAAAATTTTAGTATTTATTCAGAAATTAATGAGATAATTTTAAAATGTTTTCCATTATAAAATCTTACTACGCCATTTAATTTTTATGAAATTTCAATAAAAATCTGTTTTGTATCGTAAAATGTTTACATTAGTTATAAGAACAAGTCATCGGAGAATTTAAATCGTCAAAATCTTTTGGTCAAACAGGACCCCCAGTTGTAGAAAGTCTGTTCTGAATCGTAAAATAAAATAAAATGAAATAAAACTAAAATACATTCTATTAAAAGAAAGCTTTTAGTTGGATTCCTAAATAAAAATTATTATGGACAAAAAGACTCAAGAAAATGTTTTTAGCTGAATAATGAATTTTGACAATTGATTTTATTTAATTCATAGTTTCTCAACCGGGGTCCACATGGGCTCTAGGGGTCATGTAATATTTCTGGAGGGTCCACAGGCAAAATATAACAAATTGGGGGCCCACAATGATATTTTGGTGGTCCATGAATAGTTTTTATTATTAAAAATTAAAATTTCTACTGTAATTTATATTATATTGAAATATATATATATATATATATATATATATATATATATATATATATATATATTCGATACCTAAGGTTTAAAATTAATTGCTACGTTATTGCATTTACAAGATCTTATCTTGTTGAATCGGGATTTAGTCATGTTTCTCAGATGTTATCAAAAGTTTGCAATAGACTTTATGAAAAGATGTGATCTTCGACGATCATTAACATCGATGGAACCAGATATAAAGTAACTTGCTGAGCAGCATCAACCACAGGGATCTCATTGAATAAATATGCCTTTCTCCCCCACTCCAATCACACACTTAAATTGGTTATTGTATCGACCGTATAGATACTAAGTTGCAGAAAGTTACTACGAGTATATGCTTTACAGAATAATTGAAGAAGTTGGAAAGGCCACAATATTCTGGGACTATGATTTTCAGAGACAAACAGATACACATGAAAAATTGTATTTTTATAAATGTAAAAGCCTTAACTAAAACAAATTTTGATACATTTTATGCGTAAAGATATATTTTATTAAAAAAATAGTAATAAAATTAATTAATTCTTATTCTAACAGAAATTAATGCATTTTTTCATTTTAACTGATGAAAAAAGTTTTCGTACAAAACAAAAATGCATATTCACTTAATTTAATACTTTGTGGAATATCCTTTATTGAGGATCACTATCCAGCTGGAAAACCCAATCAGGAGGTAGCCGAAGTCTCTCAACAGAACGCATTAAATTGTCTTGCAGGATTTTCTGGTATCTTTCGGCATTCATCTTGCCATATTATTGATATTCCAACACTTTTGCAGAAAAACAGTCCCAGATCATGATACTGCCACCACCAACTTTACAGTTGGCAACGTGTTCTTTGGTAAGTAGGCTTCACCGTCCTCTCCTCCACACATGATTTCGATAATTATGACCAAACAACTCTATTTTAGTTTCATCTGTCCATAGTACTTTTTCCCAAAACAAATATTCTTTATCTTTATGCTCCTCTAACGAATTTTAGCCTAGCATCTCTGTGTCGTTTCAAGAGGATTGGGTCCATAGTACTTTTTCCCAAAACAAATATTCTTTATCTTTATGCTCTCTAACGAATTTTAGCCTAGCATCTCTGTGTCGTTTCAAGAGGATTGGAGTCTTCCTTGGGATGCGTGATTTCAGACTGTTTTTGTGTAGTTCATTACTTATTGTACGCTTGGTTACTTTAATCCCTAATGCACGCAGATGTTCCTGCAACTCTTCTCGGGTAACCTGTGGATTTTGTTGGATCTGGCGTCCTAATATCCTTGCTGATCTTAGAGATATCTTCCTCGGAGCACCTGTTCGTCTTTGGCTTTCGACGCTGTTACGAGTTTTAAACCTTGCAATGAACGAAGCAATTGTAGTAAAAGGAATATTCAGGTTGTTAGAAGTCGTTCTGTAACTGTTCCCATCTTTCCAAAGAGACAAAATGTGTTGTCTTTGTGAAATAGTCAATTCTTTACCTTTAGGCATTATTAGAACCTTCTCGTAAGACTAGAAATTGCAGAATGCTCTGATAATGGCTAATAGCGTTAACTATAATTACTGATAACATTACTGGAACACTCTAGAATATACTTTTTTCATAATTAATTGATTATTTTATTCTAATAATTGATTTGTCTGAATACTTTTTTCACCAGTTAGAATTTTTTAAAATGCATTAATTTCTGTTAGAATAAGAATTAATTAAGTTTATTATTATTTTTTAATATTATGTGTCTTTATACATAAAAAATGTGCCGAGATTTGTTTTATTTAAGGATTTTACATTTATAAAAATACGATTTTTCAAGTGTACGAATATTTATTTCCCCCACTATATATATATATATATATATATATATATATATATATATATATGTAGGTGAAAAAAAACAGTTTGAGAACCACTGATTTAATCTTTTAAAATTCTGTAATTTATAGCGGTTGAATGATATTGTTATTAACTTAAATTTCACTAAAATTCAACGGCTTCCAGTATTTTAAAAATAATCATTCATTCATTCATATATATATATATATATATATATGAATGAATGATTCTTTCCTTCTTTATTTTTTTTTTATATAGGTACCTCCACTGAATTTTCGATACCTAAGGTTTAAAATTAATTGCTACGTTTTTGCATTTCCATCTTATCTTGTTGAATCAGGCTTTAGTCGTGTTTCTCAACTATTATCAAAATTTTGCAATAGACTTGACATTATGAAAAGTGACGATCTTCGACGGTCATTAACATCAATGAAACCAGATATAAAGTAACTCGCTGATCAGCATCAACCACAGGGATCTCATTGAAGAAATATGCCTTTTTTTTTTCTTTTCTAATCTCACACTTAACTTAAATTGGTTTATTTACATTTTTAACCCGTGTGAATAAATAAAGGCTGCACTGAATTCAATTGCCTGACGAGCTTAGCTCCACATGAGCTCGTCAGTGAAAGAAAAATTGTAATATTGTAATACCAAGATATTAGTCAATAAAAAATATTATTATTATGATTATTATAATTATTATTATTATTATTGTTTTTGTTGTTGTTGTTGTTGTCGTAGAATAATTTATTTGCATTAAATTAGTTTTCATTTAAATATAAAGCCTAATATGTCTTTGATTTTTTAATATATCTTTGATTTCTAATATTTCTTTGATTATAAAAAAAAACCTCAAATTTTTTATTAGTGAAAAATAGAATATTGTTGTCTTATGTCAAATAGCTATGAAGGAGTCCACCAAGAAAAAACAAGAAAGGAAAAGTGGCCCATGGGTAAAAAAAAAAAAAAAAAAAACAGTTTGAGAACCACTGATTTAATCTTTTAAAATTCTGTAATTTATAGCGGTTGAAGGATATTGTTATTAACTTAAATCTCACTAAAATTCAACGGCTTCCAGTACTTTAAAAATAATTCTCTGCGTGAATATACGTATCGATTTTTGTAAATGCGGACATCCATACACGACTTAACAAAAATAAGAGAAGTCACTATAATAAATTAAACATTTATTGGTAATTTTAAAACATTTTCTAAACAAACTTCTTCGTAAGTCGATAAAGCTAAAGTACCTAGAATTCAACAAAATATTAGCGAACTTATTTTTCTTTTTTGAGGTTAGTGGACAGTTAAAAATCTATATATAAAGACCTTTATGTTGTATAACTATGTTGTATAACGTTGTATAACTACATTTATGTATATAAAATCTATATATAAAGACTTTTACGTTGTCAAGTAGTTTCTTTCAGTTCTGACCATATTATTTAAATTTACCAAATATTGGACTGTCAATGAATCACCAACACGTCAGAAAAAAAAAAACTCATTGATAAAAAAAAAAGATGATTTTCTGTTGTTTTAAATGAAAAGTTAAGTAATACTTTTTTTCAATTCAGGTCAATTCAAATTTAAGTATGATAATTTTCCTCAATTAAGGTTTCCTTTTTTAGTGGCATATCAAATTTATATGGGTCATTTAATGCCGAAATTTAATTTTCTTGGAAGCATTAGTTATATCTTATTTTTAAAAAATTGTTGGTGGTAATTTTTAAAAAAATTAATTACTAGTAATTTTTTAACAAATAAAATGTAATGCTGGTAATAATTTTTTACGAAAAATGTATTACTGGCAATTTTTCTTTTACCAAAAAAATGTATTGCTGCTAATATTTATTTTACAATATAAATATATATATATATATATATATATATATATATATATATATATATATTTATTTATAAAAAATGTATCGCTGCTAATATTTATTTTACAAAAAATGTATTGCTTGGAAATATTTTTCATAAAAATATGTACTTTTGGTCAATTTTTTTTTTTAAATATTGTATTACTGGTTATATATTTTTTACAAAAATGTATTGCTGATAATATATTTTTTATAAAAAATATATTATCAGCAATTTTATAAAAAATATATTGCTGGTAATATCTTTTTATTTTTTAAATGTATTGCTGGTAATATTTTTCTTCAAAAATTTATTGCTAGTAATATTATTTTTGTGTAAAAAATGTATTGCTGGTAATATTTTCTTTTCAAAAATATGATGCCGTTAATATATATATATATATATATATATATATATATATATATATATATATATATATATATATGTGTGTGTGTGTGTGTGTGTGTGTGTGTGTGTGTGTACTTTTTTATAAAAATAGATTGCTAGTATTTTTAATTTTGACCTTAGTTTGGGTGTTAAATATTTGCCCATAGTTGGGACCCTAACCGGTGCTACCACCTTTAGTCAATGTGGACCGGGGAACAACATCAATTAAGAGTTGGATCCTTGCTCATCAAAGCCTCCCGATCAGAGGCCTTGCTGCCCAATAAAGCTTCAGTAAAGTATATTTTATCTTTGAAGTCTTTTTTATGAAGACAATTACGATAAGGAGAAAATAAAAATTCCATTCAATTTACATTCGATTTGAAATTCAGCATTTTATTTGTTGGGAATATTAAATTTAATCTGTTAGCTTGGAATTGAAAATAAAACAAACGTTTTCAGAAAGATTTTTCATTGTTTACAATACAATGAATTGCTAGAGCTGCTGCTAGAAAAGTTTGTGCTAGATAGTTTTTCTCGTCTGAATCTATCTTAGGTATTTACAACTCTACCCTTCATCTGTGTATTGGATATTTTTGCCACATCTGATTAGGAGCTCCTGCTATGTATTTACAGATACTTGATAAAATCCAAAAAAGAATCTGCAATGTCTTCGTCACTCAGCTCGGCTTCAGTTAATTTACCACCGCATTAATATAGCTTCCCTGTGTTTTTCTATGAATACATTCATCGTAATTGTTTTGATAAGCTTTCCTCTTTGGTACCTAGACTTTAGGAATTTAAGAGCAGTACTAGATTGGCAGCTAGGTCTCATCATTTTACAGTTGAAATGGCGAGATGTAACCATAAGTTCTATGCTAACAGTTTCTTAATCTGATAAGTATGTTCATGGTAATTGTTCTGATGAGCTGTCCTCTTTGGTACCTAGACTTTATGAATTTAAGAGCAGTACTAGATTGGCAGCTAGGTCTCATCAATTTACAGTTGAATAGGCTAGATGCAACCAAAAGAGGATAGCTCATCAGAATAATTACCATGAACATACTTATCAGATTAAGAAACTGTTAGCATAGAACTAACGATTGCATCTAGCCATTTCAACTGTAAAATGATGAGACCTAGCTGCCAATCTAGTACTGCTCTTAAATTCATAAAGTCTAGGTACCAAAGAGGATAGCTCATCAGAATAATTACCATGAACATACTTATCAGATTGAGAAACTGTTAGCATAGAACTTATAGTTACATCTAGCAATACATATCTGAAAAACAAAACTCTATGAAAGTATAAAAATAGGTTTGAATACCTTTTTTTAGAAAAATTATTACCAGCAGTACATTTTTTGAAAAATCTTGTCGGCATTAAATAACCCATTGAAGTTGATATACCGTAAAACAAAATAAACCAAAACAAACCTCCTACAAACTGATTTCTTACAAAGAATATATATTCTATTCATACAAACCTATCCTAAAAATCTTGTCAGCATTAAATAACCCAATGAGGTTGATATGCCGTAAAACAAAATAAACCAAACCAAATCTCCCACAAAGTGGTTTCTTACAAGAAATACGTAAAAAATTATTACCACCAGAAAATGTTTGAAAAAGTATTACCAACAATAAAAATTGTCGGTATTAAATATCTCATTGAGGTTAATATGACTTAAAACAAAATAAACCAAACCAAATCTCCTACAAACTGATTTCTTATAAAGAATATATATTCTATTCATACGAACCTATCCTAAAAATCTTATCTACATTAAATAACACATTGAGGTTGATGTGCCGTAAAACAAAATAAACCAAACTGAATCTCCAAGAATCTGATTTCTTACAAAGAATATATATTCTATTCATACAAACCTATCCTAAAAATCTTGTCGGCATTAAATAACCCATTGAGGTGTTGATATGCCGTAAAACAAACGCTACCAACAAACCAACACTGAAAGAAGCTGCAAAACCAAAACATTACTCTGAGGACACGTGTAATTTTTTAACCATTACAACCCAAGAAAGGCAATAATGTCACTAAGACGCAAGGATTTATTGAGAGTGAAAGAAAATGAGAAAATGGGCGAAGATAAAAGACAATAAAAGAACAGATTTCAGAAAAACAGAAAATGGCGTTTGGTGTGAGATTAAAAGTTTGAATGACGTAGTTGACTGGAAAGCAAGAAATCAAAAGATAGTTCCAGAGACAATAAATGTGAGAGAAGAAACTATAAGAATAGAACTTACGATTGTATTTATCTATTTCAACAGAATAATATTTATGAGACCCAGCTGATGATCTATTACTACGCTTAAATTTATCGAGGTGCCAAAGATAAAATCTCATTATAGCAATTCCCATGAAAATATTTATCGAAACGACACAGGGAAGTTATATTATGGCCGAGTTGGTGAATGACAATTCGCAGTTAAACTGGCGAACCGTAAGTTCTATGCTAACAGTTTCTTTTCTTTCACTTCTCGCTATTGGAAATCTCTTCCGGTCCCATGCTTTCCCGCCAAATTTGATCTTCAAAATTTAAATGCAATGTCAATCGTTATCTACTTTCTTCTTTTATTGTTCTTGCTCCTTTATAATGTTTCTTTTTTTTTTTTTCTTATTCTTTCACACTCAGTAACCAATTGTGCCTTAGTGGCCTTACTGTTTTTCTTGGGTTTGGTTTGGTTTCTTTAACGGCATATCAACAGCTTAGGGGTCATTTAATGCCGAAATTTAATTTACTTTGGAGGTTTGGTCATTTCCTTTTTTTTTTACTATTAAAATCTTTTGCTGGAGATATTGTTTTACTATCTATTGCTGGTAATGTTTACCATAAAAATGTATTTTTATACATTCATATTGTTTTGACCCCAGTTTAGGGGTTCACTATTTGCCGGTAGTTTGGGCCCTAACAGGTGCTACCACTCCGGTCTTGGGGTGAAATAATTTAAAAAAATAATTAAAAAAATAGAGCAAAAACAATTAAGAATAATTAAAATAAATAAAGCAAAAACAAAAAAAAGAACCTATGTGAAAGGAACTCCGGGTACTCAGCTGCGCACTGACACTACGGCCACACCTTGTTATGGGACTGTTGTTGATGATGATGATGATGATGATGATGATGATGATGAAAATGGAATTTAATATTTTCACTATGAATGAAGAATTTCTAAATTATTTTTTTTGAAAAATCTCTGTCTTCATATTTTTTGCATCTTCTAAGGAAATTTTTACCTAGAAATAATAGTTTATTTTGCGGAAATTGTGTTAAAATTACGTCGCTTAAGTGAATACAAAAGTTTAAACTCATTGCCGCCTCTCAATAAATTCAGCTCTTGAAAACAGCGAGGTCACCATTAGATGAGCCATTCGGTTCCGTTTTAAACCATCAGAATATAGAACATTTCATTTAATTATATTTCTTTTCTCGAAATACAGCCGTACGACAACAACAACAAAAAGAAAGAAAATATATATTTCTATAAAGAATAAAAAGATACCATTTGAAGAGAAAATAAAAGATCCTCTCAACGATATGTGTGTGTGTGTGTATGTGCGTGCGTGCAGCCAAAATCTGAAGTCTTATATAGTTTCATTTAATTTCTCTGCTCTAATTTAGTCTTCCAATGGCTGAGGGAATCTTGTAACAGTAAATAGCCTCTTGCCAGCGTATCTTTTTCCCTCCGCCATTCCTTAAGTGTAGCGCCTGATCTTGTCCATCGATCGGCCGACCAAAATGGTGGCTAGAGGAACAGGCGGGTGGGGAGAAAGCAACGTCAAGAAAGCGAGAATAAATATGGCGTGTAAAGATAGAAACACAATATTGTGAGACTTCCTTTGATTATGTTGGCATTTAAAAAAAAATGGCTCTTTTTTCGGATCCAAGACAGCCTGTCAATAAATCAATGGCAGAATTAAATGATGCATAATTCCAGGTGGTATTATTGGCCCTATCTTCTTCGTTCAATTGTTCTTTTTATTTACTTATCTGAATTTTGTTTGACTATTTCTCTGCCCATTACAATTAGATTGTTCTGTTTATTGCATGCTTCTTTTCAATTTCAGACAAAGTTTTATCATAAGCAAATCCTTTTGCAACATTATATATATTTCGGCTTCAGTCACTTTCCCACCGCTATAACGTTGTCTCTCTGTGTCGTTTCTATAAATACTTTCATGGTAATTGTTCGGATGAGCTCTTCCCTATGTTACCTAGAGTTTTTAAATTTAAGCGCGGTATTAAACTGGCGTCGAGATCTCATCAATTTACAGTCGAGCTAGCTAAATGTAGAAGTCAATTCTATGCTAACAGTTTAATTTCTTGCAATTCTCGCTTGTGGAACTGCTTTCCGGTTCCAGGGTTTCCAGTCAACTTTAAACAAAAATTTAGATGCATTGTGAATCGCTATCTACCGTCCTCAGGATTAATCTTTTCTCTTACCGCATATTATTAATGTTTCTGTTCCTAATTCTTCCACAACCTGTAAGCACTTGTGTCTTAGTGGCTTCACTGCCTTGCATAGAGTGATACCGATATATATATATATATATATAGATAGATAGATAGATAGATAGATAGATATCAGTGATAGAAATTTTTAGGATTTAATGTTATATTCTTAAAGAGGTTACAAACAAAGGTGGTACTCGAGTGAAAGAACAGCAACTCGTGCGTAGATTAAAGAAAAGACGTTTATTGTAAAAGAGAATACACTACTGAAAGACAGGGAATTGAGTGGCAGGCTAGTAATTCCCAAAGCCAGTATATCTACCAACCCTTCGACATAGCCTAGTCTAGGTTCATTTCTGCCCGGAGGCAGAGAGTTTGACCAGCACAGCTGGAGACGAATCTCCAACTAATTGCCGAAGCAAGGGTATTTAACTTACCTCCACGCGAGGCGTGATGTGGCACAAGGCTGTTTTTTAACGCGGAGTCAAAAACCAAGCCCGTAAACTCGGGCAAAAATACCCCGTAAAAAACGGGTTCGGGTAGCTGTCTACACCGCAGATAAGACTCTGACCTTCGGCATAACCTCGTTTTGGTTCCTCTCCGCCCGAAGGCAGAGAGTTCGACCAAGCACAGCTGGAGACGAATCTCCAACTAACTGCCGAAGCAAGGGCATTTACCTTACCTCCCCGAGAAGCAGGATGTGGCATAAGGACGTTTTTAATGAGGGGTAAAAAACCTAGCCCGTAGACTCGGGCAATGATTCCCTGTAAGCCCCGTAAAATAAGGTCGCGTAACTGTCTACCACGGCATAGCCTCGTCCTGGTTCCTCTCTGCTCGAAAGCAGAGAATTCGACTAGCATAGCTGGAGACGAATCTCCAACTAATTGCCTAAGCCCCCAGGTATATCCTGTGATCACTATATATATCTACTGATATAGTCAGTCCACATAGGCGATAGTGAGTGTGAGACATTCCATTATAATAGATTCTCATAATGATTATCTCAAATACTAATAACTTCTATCACTTGTATATCTTTGCTTAAACCGGCTGCTAATACTCTGGATGGAGCGGCTTGGGAATAGAAGTCGTGGCTCATGGGGGCACAGTCCTATTGGTAAGGGAAACTCGGATGAGTTACATCACGGAATTTGTGAAGAGTCTAATTCATTACCTCTTCGTCACCGAGGCCTGTTGGTACAGTTGGCATGACGGTTCGGGTTCAATTCTCGGTAGTGCATGCGCACTGCTGATGGGTCCTAAATATACGACGAAACGGCCGTCCAGTGCTTTCTGCATTCTGATGAGATTTCTTCTAGACTCGATGAATTATTTAATTATATATATTATATATATATATGATCGACTCTCCCGTCGAGATTCGACGTATGAGGGTCAAGCAGATCAGTTTTCCAGGAAACCGACAGCCCGACACCGGCGCATGAGATTTGATTATAGTGGTGAAGGCCTCGTGCAGGACCATCCACACTTTTTGGAGGTCGGAATACAGAGACCTGGTGCACCGAATGCCACAAGGTTCCCAAACGACCCTCCGCAGGTTTTGAATTCAGAGTTGTCCTTCTCCTAGACCAGTTGTCATCCAAGTTGTCCTGCTATTTTACCCATAGCTGGAGGGAGAAGAGGATTCATACCTTTCCCAAGGGTATTAGCACATTCCTCAATCCAAGCCGATATCCATTACTCCACCGTGCCTGCCTCTCTCTCTCTCTCTCTCTCTCTCTCTCTATATATATATATATATATATATATATATATATATATATATATATATATATGATAATTCAGGCAAAGTGGAAAATTGATTTATAGACTACGCGTTTTGTTCGACTTCATTAGATAGACTTCTTCGGATGAGAATTCTATACGTGCGTGTGTTTTAATATTAAATAGTTGATATCTGTCTGTTAAGCTGGCTTCTTCAAGTTGGACTGATAAAACAAAACTGTATCATTTTCGTACTAAAACCGTTAATGCCTATTTGATAATTAGGCTTCTTCCGGTCACAATGAAAAAACAAAATTGTTAGTTTTTGTACCAAAGTCGTTGATATCTGTTTGTCAGGAGACATCTGAAATTGCTTGCTGGTGTTTTGTAGGGACTACTCATTAGATAATAATATTAGGTTGGTGCAAAAATAATGACGCAATAATGTCGTTTTTTGACGTATTTTTTAACGTCAAAAAACGACATTATTACGTCATTATTTTTGCACCAACCTAATAATTAAATTCCACAGAAGTATAGGTTGAATGGCTGAGAAAAAAAGGAAATCAGTAACGCGTAAAGACCTGTTAAAGTATATTAGGCACACACTTCACCTTCAACCCCAAAATATCGTAAGATTTTGGGGAAACATGAAATCATATCAAGACAACACACCGGGAGGGGGGTTGGAAGAAAGTCGGATGACTCGTAAGGTCAGGGTCAGGTCAGCTGGCGGATCTAGCTTCTGAAGAAGATTGGTTTTGGTTTGGTTTGGTTTGTTTTACAGCATATCAACACCTCAATGGATTATCTAATGCCGACGAGATTTTTAGGATAGGTTCGTATGAATAAAATATATATTCTTTGTAAGAAATCAGTTTGCAGGAGATTTGGTTTCGTTTATTTTGTTTTACGGCATATTAACACCTCAATAGGTTATTTAATGTCGACAAGATTTTAGGGATAGGTTCGTATGAATAGAATATATATTCTTCGAAAGAAATCAGTTTGTAGGAGATTTTGTTTGGTTTATTTTGTTTTACGGCATATCAACCTCAATAGGTCATTTAATGCCGACAAGATTTTAGGGATAGGTTCGTATGAATAGAATATATATTCTTCGTATGAAATAAGTTTGTAGGAGATTTGGTTTGGTTTATTTCTTTACGGCATATCAACACCCCGATGGGTTATTTAAGCCGACAAGATTTTTAGGATAGGCTCGTATGAATAGAATATATATTCTTTTTAAGAAATCAGTTTCTAGGAGATTTGGTTTGGTTTATTTATTTTTTTTTTTTTTCAATGGGTTATTTAATGCCGACAAGATTTTTATTGCTGGTTGTATTTTTCTTCAAATATGTATTGCTAGTAATATTTTACCTTAAAAAATGTATTTGCTGGTTACATTTTTTCTTCTAAAATGCATGACTGATAATAGTATTTGATCCCAGTTTGGGAGTTAACTATTCTCCCTTAACTGGGACCCTAACAGGTGCTACAACCCCAGGTCAGGGGGTACCTGGGAACACCAGCAATTAAGAGGTGGTCCCAACGCTCCTCAAATCTTCTTGATCAGAGGCCTTGCTGTCGGATGCAGTTTATCGTCTTACCCAGGATGTTCTGAAGAAGAGAAGAGTCGGGAGAGAATATAATGAATAAAATGGGGGTTAAATTCTTTTATTCCGACCGGAAGACGCCGGCCTAACAGACAAATATTAAGTATTTAATAACAACATAGACGCATACACACACACACGCACACACACACACACACACACACACGCTCAAACGCAAATTTCTTTCATTCATTTCGAAGAAGGCTATCTAACGAAACGCGTAGTCTATAAAACAGTTTTCCACTTTATCACTGGATATCGGAGTGAACAATGTGTGGCCGTTCCTTGTCATGGTTTAGGGCTTACTTGTCCCAATGATTCCAAAAATGTAGCAGTCTGAAGTACCAACTCCTGTAGGGCCAACTATCACGGTAATGTCGAAGAGAAATGACCAGACTGAGCCCGACCATCGGCGCAGTAAGCAAAGATCTATATGATCTCATCGTCTAAACCAGTGGAAGAGGGCGTCGCCAGTCAAACTGACGCAAACATAGCGGATCTTGACAGACGAAGCATCTGACTGCACGATGCAGCCATGTTTACCAGATCTCGTTTGTATCAATACCCTTTGAGCCGCGGGAGGCAATTATGTACAAGTGTGTCGGTTTCTCCGTGGCGCAAAGTTGTCCATCAAAGTCAAATTCCCGTGAATCGCCTCGTCAAACTCTATTTGATTCACAGCCATCTACGCCATCGCAACCAGAGTTAGAGAAATGGAATAGGGAGGGAAATATATATATATATATATATATATATATATATGTGTGTGTGTGTGTGTGTGTGTGTGTGTGTGTGTGTGTGTGTGTGTGTTATAATCCCTGTTTATAAATTCCAGTTGCATAAGGTCTTTTTTTTAGATTTTACAAACTTTCATCTGTCCATACAGACATCATCAGGTATGGAAATAGATTTGTTTTAGTTTTTTACTTCTCGGTAATAACAGGACAACGAAAATATAAATGTAATCCGAAATATTTTTTTTAGAAATGTGTTATTGTTAACTGTAAGAATTTTTTTGGGAGCGTTCGGTCGCAACGCTGAGGTTGAATTTTTAAATTTTAAGATTATACGTGTTTGTACTAATATGGTAATAGGTGAATTCTTTTGTGATGCTAGGTTTTTCAGTCAATGTGGCATGAACTAAATTGTTCAATAATTAGAGGAATGTCACAGTTATTATCCGAAAGTTGCACGTCGGATCAGTTATTTTAATATCAAGTATACTTGATATATATATATATATATATATATATATATATATATATATATATATATATATATCAATCATGTGGTGCAGTTCAATTTACATTACATGAATCATTCATACAAAGAACAGATATAGAAGTTAATGATATAAATGGCGAGAATACATCTTTTCGTTGTCCTGTTATTACCGAGAAGTAAAAAAAAAACCCAAATCTATTTCCATACCTGATGACGTCTGTAGGAACAGACGAAAGCTTGTAAAAAATTAAAAAGACTTTATGCAACTGGAATTTATAAACAGGGATCATAACATTCATCTACAGGTTCGGGGCTAATGTACTTTATTAAATTGTTTGCGAAGATGTATTCTCGCCATTTACATCCAGTGAAAAAATGTCAACCTGTCTGCAATGCCTCAACAAATTAGTTCTCTTCTTTTCTCTATCCTACTCTCCCTCCCTCATGTCTCTCTTTCTATATCTCTTCCCACTTTTCTCTCTCTCTCTCTCTCTCTCTCTCTCTCTCGCTATCTCTCTTTCCTTTACCCCATATTAAAACCTTACTTTGAAATCGAGTTATTCTTCTCTTATGCTTGAAGAAATTTTTTTCTGTTCCCAGATGAATTTAAAATTCATCGATTGTTGTAAAATCGCTTGGTCTGAAGAGACTAAATTTGTCTGATTTCACGAAATAAATTATTACCATGGATTTCTAAAGACACGGCTTTCATTATTAAACACACACACACACACACACACACACACATATAACATATATATTATTATATATAATATAAGCTCTACTTCTGTATGGAGCACTGTCTTCTTAAAAATAAAAACAAAAATACTAAGGAACTCCGGATTATGCACCCAACGTGTTCTTTTCTATTTTCTGCATACCTACGCACTTATATATATATATATATATATATATATATATATATATATATATATATATATATATATATATATATACTGAATAATAAAAAATATTAAAAAATTAAAATCTTCAGACACACTGGGTTGTAGATTAATATTCTTTCATTTTTATTATTATTGTTTCATTTAGATTCCTCGACTAGTTTCGACCAAAATGGCCATCATCAGGAGAAGAAATATCTCTGCTTGCTGGTAGCAGTGAACTACAGAAAGGAATGTCTTGTTGGAGAAAATGAACTTTTGTCTGTAGTTTCCATTTGTTTTTTATTTTTTTATCTCTTTAACATGAATCTTTTAACATTCCTTGTGTTGGTCAAACAGTCTCTTTTAAGTTATTTGAGATAAGAGCTGGATGGATCTATGCTGCTCTGAATTCCCTTGGTCAGTTTGACAGTTTTATTGGTCCTGGAGAGGGGATGTGTCTCTGTTTAGTGTTTGTGCGTGTGTTATTTGGTTCTTAGGGAGTGAGTGAGTATGATATGTGTAAGCGTGTGTATTGCTGTGGGTGTGTGTTATCATTTGGCTCATTAGGGAGTGAGTGAGTATGATGTGTGTAAGTGTGTGTATTCGTGTGGGTGTGTGTATAAGTGAGAGGCCTCAACACCTCCGTAAGCATGTCTGTCATATATATATATATATATATATATATATATATATATAGTTTATGAAAAACTAGGTAATCCGTATGGGTAAACCTAAGGAGGATAAAATCCAGAGAGCTCAATGTAAATCCAGAGCAAATAATTTAAATAAAAACAGACCACTTTAAGGTTCCATGTAATAAATTATTTCACCACAGACTGTCGTGAAATAATTTATTACATGGAACATTAAAGTCGTCTGTTTTTATTTAATATATATATATATATATAAGTGAACATAGAAGTCCACACTTAGAGGCGACAGTCTGTTTCATACGAAACGCAATCGTCAGACCACGAGTCTCGTTAATCTGGGCCTAAATTCAAATTCAAAATTCAAAATCAGTTATGTGCTATGCGTGTGATACGCTTAGGCGAACATGCATCTATCGATACATGACAGACCAGGCAGATTTTTTTCCCGCCTGTTAACATTTCTTTCTGCGGAAGACCAGTTGCCACCCAAGGCTATATAACCTGTCCTGCTAGTTACTCATAGAAGAGGAGGATTCGTACCTTTCTTAAGAGTATTAGCTCGTAAATGTAACGGATTTGACTGGAATTCGAACTCGGCTCTCTGATTCCTCAATCCAAGCCGCTATCCATTACTGATTCCTGCTACAATCTATTTAAATATTTGAACGAATTTATTTGCATATTTATATGTTCCTATATAAAGTTCTTACTTCATTTCCTATTTCATTGATATGGTTATGGTCACGTTCCTTGTACCACGGGGATAAAACCAATAAAGAAGAACTCGAAGGCGGATATGGAATAACACAGATATATTACAAACAGGAATATATACAGAGAGGTAGAAAAGTGTTAGTACGAACAATCAAGGTCAGTAGTAATTGTTTGAACGCGACTCTGTTTCGGACTCGACTGACTTGACTGACTCGCTCTGACTGACTGACAGAATCCTGACGGACCTCACTCCAGACTTCTGACTGAACTGTATTTATAGTCACCCCCCACCAGGGCATCATGTAGCACAAGGCCGGTTTAACTTGGGATAACCGAGCCCGTGGGCTCGGCCAAAAATATGCCCTTTGAACACCTATAAACGGGTTCAGGGTCGGTTTACCTTCCTGGAAGAGACTCCGCCATTCGGGGTAGCCTCGTTCGCGTTCCTCCCCGCCCAATGGCAGAGAGTTCAACCGATCAGCCGGTCAGCCGGTCGCCCGACTTCAGACTGAACGGTATTTAGTCACCCCCCCCACGAGGGCATCACGTGACACAAGGCCGGTTTAACATGGGATCTCCGAGCCCGTGGGATCTCCGAGCCCCTGGGCTCCGCTAAAAATATGCCCTTTGAACCTGTATAAACGTGTTCAGGGTCGGTTTACCTCCCTGAAAGAGACTCCGCCCTTCGGCGTAGCCTCGTTCGTGTTCCTTCCCGCCCGAAGGCAGAGAGTTCAACCGATCAGCCGATCAGCCAGTCGACCGACTTCGGACTGAACTGTATTTAGTCACCCCCCCCCCCACGAGGGCATCATGTGGCACAAGGCCGGTTTAACGTGGGGTTTCCGAGCCCGTGGGCTCGGGCAAAAATATGCCCTTTGAACCCGTATAAACGGGTTCTGGGTCGGTCTACCTCCCCGAAAGAGACTCCGCCCTTCGGCGTAGCCTCCTTCAGGTTCCTCCCCGCCCGTAGGCAGAGAGTTCAACCGATCAGCCGGTCGCCCGACTTCGGACTGAACGGTATTTATTTATACAATGGTATAAAATGTGGCACAAGGCCTAAAAGGGGGTTGGGGAAGGACGGTCTTCTTCTGTCTTAATTCTAAACTTAGCTAGTCCCAGACACGGACCCAAACATACCAACAATGTCCCAATGACCAAAACAACACATTCACTCCTACCTTTCTTACTGCGTCCACCATAATACCTCAGATTCTCTATGAAGTCCTAACTAGTCCCCTTATGTACAGATATTGCTCGTGGGGGGAGGGTCATAAAACAACAATTTTTAAAAAGATCCCCAAATGAATATGTACAATATGACTTAAATATTTACAAGAAACTAAACAATGTGTTAGTAATAAAAACACCCACAAACCATAAATGTGGCAGAAACATCAGTTAACCGGACTGAAAAAAATCAGGAAAACATACATACCTCCAAGCATTCACACAGGCACACACACATTCATACACAACAACAAATACGAAAAATCAGACACACGAAACGAAAGGCGCCCCGCATCCACCAGAGAACTGACATCACTGACCACCTAACGAGGGAGGGGATGGGGAATTAAACAAAAGAAAGATTAGGGACAGAAATAAAAGGGACCAATTAGCATGCATACCCTAGCTAAGTTAAACAGAAAACGGGAAACTAAAGATTCAAAATAGAAAACCTTGACTAGCCTAATATCTGGGTTGGTTGCCTCTGTTCAACCCTGTTAGGACAAAATCCTGTACCTAACCGACATCCAAGTGCCACTCTAGGTCAGCCGCTTTCACTCTACACATTCGCACAAGATTTACCCACATTTTGCCAAATTCTGATGAAGGGAGCCGCCGCCTTTCCGTCCTAATCTTGACGTTAAGCTGATGCTTAAAGAACAAGATCAGTTGGGAAGAGGTGAACTTCTAGCCATCATAGAATTCCTTCTGACGCGTCGTCCAAATCACGACTCTCATAACCCCTAGTAAGCAACAGAACACATAGTGCTCAGCCTTCGTCAAATGCGGCACCACATTGCTACAAACAGAACGGGCTTCCAGGACAAAAAACTTTCCCTGCAGCATGCGAACCATGAGGCCTTCAACAAACCCGCACAACAGCACTACCGTCTTGCACTGAAAAAAGGCGTGACCAATGGTCTCGACTTCCCCAGTACAGCGACGACAGTTTGGATATTTCTCCAAACCTGCTGAACAAAGTCTCTTGCCGACCCAGAGGGCCCCACGAATCATCAGCCAGGTGAGTGATGCCTCATCATTATTGAGACATTTCAACCCAGGCGCCCAAGGCCATATCGAGCGAGCCTCCTGCTTCGTAAGACCGTGCTCGTCGATCAGATCATCTTGAACGGACCCCCTAACTAACAATTGATACAATGCCTTACGAGACAACGCCTGGGCGTCGGAGAGGCCATCCGTCGTCCGTAAGAGGAGCTTCAAAGCACTACGACATTCGCGGTAGAAGGAGCACTCGGCACGAGGTCTACGGCCGGCCTCCTCCTCGCACGAGTGCACACTTCTCAGGGATGAGAAATGTTTTCGGACATCTTCTTTCCAAAAGGTGCCCACCTCATCCAATCCGCGACACATTCGGTCTAGAAAGGTAATGCGAATCATATATTGACGAATCTCAATGCTAGGCATACCCAGACCGCCCTCAGAGGGATGAAGGCAACAGATCTCGCGAGTTACCATCGGGGCCTTGTCTCTCCATAAGAAAGAGAACAAGGTCCGGACTAATGACATTAGTCTGGAATACGGGAGCGGAAGCACAGAAAGTCGGTAAAGGAGGATCGGATATATGTGAGAAACACATATCTCCGCCCTTCCCTTCAGGGAAAGTCTCCTCCGAGACCACAGATTAACCGCGATCTCGGCCTTCCCTTGCACCTCCGACCAATTCATTTTCAACTGGAGATCAGGACCGAACCAGACGCCGAGTATCTTGATCCGTCCAGAGGAAAGGTCCGGGAAGAGAAACTCCCTTCCACGCACCCAACCGCAAGCCCACAGACTTATCGCGGTTGATCTTGGCCCCTGTCACCATCTCATACCCACTGATCTCTTTGCTGACTTCGTCAATCTCGGCTCTGCTCGACACAAGAACCGAAACGTCGTCAGCATAGGCAGAATTCCTGGCTGAGGTGGAAGCCCCAGGCAGGGAAATTCCGCGCAGGACCGGATTCGCCTTTAACTTGCGAAGAAATGGTTCCAACGCAAGAACGTAAAGCAGAGGCGAGAGCGGACAACCTTGACGAATGGAGCGAGACAATACGAAAGGCTTCGATCTTACCCCATTCACTTCCACCAGCGCACCGGGGGTCGCATACAAAAGTCGGATCCAGGAGCGAAAGTCGGCTCTGAAACCGGCCGCCGAAAGGACAGCCTCCAGAAATCGATGGTCAACCCTATCGAAAGCCTTGGACTGATCTAAATTGATCAGCGCGGCTTCACTGTCGACTTGTTCTAAGATCAAGCGTACCATATGAAGGTTATCCTGAATAGTCCTCCCCTTCACAGCACAAGTCTGTTCAGGGCCAATCAGACTAGACAGGACAAGCTGCAAACGGTTGGCTAAGATCCTCGCCAAAATCTTTAAGTCAGTGTTTAACATCGTTAAAGGGCGAAAGTTCCCTAACCCATCCCCACCGTCCTTGTCCTTACGCAGCAACTTGATCACACCCCTGGTGAAGCGTTGGGGTAAAGAACCCTGCTTCATCCAGTGGTTGTAAATCAGTTCCAACAAAGGAACAAAAACGTGCGACAACCTCAAGTAAATTTCGTAGGGAAGACCATCTAATCTCGGAGACTTATCCAGGCCAACCTGCTTCAGCGCTTCCCAGATCTCCGACTCTGTAATGGGGCCCTCGCACCTAGCCGCTTCAGCTGCCGAAAGGCAGGGAAAGTCGGCTAAATAGGCGTCGAACTGAGCAGAGCTCAGACCGGGCTCCCTGGTAAAAAGATCCTGAAAGTAGTCCCGAAACACCACACATATGCCCGCGTTTGTAATCACGGTCCGCTTATCCGGCAACGTGACGCATGCAATATGTCGCTTAGACGCGTTTCGATTTTCCTCTGCACGCAGTTCAGCGGCCATATTCGTTGCCTCAGAAGACATTCTTTTTAACCTAGCCCTAACTACCAGAGCTTGATCCTTCTTGATAAGCAAGGAGGACAACTCTGCCTTAGCTAAAGCTATGTCCCCACTAACACGGGATTTCACTGCCCGATCGACTTTATCTTCTAAAGCAGTTTGCGCCGCTAATCTATCTAGATTGAGTCGACGACTAAAATCGGCAGCAAACGTTCGCAGACTTCGGACTGAACTCTCTGCTTCCTCTTGAGGCGCAGTATTTATTACATATGGAGTAGTCTATTATGCTATTATGGGTAAGGTCCCATAACAGATATGTATTATTTTTATTAGTACTTTATTTTATCATGGCATATTTTATTATTATTCATAACATCAGTAATAGTTTAGGTAGTTTGGTAATATTAACATTAATATTAGTAAGATTATTAATTACTCTTTTGATTTTCGAAAAAAATAGAGTTACCTCCCTTAATTTTCTAACGCCCTTTTTTATTTACTTACTTTTTAACATCAGCGTCTCTCTAAATTAGAATTTTTATTTCTTATTTTCGATCTTATTTTCAAACTTTAATGATAATCTGGGCCTGAATTCAAATTCAAAATTAAATTCTACTTCTTTCGCTAAATTCATTGCCCGTTCGAATCTCGGTGTCGCATTTTCCATCATTAATTAAAACGCTCCCCATATATTTAAACTTTTGCACCTGTTTTGATGTTGGCATCTCTAATTTGTGACACACATCTGGGAGTTTCTCTTTCTGATGATAATATATTCTGCCTTCTTGCAGTTGACAGTATCTTTTTTTTTTTTCCTCACACAGTCTTCTACATCCTTCTGTCTAGGAGGCCCTCTAGTTTTCTTGCGGTGTCGTCTACGTATCTTATATTATTAAGATTACACACACCGATAATAAAACCTGATAGGGTCTACAGGATAACATCGTTATAAAGGTTGAATAAATCTGGGAAATGACATCTCCTTTTGTCACGCTACTTTCTAAATTTAATTTTTAACTGAATGTGTAGATTTTTTTTACATGTATCTGAAGCGATAGAAATGTTTTATTTTTATTATTATTATTATTATTATTATTATTATTATTATTATTATTATTATTATTATTATTATTTTCCAAAGAAAAAAGTTAAAAATTAAAATGCAAAAAGCATCCTAGAAAATAGCCAATAGAATAACCGAAAGCACAATAATATATAGAACATTTCGACAGTTTTCACGCAGTTTATGTACAGAAAAGAATTCACTTTTACGTACACAACAAAAATTGTATAAAAAGCTGAATCGCAGTACAGTATCAGTTGCTTTTAACAGAACTCGTATAAAAAAAGGATTGCTGCCCAAATGCGCAATTATATATATATATATATATATATATATATATATATATATATATATATATAATTATTTATTTAAAAAAAATTTATAACATAAATATGTTATAAAATCACTACAAAAATAGCCATTTTGTTTCAACACCCTCGGTGTCTTATCAAGTGATGACGTTGAATGTAAAATAAATGGTTTTAAAAGTTTCAAATTAATTAACAATCCTTCGCAAGGGGAAAACGTTGTTACAAAGGCTAGATGGACCAATCAAAACACAAGTATAGGAAAATTCAAAAAGCTTGACAACGAAGTCATGTTATAATATCTATTCAGATGTTTAAAATATGGGTAGTATTAAAAAAGAATTTATTCCAACCAATAATTACTAAATTATATGATAAAATTTAAAATTTAAAACTGCTAATTACAAAATCAAAATTTAAAATGTAATCGCTATTAAGTTTACAACTTTAAAATTACTGAGGAGAAAAGAAGAAATATATATGTAATTCAATTTATTTCTTCATTGAAGTTACTTTAGCTAATTTAATATTTTAAACCTAAGAGTGTGTGAATGGGGTCCTAAACTTACACGTAAAACAAACGCAATCAGATTCTAATATATAAGCACCAAGACATATTTATATATATATATACACACACAAAAAGAGACGAGACAGAGAACATCTTCACGGTCTGTCATGAAAAAAAAAAAAAAAGGAGGAAGTGGGGAAGGGAAACCAACACACACGTACATACATACACAATTAAAAGTGAATGCACTTTCCATACACATAGATACCTATAAATACATGCACACACATCCACAGACATTGACCCAGACAATCGGATACCACAACCGATAAATATTTAAGACGAAAAGTGTCATTACGTGAATGCTAACAACCTATTGAAATCTAACTTAAGCGAGTAAATATACAAAGATAAAAATGATTAAAAATTTAAAATTATTTAATATATTAAAATAGTGTATGTAAATATAAAATCGGACATCAAAGTAAACACCCATCGGTAACTACGATGTCCACCTCATATACATATATATACACACACACACACACACACACACATACACACACATATACATATATATATATATATATATATATATATATATATATATATACATATACACACACACAGATACATAAATATACATACATACATACACACCGAAATACCTACACATACATACATAAACATATACATACGTATATATCACCATGATATTAAGTACACATACACATACATACATATATACACATATATACCCACAAATATACACACATATATGTGTACACATACTCACATATAAATACATATACTACACACTGCAATACACAAATATAAACATATATACACACATATACTAACCCATGTGGCCGTAATGACATACCCAAGTTTCCCTACCTACACGTACACATAAACAATTTCATATACAATAGGTGTCAACATACATATATACAACTGCAAACCTACATAAGTAAACACACACACACACACATATATATATATACATACATACACATACATATATATATATATATATATATATACACACATGCACACACATATACATAAATATATATACACATAAATATATACATAAAAATACCTATCTATAATAACAAATACACATATATACGTACATACACATAAATACGACATTTAACCAAAAACATATATAAACATACATACATACACATACATAGGCATAGACATACATCCATATACATGCAAACACAAAAATACACGTATCCTAACATACAGATATAAAAACACATTCATACCAACATAAATATACGTAAATAAATTTAGGTACACAATATAACAATACACATACAAACATATATACACATATATACATATACATACACATACATATACTCATATATATATATATATATATATATACCTACACATACACATACATGCACACATACATACACATGCACACACATATAAATATATATATACACATACACATACATACACATACACACACATAAATATATACATATACACACATACATACATGCATATATATACAACTACATAAACATAAAGACACTTACATATATACACACATAAAAATACATATATACATACATATACGGATACATGCCCACATATATATACACACACACAACCCACATCTACAAATACACATACATACACATATATTTTTAACCTCTTTTCTTCTTCTCCTCCTTTTTACCTTCTTACTTTATATATATATATATATATATATATATATATATATATATATACATACACACACATACATACATATACATGCATACACGCATATACACACACATACATATATACATATATATATGCAAAACTTAGCAACATATTAATACACTAATATACAAACATACACATTCCGCAGTACAAACACACATAACTACACACAAATAAATATATATATATATATATATATATATATATATATATATATATATATATATATATATATACACATACACACATACAGATAAATGAATGACATTATGTAGTTATACAGTACACATCCATATCGTCAGATTGACCATCAGGCAATAAAAATTATAATCTATTAAATTTACAGCTACATAGTCTGTCTATATTTCTGAGATGAGGTACTATGTACAGTATTTACATTAGGCGGACCATTGTCCTCATCTTTGTCGCCATATTTGTCACAACGTTTCGGCCGTTGTACGCTCCGGCCTTCTTTAGGTGGTTAGAATTTTGAACTGAACCCTTTATTTCGATCCCTGGTTTAGACTGTTCTAGTTCCATGTGCCATGTTTGATGGATGTCAGTTATCAGTTATCTCCTGCTAATTTTTCCTCTGAAAGTTCTCCACTGCCTTAACCGGGTATTTAACTCACACTCTTTGGGTTTGTCACTGGATCTAACCAACGCCTTTATCCACTGTGCCATGTGTCCTACAGATACATATCATTATCATTTGAAGTATACGACCCCTATAATAAGTTAAATTTATAACGGTGTTTACAATTAACGGTTAGTTCATATCTTTGATTTAAGAGATCAGCCTTGTTTTTAAATCTAATAATTTCAAATTTTTCGTTAAGACACCGGTAACATGGGGAATATAGGGAGTTACATGCCCGGGCTTTCTTAATCAATGTCCATTTAACCGTAGGTGTTTTGTTCTTTTCTTTTAGATTCCAAAAGTACTTGGACAATGAAGTCATGTACCTATAGTCACTGTTATTAAAAGATTGCATATGCCCCCGCCAGCGCTCTTTGAATGTATTCATTGTGCTACCAATGTAAAACTTCTTTATATTTGGATTCTCAATAGTTGAGATTGTACTAAGATAGACTACAGAACTAATTCCACAGTTATTTTGTAGTGGACAATTATTAGGATACCTACAATTACATAAATTATTATTTGTGTTATTATATTTAGTATTTCTGTTAGTAACCTTTTGAGTAATCAAGCTTTTTGAGTCCCTATACTTGACTATGTTGTTATGTTTTTTAATTATTTCCTCTAGGTTATCTGCACAACTATAGCTTAATTTAAGGGTATTAGGATTAAATATTTTACTAAGTGGGTTAGTTTCAGGGTTAGGGAAATGTTTCTTGATGAGGTTTAGAAACATACGTCCTAATTTAGATTTAATCATTATATTGAAAGGGGGGGTGAACCAGATTATCTTTCTAGATCTTCTTTTCTTATTATGGTTGTAGTTAACAGGATTTTTATATTGAATAGTGATATCTTTGTATCCACTATTTTTGAGTGCAGACTTGTAAAAGTCACGATGTTTATTAAAAACATCTTTGTTAGAAGAGTTAGTGCTAAATCTAAATCCAATGGAAGAGGGTATATGTTTGATAACTGAAGGGGGATGGTTGGAATTTGGATGAACGTATATCGGGTTGGAATTAACCTTCACATATGGTTGGAAAGAGTTGCTAGCAAGGTTTAGGGTGACGTCTAGAAAATCTACTTGTTTAACATTAGTAGTGACTATTGTCCTAAGACCTAAATCCTTAAATACCCTATGAATCATTTTCCTAATACGGTCTACCTTAATCAGTTTCCTAATACGGTCTACCTTAATTTTCCTAATACGGTCTACCTTAATTTTAGTGGAGTTATATATATATATATAATATATATAAAAGGTAGGATGTGTGTGTGTGTGTGTGTGTGTGTGTGTGTGTGTGTGTGTGTGTGTAACGAATGCACGGCTGTAATTTTCGACGGATTTGCACCAAAATTTACATGCACATGCTCCAAGTTAGTTGAAAGACTAGACCGACTTTGCATTTCCCAACTCCCATCGATAGTGGAAATAATCGATTTTTTCATGCTTCTACGGCAGTTTTCATGTAGTTTGCGGTCATTTTCTACTGGCCAGAGTGAGAGCCAATAGCTGGCTACCACGAATAGGCAGGAAGATTCTCTTGGCCAGCGTGAGAGCCAACAGCTGACTGACACGAATGTTAACTAGCATGCAAAAAAATCGTTAGCTGCATTCGACACAAGTGGGAAAACTTTAAATCTGCATGGCACTTTACTCCAATTGGCTTATTCTCTTGCTTAAACTCAACGTTGATTCTGATTCCGCAGAATTGGATTGGGTGTAAAAAAAGTATTTGGTGTTAACATTCTTTTTTCATTCGGTTTTTCCAGTTACGAGTCCTTTTTTAAAGCTGATCGTTTTGTGTTCATTTTGTTTAGTTCTTTTTTCGTAACAGATTTAATGTTTAGTATAGAGCTTAGAAAAATTTTCCAGTGTGAGATAGGCAAGAAGTAAGGCATGTAGCAATATCAGCACGGCAAAGGGCCCTCCTTTAACGGCAAGGAAGGGCAAAAATATTTTAAGTCAAGTGATAGCGATTGCTGTATGAGTCGTACGATTTTTTAATCAAGCACGGGCAACGCTGGGCCATGCTGCTAGTATATATATATATACATTTTTTCTATTAGGTTGGTGCAAAAATAACGACGTAATAATGTCGTTTTTTGACGTATTTTTTAACGTCAGACAACGACATTATTACGTCATTATTTTTGCACCAACTTAATATATATACTTTTTTATTTATATATATTGGGTTGGTGCAAAAATAAATTCGTTTTCTAAGATATGTTACTATGTGAGAAAACGAAATTATTTTTGCACCAACCTAATACTTTTTTTTCGCTTCGGTAAATTTAAAATTCGTTTATTTTAGTGAAATTTTTTGCTCTGAAGAGATGGTGTCTGATCCCCTGAAATAAATTATTACCAATGGATATCTAAGGTCTCTGCTTTCATCATATATATATATATATATATATATATATATATATATATATATATATATATATACACATATATTTATATATATATATATATATATATATATATATATATATATATATATATATACATATATATATATATATATATATATATATATATATATATAAATAGATATCCATTGGTAATAATTTATTTCAGGGATTAGACACTATCTCTTCAGACCAAAAAATTTCACTACAATAATCGAATTTTAAATCTTTTACGATCTTTTGGGACTACTTCAGTTACTGGATATATTCTCAATATGTACTGAAATTTTCGTTGAAATTGGGGAATACTGCTATAAAATACACTTGAAAAGCAATTGAGGCATCAAGGGTTTTATAGGGTCATCCTGGGGGACCCCCATGCATTTTTAAAATCTGAAAACAAATTTCTATCTCATTGCAAACATGCAAAATTTCATCAAAATCGAAGCAATTTGAATAATTTGGGGCAGATTTAGGGCAACCTGGGGGTCCCAGTGTCGAGAGAAACGAAAATCAATATAGCGTATAATAAGCGTGACAGTATGTTGCATACACTTATCAAGTTACAATAAATCGGCCTTAGGGTTTAGACTTCAAGTCTGAAAGTTTAAAAACAACGAAACTAATGGAAATTCCCATTTAAACATTATATTTATCGATTATTGGTTACTGATTTTTGAAAAATGACTAAATTTTTTACCCAGACACATGCAGTGTCGAGTACAAACTATGTTCCAAATTTGGTGGAAATATGCCTTATGGTTCCCGAGGAGTTTGCGAACACACATACACACATAGTTTATATATATATATATATATATATAAATATATATATATATATATATATATATATATATATATATATATACACAGTGTAACCCGGATTTAAGAGACCCGGATATAAAAGAAACCCGCATATAAGAGAGATTTTATCTGGTCCCAAATTAGAGCCTGTGTTAATGTAAACAAAATAAACCAAACCCGGATATAAGATAAACCCCGATATAAGAGACTTTTATCCGGTCCCGACAACTCTCTTATATCCGGGTTACACTGTGTGTATATATATATATAGATAGATAGATAGATAGATAGATGTATATATGTACATAGACATACACATAAACATATCCACATATATATATATGTATATGCAATATATATATATGCAATAGATAGATAGATAGATAGATAGATACATAGACAGATGTATATATATACATAGACATACACATAAATATATCCACATATATATATATGTATATGCAATATATATATATATATATATATCGCATATACATACAAGCACCTATACATACAAGTAAATATAAGCACATAAGAGTGCACACAATCATATATATATAGATAGATAGATAGATAGATAGATAGATAGATAGATAGATAGATAGATTATAAATTAAGTGATTTAAAATATAGTTTCTTCGCTACACAGGATTTACCATGTTTCAAAAACGGAAGAAAAAACTTCAAATTTAATTATAGAATTAAATTAAAAGCATTAGTTCTGTTTCATCTTCACGCGAATTTCAATTCAATTTTAATTTTAATTTAATTGTATAATTAAATTTGAAGTTTTTAACTTCGGTTTTTGAAACACGGTAATTACCGTGTAGCGAAGAAACCATATTTTAAATCAGTTAATTTATAATATTTATGCCCTGTAAATTTATGCTCTGTAATATTTATGCTCTGAAAATTTACATTGAGCCCTGTTTTGTAAAAATAAAAATAAAATTACAAATATCCATAAGAACACATGATTATATATCATACTGTTCTTTCCTTTTATCATAATATATATATATATATATATATATATATATATATATATTATATTATATTATATTATATTATATTATATTATATTATATTCGCCTACAAATATACAAAAACACAAACATACATGCATAAATACATATGCATACACATGCATACATATAAATAATATATTATAATAAATATTATATATATATATATATATATATATATATATATAGAGAGAGAGAGAGAGAGTGAGAGAGAGATAGATAGATATAGATATATTATAGATAAATGAGGTAAAATTAATCCATGGACTAAGGTTATAGATGGTGTAGGGAAGGAAACCATATGATATCATATACATATGAACAAATATATATATATATATATATATATATATATATATATATATTTATATATATTAATTATTTATATATATATAATTATTTATTTAAAAATATGATTCGAACACGCTACATAAGAGTTCTCATGTTATGTAGCGTGTTGGAATCATATTTTTAGATAAATAATTATATTTATGCTCTACTTTTGTATCGAGCATTATTTTTTAAAAATAATAACAAAAATACTAAAGAACTTTGGATTATTTACCTAACCAGTTCTTTCCTATTTTCTATATATTTTCATATATATATATATATATATATATATATATATATATATATATATATATGAACACTGTAAATTGATGTAGTCACAATTGTTAGTAGCATCCAATACTTCAAGTGCAAAATTCTCCAAAATAAATTTATTCGGGAATTTAAAACAGTTTTTATGCCTGCACTTAATCTAAAATTTCTTAGAAGTTTTGATGTCTTTAATAAGTCATTTTTTTAATTTTATATTCAAGATTGTTAGATGACTTCTTAAATTTAATTTTTTTTTTAATTAAGTTAAGCACCTCAGCTTCGAATGGATCTAGGAGTTTATTATTAGGTGGAGTGTTTTGATATTTTAGATCATATTTTTCACGTGTGTATATATATATATATATATATATATATATATATATATATATAAGAGTCAGGTAAAACTAGCGAGGTTTCACCTACATCTTCAGGGTAATGCTTGCTCCAGCAGTACCCTAAAGATCCGTTTAGGTGAGACCTAGGTAGTTATGCCTGGCTCCTTAGGATTATCTTAGGTTTTGCTCTATTTGGTGTATTAAGAACTTTATGTATTAGGTTGGTGCAAAAATAATGTCGTTTTCGCACATATGTTACTATGACATTATTTTTGCACCAACCTAATACTTGTCTTTTTACTCGATTTGTGTTTTTTTATTTTCTTTACACTTGGAGCTTAAACACTGAACGATTGTTTTCGCCTTGTTTTAATGTTCTTGATTCTTTCTTTTTTTATTCCCTATTTTTCCTCGGGTACCGATTTGTTCTACTCCAAGTTGAGTTATCCGAGCTTTTTCCAAACGAGTACCACGATTTATATATATATATATATATATATATATATATATATATATATATATACACACACAGGTGGAATGCGAATAAATGGAGTATGATTCCATATATATATATATATATATATATATATATATATATATATATATATATATATATGATTCCCTTTTACGTTACATTTAATTTAAAATAGGGATCGATACATACAGTTAAATATTATTTATTTTAGGATATTAAAACCTTATAAAAATTCGCTACGCAATTACAGTTATGTGTCTCTTCAGGCGATGTTAAACTACTGCCGAGTGAAAGACCTTTATATATATATATATATATATATATATATATATATATATATATATATATATATATATATATGCAGCAATTTTTCATTAATGCATGTTTCCTTATATAATATAGACAAGTTTTGTCTATTTATTCTAAGTAAGCTCCTTTCATATTGTCTGATAAGCTTAATAACATTATCATTGAAAGACGAAAGGAAATCACCATATTGATACATGTTTAAATCCAATCTAAGCTTTCGGCTTACATAAGGCATTATCAAAGATGACAATTTCAATAAATCAAACAACACACGGACGAAACAACAATGATAGTCCGCCCTTCCTACATGAAAAATTTCAAAGCAACGACAAACTAGTTTATACGAGACGCGGAAGCGAAAATCGCGTCACACCTCGTGTCGTCATACATGACCACGCGAGAATAAAAAGGAGAAGTATTAAGTATGGAGAGCCGTTGGTATAAACCAATGGCTTCTGTTATAAATTATTGGCATTTAAGAATATTTTTGGTGTAGTTTATTTTGTTCAGGCTAGGTTTCAACTGTTTTATGTATATAGCTTCAAAATTTTTTAATTTCTGTTCATTGTTTTCATGTTTAAGTATAGTTGTGTTGCCAACAAGGATTTTCCGGAACTGAGTACGCGGCCTGGCATGTTGTTTTAAATGCCTAAAAATATTAGAGTTATAATTTAAATGTAGAGTCAAGCGCGTTTGGTAGCTTTAATTTTGCATGAAATACACTAAACACACACACACACACACACACACACATATACATATATATATATATATATATATATAAGGTTAGTGAAATGGAATAAATAGATATTATCAACCGTATACGCGTGTGCTGGCGTGCATACGTTTGTAAGCAAATAAATAATTAACAAATTTTGTCAAGCGGTGTAGACATAATAGTGCTCACTGTGGTTTAACAAAGCAACAAATATGTATCAATAAATATATATATACCTAAGTTTGGTGTGCGTCTTAAGTTTCGTTAGTTACCCAACTCGTCAGGCACAAGGTATAGCTTATTGTTTATTTTTAAAAAGTATACAGATCCTTATGAATTGGACGCTGATTCATATTTCAAAATTTAAATAGTAGAAAAATAATACTAATGTAATACTCGGTATTTAAGTGCAGGAAATGAGGTTTAGGTATGAGTCAATAATAAAAAAAAAAGAAAAAAAAGGAAACTGAAAGGTATCTGTAAAAGACGTGTTTTGAAAAGGCATATACCCTTGAGTGTGTATACATGTGTGAGAGAGAGAAACATTGACAGAGAAAGTACTCAAATTCTTGTACTGACACTGATGAGCTGTGATACAGCGAAACAGTCTGTCTGTGGATGACAATATATACACCCCCGAAAAAATAAAATTCAGTCGAGCACTTTGGAGGGAAAACGCGAATTTTTAAACTGTAAATGCTACTGCTGATAATGCAAAGCTCTTCTATGAATCGAGCACTCTGCATCACTGGTGTGTTTATTCAAAAATGAATACGTAACAATTCACCTTCCTCTCTGCCGGCAGCTGATAGCTTAGGGAGAAAATAATCTCCGACTGATTTGGCATAAGTCAGATTTATCCTGGCTTGGGGCAATCGGATGCCTAGTCACACTGTTGAGCTGTGATACAGCGAAACAGTATGTCTGTGGATGGCAATATATATATATATATATATATATATATATATATATATATATATATATATATATATATAAAGTTAGGGATCTGTGAAAGACCATGACTGTCTACGTTTTGAAAAGACATAACATAGAGAATGATTGTGTGTGTATGTGTGTGTGAGTGGAAAATAGTGACAGATGTTGTTCTGTTGCTTAATACTCTGCTTAGCTTTTGGAAGGCATCTTTGGCCATTCCAATATGTCTTCGGATCGCAGTGTCGCACTTTCCGTCTTGTCTGATTCCTATCTTCTCCTGCCTGCTATCAATACTGTCTCATATGTATATCTTGTGTTGCTAAGATTGTAGACGCTGGTAATTAATCTTGGTAGGATATCTAATTCTCGCAGATTTGATGTCGCTGTATAGGTGGGATAAATCCGATAATAAGACTCATCCTTGTCTTACAGCCCTTTCTATTTTTATATATCTGCTAAAAGCATTTCCTATGCTGGTGGTTTGCTACCAGTATAGATTCTTAATTGTTCTAATATCCTTCCTGGGCAATTCTAACAGATGTTTGTGGCGTACTTTATAGAATTCCTTTGCGTAATCTATAAAGCACAAGTACACATCCTTCTGCATTTGTATTGCTGTTTCTGATTTTATCCCGAGCATAAATATTGCGTTCCTTGTTCCATTGTCTTTGACGAACCCGCACTGTTTTTGTCCTATGTCCGGTCTGATTCTGCTGTGCGCTGTATTCATCAGAATTCGGATGATGAGTTTTGTTATAGGGCTCATTAGGCTGAGTGTCTGATGGAGTTCACGTGCGTTTGTACCATGTTTCTTAGACAGAGCTATGAAAATAGATCTACTTATGCTTTCTGGTTTATCGCCACTGTTATAGATTTCATTTATTATTTCTGTAATGTTGTATATGTTACGATTCCGCCTGGACCTGCCACTTTGTTTCTGTTCAATTTGCCCAGTGCTGCTTGTGACAGAGAGAGTCTGGGAAACATGCACACACACACACACACACACACACACACACACACACATCTATATTTTTTTATTGAAATTGGAGTGAATCTGGGTAGCAAAATTAGATCAGAGCAATTTTGTTTACTGATGGGAAATCTGATCTAGCCCATTTGGAATTAGATCTTTAGAAAGACAATGGAAAATGATCGAAATAATTTTTATCGGTTAAAATTTGAAATAGAGCTTACTAAAGTTATGAGGAACTTTGAAATTCACATGATTTTGGGTTGAAAGCGACACCCATGATAATCGCATGCGCGCCAAGGGTCGATTTATGATCAGCCAAGTTTATCTATATAAACGCGCACAGAAATCTGTTGACAGTGGTTCGCTCGTTTGCCGTCGAGTGCAATCGAACTGGGTGGAAAGTGATCGGAGATTGGAAGTGACGTCAGAGATTGGAATCAAACACCCGCTAACATATTTTGTTGATCTAAGTACGAAGAAGAGAATTACTCCTCCAACATCTAAGATTGCTACTGTTGTTACTACCACTGGAAACGGAAACGTCGCACAAGCTACAATAATCAGAGTGGTTGGCTCGTCTGCCGTTGAGTGCAGTCGAGCTGTGTGGAGAGATATCGGAGATTGAAAATGACGTCAGAAATTGGAACGAAGCGTCCACTAACAGGTACTGTTGAGATAAGTACCGCTGCTTCTGCTACGACGAATATTACTACTACTGTTACTACTGCTAAGGAGGAACGCCACTATAAACTTTAAGCCGCGCACAGAAATCTTATTCTCCCATCGCAAGAGTCGTATATCGTTCTGAAACTATTTAACAAGTTAATCACAACACACACTCACTCTGTCCAGAATCCAGTGTATGCGTTTTTACGTCAATTACTTTTCTTTTCTGTAACCTGTTTTCTTTTCTCTATTATTCTTTTCTGCGATATAAAAGAAATTAACAATTCAATCATTGAATTATTGTTTGTCCAGCTTTCTGCAGATGTTATTTTTTTTTTTTTTTTGCGGCATTCTAAAATTTTTTAGCACAGACTCTCCAGCCGTGTCTACATCTTCAGTCGACCGTGAATGAATGTACATCACTTCTGCTTTCTGGATGAAACCAAACACAACGTGGACAGGAAGCAGGATAAACCAGCGGACCGGTCGAATGATCTACGGAGACTCAGGGGACCTACGGCCACTCCCTTAAATTCGGTTCGGACCGAGTAGACACCTCAGCCCAGAGAGTAAGACGTCAGAGGTTGAGGAGCTGGGGCGAAAGTGTTAGATGCTTCCACAACGGTTTTTAATGTTTCCGGTGAGTAAATACTTCTGTGTACTACCTGTTGTTATCTTTCTTAGTGGAAGAATTCTCCGATGAATTCGTTCTATCAAGTACTTTTTCTTTCTCTAATATTATCGTCCCGTACTTGGTTTTTATGCCTCGTGTTGATGAAAGCATATCTTTTGTTCTGTTAAATCACTTAATTTTTATGCATATTTTTTTTTTCTTTGAGATACTCACTCTTTCTATTTCTGAAGATTTTTCGTTGAGTCATTCCTCTTTAGCCTGCCTGCATTTGTTCCTTATTTCTTTGTGTCTCCTTTTTATCATGTAGAGAATTTCATCAGTCATCCATTCATTTTTATCCGTAATATTCGTTCCATCTGTGAAGGATTTTTTTTTCTCTGGTATCATCGTTCCGGCCTTTGTTGTGTATGCATCGACCGCACAAAATACAGCAGAAGAAGTTCATTATTCTTGTATTATTGTTTTTCACTTTGGTTGATATGGATGTTATATGCACAAGGCTTCATATATAATAATCATCTCTATCAACCAAAATGAGAACATTACTTCGAAATAAAAAATGTATATTGGTAAAGATCATAGCAGTGACACTGAATGCCAAGGTTCCAAAAATACAGCACTGGTGGCGTAGTGGATATAGGTGCTGGTTATATTTGTGTTTCATCTAACAGTTGTGAGTTCAACCCCTGGATCAGGTAATACTGGTTCAGTAGGAATGAGCAATAACTGGCATGACAGGGACAAAATGAAACAATAATCAACAAAGCAACAAAAGAAAGGACTTCTGAAGATGGCAATAGGGTAAATAGCCGAAACATTGTGTCTATAATAAAAAAAAATCATATCAACGAAGGTGAGAACAACAGTTCGAAATAATCTCATTACAATTCCGCTTGGCTCTCCCTCGGTTCCTTAACACGACCGCTACGCCATGCCAATAAATAATGGATTATTACGTTTTGATCGTGTGGAAAGAAAAAAAGACATATGAATGACGTTACTTGGTTTCAGTGAGAAGAAGAAAGGAATGAACGAAGTGTTTTACGCCTGTTTCATCGAAATGGAAAAAGTTATCAATTTCAAATATTTTCATTTGTACCCTCTTACTTCTTAAAATAAGAACAAGCTTTCATATTTATCGTGTTAAAATTACTAAGCTCAAGTATTTAACGAATCGATAGAGGAATTTCTACGGATATTTTTATTGTTGTAGAACTCGCCTCTGTTCGTTCATTAACTTAAAAATTATATTCATCAGAAAATTAGAATAGGAAAATCGTAAAATTTTCACGTGTATTCTAGTAAAAGTATATTGAAAATTTCTCATCTCAGAAATATGATACTAAGTTATAATTATATTTCGATTCCTGAAGCAACAAGAAGCAATGAGAATACCAAAGCAACGAGATTCAACGAGAATACCGAAGCAACGAGACTCAACGAGAATACCGAAGCAATGAGGCAGAAGATTCGTTTTCTGTGGTCTTCCTTCTACGGGAAGACAGGAAAGAAAAAAAAAACGTTGCTTTTACCTCTTCAGAGTAACCTGCTTAATTGCGGAAGTCGGGCGGGGGCGGGAGGTAGGTATGGGGGCGGGAGGTAGGTATAGGACCGAGATAAGAACAGCCTCGACAGTAATCAGATAAATATTGATAAGCAATGTGAAAAATGGCGATACGAAAGCTGCACCAAATGACTTGACCTCCAGCGCCATGTTCGATTCTTTGGTTGGTAACCGTCTGAAGTGGGGATCAGATTATTCTAGAAACGCTTGCTTAATAAGTTAAAATAATAATGAAACCGAAGAAGAATGAAAAATATCGAAATGATACCATTAACTCCCAAACGCCGGACTGCTTCCATGGACATTATACTGGATAATTGTCCTAATTTCAGATGGACGCTGCTAACAAATTCAATAGAAAACCTCTCGCTGTATTTGTTATTGCGCTACATGCTATTCATATCTAACATAAGCGGTGTTATCGTCTTTGTTTATTTGGGGTTTTTAAACATGAAAAAAAGTAACGATTATTAAAACTGCACTAAGTTTGCGGTTAAATCACGTTGAAAACACCAGTTCCTGATCACCGAAGTTAATTTACCAAACAGATACTTAAATGGGATATCGTATGGAAATAACAACGGCTATGGTCAATCTTCTTCTTCTTCTTCTTCGTCTTCTATATGTCATGTCCCTTCATGACGCTAGTCATCATGGCTCTCCACAATTTCCTACCCTTTGTAGCTCTTAATAAATTTTCCCTTTTTGTTATCTCTCCTACACCTTGATCCGCCATCTATTTACTTAAGCTCGTTCTTCTATTGTTTCTATGTATTGTGTCTCTTAAGGACGTTGCCGATCATGGCTCTCCACAATTTCCTACCCTTAATTGTTAGTGATTTACGCATTGGGGTGTTCCTTTTACACAAACTAGTTACATAGGTTTCCTCTGTCTGTTTCTCTTCAATACGACGTTGGCGATCATGGCTCTCCACACTTTCCTGCCCTTTGTAGCTCTTAATAAATTTTGTTATCTCTTCTAAAACTTATCCCGCCATCTATTTACTCAATCTCGTTCTTCTATTGTTTCTATGTGTTGTGTCTCTTCGGGACGTTGCCGATCATGGCTCTCCACACTTTCCTGCCCTTTGTAGTTCTTAATAAATTTTGTCTGTTTGTTATCTCTTCTAAACTTTGTTCTGCAATCCATTTACTCAATCTCGTTCTTTTATTGTTTCTATGTGTTGTGTCTCTTCGGGACGTTGGGGATCATGGCTCTCCACAATTTCCTGTCCTTTGTAGCTCTTAATAAATTTTTGTATCTCTTCTAAACCTTGTTCCGCCATTCATTTACTCAAGATCATTCTTCGACTTTTTCTATATGCCAAGCCTCTTCAGGACGTTGGCGATCATGGCTCTCCACAATTTCCTGTACTTTGTAGCACTTAATAAATTTTGTCTGTTATCTCTCCTACATCTTGTCCGCAATCCATTTACTCAAGCTCATTCTTCTACCTTTTCTATGTGTCATATCTCCTGAGGACGTTGGCGTTCATGGCTCTCCACAATTTCCTGTCCTTTGTAGCTTTTTCTCCTTTTGTTACCTCTCCTAAACCCTGTTCTACCATTACTCAAGCTCGCTAGAGAGGTTATACGTTATTTTCCTCTGTCATTCTTGCCTTCAACGTGTCCTGTAAGTAACAAATTATCCAAGTTTTCTTTCCTCATTATGTACCCTAGAAATTTCAACTGTCTCTTTCTAGTGTTAAGTATTAGTGTTCTTTTTTCTTCCATTTTCTCTTAGACTTCCTTTTTGCTCATATGTTCCGTCCATGGTATTCTCAGTAACTTTTTATATAACCACATTTCTGTTGGGTCTAATCTTTGCTTTGTCTTTGAGGAAATTGTCCAGCATTCACTGCCATACAGGAGTGCTGATATTATAGTACCTTTTTTTTCATTTTTTTTTTTTTTTATTATTATTTCTAGCGAAATTTTCTTGTTTCTTAATATTTTGCTTAGCTTTTGGGACGCATCTTTTGCTATCCCAATAAGCTTTCGGATTTCAATGTCGCACTTTTCATCATATTTAAATTGTTAGTGATTTACGCGTTGGGGGTGTTCCATTTACACAAACTAGTTACATAGGTTTCCTCTGTCCGTTTCTCTTCAATATGACGTTGGCGATCATGGCTCTCCACAATTTCCTGTCATATGTAGCTCTTAATAAAATTTGTCTTTTCGTTATCTCTCGTAAACCCTCTTCTACCATCAATTTACACAAGCTCGCCAGGTAGGCTATGCCCCTCCTACTTTCAATCTGTCCTCTGACTGTCTAATTTTCCAAGTAATCATTCTTCATTATGTACCCTAGCAATTTCAACGTTCTTAAAGTCTAGGTACCAATAAGGAAAGGTCATCAGAGCAATATCCATGAAAATATTTATAGAAAAGACCCAGGTAAATTAAATTACGACAGTGGGAAAGTGACTGAAGCCGAGGTGACAGGTCAGCACCCATAACATTGCAAATTCTTCTTTGAATTTTATCAAGATTCTCGAAATACTGCTCAAATATTTAAGGATTTGCTGAGGAATCGGAGAGCCGAGTTCGAATTCCAGTCGAAACCATTACATTCAATTACGTGCTAATACCCTTGTGAAAAATATGAATCCTCTTCTTCTCCCCACAGCTATGGGTAAATAGCAGGACAGACCAGGTTCTATAGCTTTGGATGGCAACTGGTCTACCGCAGAAAGAAATCGCAACTTACTGCGAGAAAAAATCTGCCTCGTCAGTCATGTATCGAAAGATATATGATCGTCTAAGCATGTATCACGCATGACACATAACTGAATCGGAGAGCAGAGTTCGAATTCCAGTCGAATCCATTACATTCACTTACGTGCTAATGCCCTTGGAAAAGGTATGAATCCTCTTCTTCTCCTCCAGGTATGGGTAAATAGCAGGACAGACCGGGTTCTATAGCCTTGGATGGCAACTGGTCTACCACAGAAAGAAATGGGAGCCTACTGCGGGAAAAATCTGCCTCGTCAGTCATGTATCGAAAGATACATGATCGCCTAAGCGTGTATCACGCATGGCACATAACTGACTGAGCTACTATTATTTATTTATTTGCAGAATCAGTTTCTTCAATAACTCCTTCAACTCATGTGTAAGGTCTGATCGAAAAGTACCAGAACTGGTGCTACAAAGAGAAAACTACAACATATATCAATTCGGCATTTAATCTCCTTCGAAGTAGTCTCCATCTGAAGCCACACACTTTATCCAGCGTCATTTTCATTTATGGAAGTGTTCCTGGTACTGCTTTTTGAGGGATAGCGAGCAGATGCCTCGTCGCATCCTCTTGGATGACGTCGACGTCTTGTAATCATGTTCATTTCAAGTGGGATTCATTTTTTAAGAGAAAAATGTTGCAAGGGATTAAATCTAGGGAATATGATGGTTGCCGAACCTCGGGAATGTAATGCTTGATCAAAAAGGTGTCTGTAAACTATGGTCACTGATGAAAACTCTGTGGAGTAGTGGAACGACCACACTCTACACACTTTCCTTCCAAACACTGCTATAAATAACAGAATGTTATAATATAGCCTGTATGCGCGACAGAGGTGAAAGGTTAATCCGTGCCAAACTGTGTACTTTAGCTCCGTTACTATAGCAACAGTCCCGATATTTTTTTACCAGACTTCATATATAATCATAGACCGAAAATTTAAGTACTAACACAAGAGGAGATAATAACAAAATGCTCTATAAAACATATAAAAAAGAAACTTTAATTCAGTCGCATAGAGCAAGATTTTAATTGAGTGACCAAAACGATCAGTGCGCTGGGCCTGCAACAAGGATTTGACATTATCATGTTATAATTCTTCTCGTTCTTTAGTTCGTTATCACATATGTGACGCCCTGCCAACATCTCATGAGCAATAGACTATTCCGTTTTGATGGTGAGCAAAAATGGAAAAGACATATCAGAGACGCTCTTTTGATCCAGTGGAAGAAAGAAAAAAAAGCGAAACAGAAAGAAAGGAATTAAAAAAAAAAGAAATAAAGAAACAAACAAATAAAGGAAGACAGAAAGAAAGGAAGAAAGAAAGACAGCAGAGAGTGATATCGATAACACTCTCATATGCATCACGTCTGCTTCAGTGAAATAGAAAACCTTGTTAATTTTGACTATCTACATATGTATCCTCTTTCTTCTTTAAATAGCAACCTGCATTTATACATTTTATTAATCATATCTACCCAGACAAGGCAATAAATCGACTAAGACGCAAGGCGTTACTGGGTGTGATATCATTTGAGAAAAAAAAACTATTAAGGAGAGAGAACAATAAAAAAATCAGGAATTAAGAAGACAGAAGGTAACGATTGGCGTTGCTTTAAATTTTTGAAGATCAAAATTGTTTCGGGGACATGAAACCGGAAAACAGTTCAACAAGCGAAAAGTGCGATTGAAGAATCTGTTAAGATAGAACTTACGGTTATATCTAGCCATCTCATCTATAAAATGATGAGACCTAACTGCCAATCTAGTATTGCGATTAAACTTATAAAATCTAGGTCCCATAGAATGAAGTTTACCAGAACGATTACAATGAAAGTATTTATAGAAAAAGCACGGGGTGATGGGCTACTTTACGGCCATGGGGAAGGGATAATTTTTTTTTGGTGGGGGGGGGTTGAATGATTCGTTTTCTACGGCTTATCATCCCTTTTCTGGTTATTTAAAACCAGAAAATATTTTAGATAGCCATACAAGTATGACAAATTATTTTAATTAAATAATTGGAGGGAGAAGAGATGTATTCACACCTTTTTACCAAAAGCATTTACGCGTAAATGAATGTAATGGACCCACGGGAATTGGAACTCAGCTCTCCGATTAACAATTCGGAACCATTATCCATTTACACCACCCGCACATCCAAGCTTACCTCACCTGGTATTCCCAAGTTCTCACCCATCAAGGTAATCATCAGACTCGACGTTGCTTAACTTCGCTGATCGTACGGGAACCGGTGTTTTAACGTGATGTGGCCGTAAGCTTGACTTGTTTATCATACTTATTATAAAACCCAGGTTGTGAGTGTGTGTGTGTGTGTGTGTGTGTCTGTACGTTTATATATTGGATCGGATTTCCTAGATTTTTCAACCGATTTCAACAAAACTTCACAGGACTACGTAAAATTACCTTGCGGTGGTTCTATCAGCGCCAAAAATTGGAAAAACAATTGTTTTTGCACAAAATCAATTTGAAAACACGATTAACAGACATCGCGAGAATGAAAGGGGGACAACTCATATCGAGTTATACTTATTATAAAACCCAGGATGTGTGTGTGTGTGTGTGTGTGTGTGTTCGTTTATATATGGGATCGGATTTCCTACATTTTTCAACCGATTTCAACAAAACTTCACTTTTTTTTGGCAGGTAGTGTTACTTATTGTCTTGCACTCTTTTTTCTTTAATTTTACATTCAGAATGCTTTTAAAATTCTATTCAATCGGTAGACTTATAAGGATTGAAAAGAATGTTTTTGTTTGAGTTTGGGTTTGACCAATTCGTAAAAATAAAAAATAAAAACTAATTAAGACATGCATGTCCGTCAACCTTGAACAATAATCTTTGTCAATTTTATTTTTCAGTCTTTATGATGGTCGATACTTGATCTATCTCTTACTGTTACATCCCCGGGCAACGCCGGGCTCTACTATTAGTATATATATATATATATATATATATATATATATATATATATATATATATATATATATATATATGTTGTGGATTCCGCGATAAATTCGGTCTCTAAGGAATGACAAACGCAATAATTAAATATAAGAAATAAAATGTATTTACACAATCATACAAAGAGTAATACTGTTAGTAAGTCCAGGAACGTGGTTAGTAGCAAATACAGATAGATATATACAGTCTCGAAGTAGGACTTCCTTAGAGTCTACGTGCTTGTAACTGACTTCTACAAGATGTTACCTCACACTATCTCCGTTCGTATATTCTCTTAATCTCCGTATATCCTCTGTCTATCCGACTACTGACTGCCGACTGCCGACTACCCTCACTGACTGTAACTCTGGGTATTTAACGGCAGCAGTCCAGGTACACTTGGTAGAGTCCACTTATATGAAAAAGGGGTGGACACCATAAAAACCCCCTCCTTAGATCCCTTTTTGGGGGGAGTTAATATTTTTGTCTCTTGTGGTTGATGATCAGGGGTTCGACGAATTTTCTTTTCCTGTTTGACCTTCTCATTACTGTATTTTCCTGCGGTCTTTGTATCTCAAACGCTTCAAAGATTGCATCCATAGCATCGTCATTATCTGCGGTTGACGAGCTTGGCTCCTCCATTCGTCTTTTCTGTAGCTAATCGATATGTCTTCTGTGTGAAAACTTTTCGCCTTCTATGGTGTACATTAGATTCCCTATTCTATTGATTACTGTTCCTGGCTCCCAGGAAGCCATATTGTTTCTAATTTTTTTTAAATAAAGCCGTTCTCCAGGTTTGAATGATCTCTTTGGCACCATCGGTGTATATTGATTTTTGCTCTTGTTCGGCAATAATTTGTCAAACACTGACCTTATTTTCCGCGCAAACATCAGTTCTGCTGGAGAAAGACCCGATGGCGTGTTTACGTTGTGTGTTATCCTGTACACTTGTAGAAATTGCTGTATAGCTTTTGTCGTCGGTACATCCTCAGCTTTTTTTAGTGCTCTTTTCAATGTGTCGACAAATCGTTCGGCTTGTCCGTATGGCGCTATCTTAATATATTTTACTTGGTACGTCTCTCAAAATTCTTTGTCTATTTTTTCTATAGTAGCTAACGGTACATTTCGCTTCTTTTTAAAAATTGGTTGGACGTTTTCTTTTAATTCTATTTTGGCCTTAAATTTGTTACATCATCCCAACCCGCTTGAAAATACTTCAGGAAATTGATTATATAATTCCTCCTTCAATTTTATAGTATCTGATGGTTCAACCTCTAACTTTTTGCAAAACGAGTTGATAGGTAGGTCCCAAACGTTGAATTTCTGCATCCAGTCGATACCTACCAAATTTTCAGTATCTTTCATGACGTATATCTTTTTTTTTTGTTTTGCCGTGAAATTTAACATTCACTATTATTTCTCCCTCAAATTTTATTCGTTTGCCTGTAACCGGCTTGGCAATTTTTTGAGTGTGTAACATGGTAGGTCTGTTGAGTTTTTTCCATGTCTGTAAGTTGATTATCGTGAGGTCGGAACCTGAATCCAGCTGTAATTTAATCTTTTTATTTAAAATTTCCAGTTTCACATATTTCCTTACATTGGTGTTGTCATCATTATGCATCCTTGTAGCTCTTATTCTATTAGTATCTTTTCTATTTCTACATTGGGATGCCGTGTGGCCTTTTTTTCACATTCAAGACAGTTTTTATATCTGAAGCGGCAATCCTTGTTCCAATGTAATCCTCCACATCGATAACATGCTGATAGAGGGGGCTTATATTTGTTTCGATATTCGTCAAAATTTGTCCTGTATGTTGTACTTTTTCTCTTATAAAATGTTATTTTTCTTTCCGGGGAGGGTGAGAATCTTTTTTCATTGTCGTAAAATTTTAGTTTTCTTTCCGGGGAGGGTGAAGAACGTAGACTTTTATTTAACTTACGTATATGAGAAACAGCTGTTTCTTCAATGTCTTTTGCGTCTTTCTTTATGCTTAAACATCTCTGGCAATCTTCTGATAATTGCTGTAATGTTAGACCCGGTTCATTTTGTAATTTTGCAAGCATTCTTCTACGCATTTCGCTATCTTTTGTAGAAACTAGCCCTTGAACAAAGATGAGACATTTAAAATTGTCCGGTGTTAATTCCGCTAGTTTGAAGTCGTCACAATGTTTATTTACGATTGCGGCAAACGTGGAATAATCCTCATTATCGCCCTTTACCAGGTTAAGGCATTTCCACCTCCTATGGAAGAGTGATGTTTTGGGGCTGAAGAGTTCTTTAAGACATGTCACTGCTTCGTCAAATGTTAATTTGTTCGTCTTTTTTGGCAAGATATAATCCACGAACTTTGTATATTCTTCAGTTCCTAATTTTCTAAGCAATAGACGTAGCTTTTTGCTTCTGTCCAATTTTGACAGACTATGTTAAAGATGTTTTCATGTCTTCTGAAGTAATCTCCAAAATTTTTGTCCTCATCTAGAAAATATTTTAAAAATTACTATGGTATTCCACACTGCGTCTTGCGAAAATGTTGCTTCTTTTTCAATATCTAATTGCTTGTTGCCCGCTACTTTCAATATTAGTTCCTGGAGCTCTGCTCGTCTATCTTGATTTTCCTTTTGCGTTTGTAATATTTGCTTTTGCCATTTTTCTTGTAGCTGTAACTGTTGATCATTTTGGTATTTCTGCATTTGTAATTGTTGCTCATTTTGGTGTCTTATCAGTTCTAACAACATATTTTTAAAATCTTCCATGATAACTCAATTTTATGTATTTTTACTCCACGAAATTGTCGTTAATTTGTTGTTGTAACGACGAGGGAAGGATTTTTCTATTTCTTTTTTTTTTTTTTTTTTCCGTGTGAGTTCGAATCACTCGAAGCCAATTTGCTTGTTGGACGACGAGGGAATATTTTTCTTTTGTTGATTTTTTCTTTTCCGCGTGTGTTCGAATCTTTGTCGCCAAGTTGTTGTGTATTAGGCGTACGAAAAGTTTTCCTTTTCCCGCGTGAGTTTCGAATCCTCGTTCGCCAAGTCGTTGTGGATTCCGAGATGAATTCGGTCTCCAAGGAATGACAAACGCAATAATTAAATATAAGAAATAAAATGTATTTACACAATCATACAAAGAGTAATACTGTTAGTAAGTCCAGGGACGTGGTTAGTAGCAAATACAGATAGATATATACAGTCTCGAAGTAGGTCTTCCTTAGAGTCTACGTGCTTGTAACTGACTTCTACAAGAGGTTACCTCACACTATCTCCATTCGTATATTATCTCACTCTCCGTATATCCTCTCTCTATCCGACTACCGACTACCATATGGCTACCCTCACTGACTGTAACTCTGGGTATTTAACGGCAGCAGTCCAGGTACACTTGGTAGAGTCCACTTATATGAAAAAGGGGTAGACCCCATAACAATATATATATATATATATAGTTGCTAGTGCAATATTTACTTGAAGTTACTAAGCTAAAATATTTAACAATTTCATATGTTGTTCTATATACTACATTTATTTATTTATATCAATTTCGTAGTCGGCGTTGGCGGAACTCGTTACCGAGTATTGAGGTGCTTATCGACATTTCCTTCTGTGTGAAATGAGTTCTATGTTGGATTCATAGCTGTATACGCAGCTTTCGAATGGTAGTGTAGGAGGTTTCAGGGGATGCAGAGTTCTAGCCATTCTTTGGTCTCTCTTCGTCTCTTCTAATTGTCTTGTGGTGCTTTTCGAAGGATGTACTTTTTTCATTGACTGCTCTTGACAGCTTCCGTCTCTCAAATGACTGGATTGATTTCTGTCCTCCGCAAGGTACATTTCCTTCTGTGTGAAATGTGTGATCTGAAGAGACGTCTGCAGCCATCGAAAGGTAGGGCAGGATTATTCAGGGAATGGAGAGTTCTTGCTTTTCTCTTCATCTCTTCTATATGTCTTCTGGCATTTTCAAAGGATGTTGTTTTTTCTTGGACTGCCCTTCTCCAATTGGTTCTCTCTATACCTTCCATCTCCCAATTGACCGGATTGATTACTGTCTTCAGCAAGGGTATATTTCTTTCTGTGTGAAATGAGTCCTATATTGGATCCATAACTATTAGGTTTGTGCAAAAATAATGTCGTTTTCTCACATGTGTTACTATGTGAGAAAACGACATTATTTTTGCACCAACCTAATATATAAGCAGCTATCGAAGGAGGATTCGGGGGATGCAGAGCTCTAAACTTTCTTTGGTCTCTCTTCGTCTCTTCTATTTGTCTTGTGGTGCTTTTCGAAGGATCTAGGTAAATTGCTCGAAATCAATTGTTCGGCAGTCAATTGCTCGAAATCAGTTGCTCGAAAAATAATTTCTCGAACTATCAATTGCTTGAAAGGTAGATTGCTCGAAGTAATTTCGAAGCTCGGAGCACCACGTAAACTGGGCCGTCTCACGAAACGTCAACGGAGCTGGATATAAAAGGAACCACAACACACACTTTAGCAGTCAAGTCTTCTAGGACTTTCTCTCTTGGCTTTGCTCAACACACGGTGGCAAGGCTACTCTCTGTACGTGTGGTTCTCCCTTTCTTTCCCATAGTAACCATATTTATTGTCATTACAGTATACCCTTAATTATTAATACTCATCATTGAATTGTCTATTATTGGTATTGAATTAACCTACAATACTACTGAGTATTTTCCTGATTTTTTTCTATATTAGTTTTCTATTTCTATTTCAGCCTATGACACAACAAACAATGTTGAAGAATATTTAATAAGTGTTGCATATAATATTTCACACTATTAGGTTGGTTCAAAAATAATGTCGTTTTCTCACATAGTAACATATGTCGTTTTTTTCACATAGTAACTTATGTGAGAAAACGACATTATTTTTGCACCGACCTAATAATAGAGTAAATATCAGCCACAATATTAGGTTGGTGCAAAAATAATGTCGTTTTTTCACATAGTAACATATGTGAGAAAACGACATTATTTTTACACCGACCTAATAAATGAGTAAATATCAGCCACAATATTAGGTTGGTGCAAAAATAATGTCGTTTTTTCACATAGTAACATATGTGAGAAAACGACATTATTTTTGCATCGAGCTAATAATAGAGTAAATATTAGTCGCAATATTAGGTTGGTGCAAAAATAATGTCGTTTTTTCACATAGTAACATATGTCGTTTTTTTCACATAGTAACATATGTGAGAAAACGACATTATTTTTACACCGACCTAATAGTTATATATTTATTTATTTTTTGAAATCACGCAGAATAACAGTAACAGGTTTCGAGCTATCTGCCTTTCGAGCAATTGATAGTTCGAGGAATTGATTTCGTGCAATTTACCGGATACCCTTTTCGAAGGATCCTCTTTTTTCTGATCTTCTCCAATTGCTTCTTTCTACATCTACCGTCTCCCAATTAACCGGATCGATTTTTGTCCCCAACAAGATGTTTTTTAGTTGAACCTTGAATCAACAACGTAGGGTTTAATTATTTATTTATTTATTTATTTGTTTGCAAAAAATATTTCACGGAACATTTCTTTCTTGAAAGAAATAAAATAGATTATCCAACTTTTGAGTATAGGTTTATATCACAAATAACACATGAAATTAGCTTGAAAGTCTTTTTTTTTTTTTTTTTTCTTTCGTGCTTTTTTTTTCTTTTTACGTTTTTTAAAGGAACTATTTTATAATGTTTCTTCTGAAAACGCAGCGAATGTGCTGATTACATACACCTTGTATAATTAGAACCGGGATCTTCGGGATAAGCCCAGAACATAAACATGCAGGTGTGCCGTTGTTCATTCTACTTAGTGAAAAACAATACAGGTGAAAAGACTGAATTAATAAAAACTCCGCTTTTATGCGTGTAAACTTAGTAAATACAGAGAGCACCTTGACGATGGAATGTAACCTATTGCAATTTTAATGAAGACACACAAGAAAATTGCACTAAAAGAACCTACACGAAAAGAGACTAAAGTACAGTATTTAAAAAGAAAACATACTCAGAAAACAAGTTATATTATGCCGTAGTCTATCCGTCAAATTATAACACATTAACTCTAACTATCCCTTTTTCATTTCCTATTTATTTCTATAATCTATAACGTAATTTTTATTATATGTTCAAAATCATAATTCTATCAGTAGGCGATACATTTATTACAATGGCTTTCTTCCTTATTTTCAATACATTTCCATAGTAAATGTTTATCTATTATACAAATAATAGCCCCATTCTGTCAGTAATGGTTGCATTAATTACTGACCAATGATAATGTCATAGGTTCTTACCTATAACTACAGAATGAACTCTTCCTAACACTATGTATACTACGCCTCTCAAGAGAGAGAGAGTCGATTCAAGCCGACTTGTGCCACATGCAACCCTCGTGGTGGGGTGGCTAGATACCGATTCAAGCCGAGCTTCTCGGCTTGACGGTCGAACTCTCTGCCTCTGAGCAGAGAGGAACCCGGACGGAGCTCCGCCGATGGGCAGAGTCTCGTTCGAGGAGGTTGACCAACCCGATCCCGTTTATACGGGTTCTACGGGCATTTTTTGGCCGAGCCTACGGGCTCGGGAAACCCACGTTAAACTCGGCCTTGTGTCACATGCAACCCTCGTGGGGGGGGGGGGGGTAGATACCGATTCAAGCCGAGCTTCTCGGCTTGACGGCCGAACTCTCTGCCTCTGAGCAGAGAGGAACCCGGACGAGGCTCCTTCGAAGGGCAGAGTCTTGTTCGGGGACAAATAATAGCCCCATTCTGTCAGTAAGGTTTGTATTAATTACTGATCACTGACAGTCTCTTTCTTCCTCGTTTGCAAATCATTTCCATAGTAAATGTTTATCAATTATACAAATGATAGCTCCATTCTGTCTGTAATGCTTGCATTCGTTCCTGACCATTGATAATCCCTTTCTTCCTCATTTGCATCACGTTTACAGAGCAAACTAATTTACAATGCATGTCTAAAATAAACATATAACAGCCGTTCTGTCAGGTGACTGCTGTTTCTAAAAAGCGTTGTTGGACGACATGAAAATCCTCGACAGAATTGTACCTCTCCAAACAACATCATTAGACGGAATAATGTCACAAGTGCTGGCCTATTAAAGATTTATTTGCTGTCATTTTATCAGCCGGGTAAAAAGAAGATATGAAAACACAAGGTTTAAACGTAGTAATGATCGTCCTTGAAAATTTGAATATTGAAGTGTATTGAGGGTATGCAATTGTCTGGATAAATATTACGATCATAACTCGTTCTATTATTTTGGGGCTTACAGAACATAGTAGTGACTGTAAGTGAAAGACGACTCTCAAAGACAAAAAAGGACAAGCAACAACAACAATAATAATAGTAATAAAAATTAGACTAAACCCTGAATACTAATTCTGTCTGGTAGAACATCTTCAATGTGGATTCGGAAAAGTGTTGACTTTGTCGTATGGAGGTGGAAAATGTTACCTGTATAGGAAGTTTGAACTTTAAGACAACCAGAAATGATCCTGTCACCAGGTGATTAAAAACGTCTAAGTCATCACCTTGTTGGATTCCAGTATACAAATAGAGCACGCCACTGAGACCACCACATCAGACATCACTGAAAAAAAAAGAGTATCCTAATCAATGTCAAAGGTCAATGAGATTTACAAACTTAAGAAATATGTCGGCTTCCGGATTGAAATTGTCAGCATATGGGATTTTCAGAACTCTCTTGTAGCAGTTGTCAGTGGAGCGTTGTTTAGCGATAATGCCACTAAGACGCAAGGTTTTACTGGGACTGAAATAGAATGAAAAGATTTTAGATAGAAACGGGAACCAAATCCTAAACAGGAAACGAAAGATGAACCTCTACTCCTGTCCAAAAATTAACTGGACAATAGGCGAATCTATCTATCTATCTATCTATCTATCTATCTATCTATCTCAGACTATTGAAATCTCTCTGTCTCTATCTCAGACTATTGAAATCTATCTATCTCAGATTATTGAAATCTATCTATCTATCTATCTATCTATCTATCTATCTATCTCAGACTACTGAAATCTATCTGTCTATCTCTCTCAGATTATTGTCTGTCTATTGTTTAAAAAAAATAATGCCCCCCCCCTCCGTCAGCAAGACGACCAAATCAAGATCTTGTTTGATTAACAACTTCCAAAGAAACCACGCCCCTGAGGTCACCAAACCAAACACCACCGTAGTTGACAAAGAAAGAAGACAAAGAACGTTTACCACAAAGTTGATTCGGATAAGAGCACGCTGTGTGACAAGGAAGTGAAAAATGTCTCCCACATAATCAATGCTTGTGTTATGCTTGCACAGAAAGAATACAACGCGTCGCCATTATCAAGTGGTCCTATCCATCTCATCATATTGGATATCCACACCCCAGTTGTACTAGTTATTATTGGATCGTGGGGAACCTGATAGAAAACGCCTATAATTCAATAATAAGTAGTAGTAATAATATTATTAGAAGAAATTGACGACCACAACAACCACAATAATAATAATAATAATAATAATAATAATAATAATAATAATAATAATAATAATAATTTATCATCTTGTATCAGGTTGCACGGTTTTGGCACCCACTGAATATAAAACCCGGAATGACAGAGTTGGCGAATATCTGCACTGGGCGATCTGCAACTTCTACGGGAAGGAAACTGAAAGAAATTTGTATGAAACATCACACAGATCCGGTTACGGAGACAGTACCTGCTACAATTCTATGGGACTGCACAATACACACAGACAGAACAAAAAACGCTAGCCGCCAAGGCGTTGTTATTAGAGACCGCAAACAAAAAAAAGTACCTCCTTATTGATATGGCAGTCCCTGCGGACTGCAATGTATCTTTGAAGATCTTCAAAAAGATATCAAAATGCGAGGATCTTGAAATCGAAATCTCAGAAATGTGGTACATGGGAACATCAACAATCCCTGTTGTCGTTGAATCCCTCGGATTGGTTGGAAAAGATTCCAGTAGACTAATTTAAGGGATTCCTGGAAGCAAAGAGCCTTAAAGAAATACAAAAAAAATGTTCTCACGTGTACCCTCAACCCATACGTTACAAAGGCTTTATCTATGTAATATATATATATATATATATATATATATATATATATATATATTTTGTCAATGGAAAATGTCATGATGCCATTTTTGACCTTAGGTCTCTGGGTGGGACCCGGAACGAAATGTGTACACAACAGAAATCAAAGGAAATAAAACAATAATAATTAGACTAAACCCTGAATACTAATTCTGTCCAGTAGAACATCTACCTGCCCAATGGATTTGGACAAGGGCAGGTTGTGTAGCATAGAGGTGGATTATGTCACCCCTCTTCAACATTGCTTGTGGAAGGCCTGCATCTACATTGGGGTCTGCGTAGGAAGTATGAACAAAAAATGTTCCTCAAGAATCCATAAAAGGAGATCGAAAACGACCAAGTCAAGATCTTGTTGGATTTCAACATGCAAACGGACCACGTCCTTAAAGGCACCAAACCAGGAAACAGCGTAGTTGACAAAGAAACAAAACGAAAACGTTCACGACAAAGACAAGAGCAGGCTCTGCGGCAAGTAAGTAAAAGATGTCACCCACCTAATCAGCGCTTATGTAATGTTTGCGCGAAAAGAAGAAAAGTGCCGCCATTATTAAGTTCCCACCCCTCCATCTTTATTGTTGCTTATTTGGGAAGTATGGACATGAAGTCGACTAGAAATTGTCCCACCACAAACCAGAGGTGATCTAAAAACGACCAAGTCAAGGTCTTGCTGGATTTCAACATCCAAACGGACCGCGTCCTTGAAGGTACCCAGACACCTACGTAGTTGACAAAGAAACAAAACGGAGAACGTTTACCGCAAAGACGATTCTGACAAGATCAGGCAAGGAAGTTAAAAATGTTTCCCACCCACCAGCGCTTGTGGAATGTTTTCACAGAAAGAATACAAGCGCAACCCTTTTCAAGTGGCCCTCTTCATCTTCACTGGTACCTATTTGAGAAGTATGGACTTGAAGTCGACAAGAAATGGTCCCACTACAAACCAGAGAATATGATCGAAAAGCGACCAAGTCAAGATCTTGTTAGATTTTAACATCGAAACAGACCGTGTCCTTGAAGCAACAACAACAACAAAAAAACAGACACCAGCGTAGTTGACAAAAAAACAAAACGAAGAACATTCACCACAAAGACGATTTGGACAAGAGCAGATTGTATCGCAAGGAAACGAAAATTTTCCCCCGCCCCGCTCATTAGTGCTAGTGTTATGCTTGCTGAGAAAGAACAAAAGTGCCGCCATTATCAAATGGCCTTCCTCATCTTGGTGTCTATTTGGGAAGAATGAACTTGATGTCGATGAGAAACCAGAGAAGGTGATCAAAAAATGACTAATTCAAGATCTTGTTGGATTTTAGCATCGAAACAGACCGTGTCCTTGAAGCAAGAACAACAAAAAAACAGACACCAGCGTAGTTGACAAAAAAACAAAACGAAGAACATTCACCACAAAGACGATTTGGACAAGAGCAGATTGTATCGCAAGGAAACGAAAATTTTCCCCCGCCCCGCTCATTAGTGCTAGTGTTATGCTTGCTGAGAAAGAACAAAAGTGCCGCCATTATCAAATGGCCTTCCTCATCTTGGTGTCTATTTGGGAAGAATGAACTTGATGTCGACGAGAAACCAGAGAAGGTGATCAAAAAATGACTAATTCAAGATCTTGTTGGATTTTAGCATCGAAACAGACCGTGTCCTTGAAGCAACAACAACAAAAAAATATAATAAAATAAAGAAACAAGACGTTACGAACGTTTGCCACAAAGACGATTCGGACAAGAGCAGGTAGTGTGGTAAAGAAGTTAAAAATGTCTCCCACCCCATCAGCGCTTATGGAATGTTTGCACAGAAAGAATATAAGCGCCATCATTATCAAGTGGCCCTCCCAATCTTCATTGGTGCCTATTTAGAAAGTATGGACTTGAAGTCGATCCGAAATATCACGCCCACAAAAACGCCATCAAAAACCACAAAATCAAAGTCTTGTGGGACTTCAACATCCAAACAGATCACAATCTTGAAATCTCTAATCCAGACGTCACCGTCGATAAGATAAAAAGAAAGTAAACACAAGAAAAAAAAACCTACTCATCGATTTCGCTGTTCCTAGTGACCTTAATATCAAAGTCAAACTGGCAAGATTAATACACCGAACTCCAGATGGAACTTACCAGACTGTACGACGTTCAGGTCCCTCTTGGCTAAGTTATCATTGGGCAGTTGAGGGTCTATACCTTCTATCAATTCCATGTCATTTGTAGCTCTTAATAAATTTTGTCTTTTTACCATCTCTCCTAAGACCTGCTCCGCCATCAAGCTCGTTAGGTATGTTCTACGTTGCTTTCCTCTGTCTCTCTCACCTTCAATCTGTCCTGTGTGTGTCAAATTTTTCAAGATTTCTTTCCTCATTATGAGATCTAAATATGTCTCTTTCTGATGTTATGTATAAGTGTCCTTTTTGTTGCCATTTTCTCCAGAACTTCATTGTTGCTCGCATGTTCGGTCCATGATATTCTCAGTATCCTTCTGTAGAACCACTTTTCTGTTGCTTCAATTCTCTTCCTCATTTGTGAGGAGATTGTCCAGCATTCACTGACATATAGTGTTATGGGATCTTACCCATAATAATAATGGACTATTCCATACATAATAAATACTGCGCCTCAGGAGTAGGCAAGGAGTCAGTCGCTCAAGTTTTGACTTGAACAACTGTTCGGTTGTACTCTCATCCTGCGGACGGAAGGATCCCGAAGGAGGCTACGCCGAAGGGCGGAGTTTCCTTCGGGGAGGTAGACCGGCCCTGAACCCGTTTATATTTTTAGCCGAGCCCACGGGCTCGGAATGCCCACGTTAAAAAGGCCTTGTGCCACATGACACCCTCGTGGGGGGGGGGGTGACTGAATATCATCAGTCGCTCAAGTCCTGACCGGCTGATCGGTTGAACTCTCTGCCTTCGGGTGGGGAGGATCCCGAACGAGGCTACGCCGAGGGGCGGAGTCTGGTTCGGGGAGGTAAACCGGCCCTGAACCCGTTTATATGGCTTCAATGGGCATATCTTTCGGCCGAGCAAGGACATCCATAATGAAAGGCCTGTTGTCGAAAATTGAAAACCATGTGAAATTATAAGAATAATAATGTTTATTCCTATAATTTTCAGAACTTTATCATATTCTGATAGTGTTGTAAAATTCAAATAGAGATTTCAGTATTAAGAAAATTATTTGCAAGTCGCAATAAGTATTATCAAAAGCAAAGTTTTGTTTTTGACCTTGTGCTCTCAAAGAATCTATCGGTACAATATTGTAAGTTAACATTACTATCTGTCTATATTTTTGAGATGAGGTATTATATACACTATTTACATTATTCGGACTGTTGTAATAAATATGGCGACAAAGATTAGGACAATAGTCAGAATAATTTAAATAATGTACATAATACCTCATCCCAGAAATATTGACAGATACTGAAGTTCCGAAACGTTGTAATAAATATGGCGACAAAAATGAGGACAATAGTCCGAATAATGTAAATAGAGTGCATAATACCTCATCTCAAAAATATAGACAGATACTGAAGGTCCGAAACGTTGTAATAAATATTGCAATAAAGATGTGGACAATAGTCCGAATAATGTAAATAATGTACATAATACCTCATCTCAGATATATAGACAGATACTGAAGGGCCGAAACGTTGTAATAAATATTACAACAAAGATATGGACAATAGTCCGAATAATGTAAATAATGTACATAATACCTCATCTCAGAAATATCGACAGATAGCAAAATTATAGTAAGAATGAAGAGTATATCGACCGAGAGTAGCAATAAAATAGACTAAAAATAATAAAAATATTACTGAAAAAGAAATTTTTATTTTAAGTATGGAGTCGAATGTTTATCGTCGCTCTCTGTAAATTCTTGAAATGCAAATTTTAAGACGCAGATAGATACTTGATCGACATACGAACGATCATTGAAATTACACCACATAGAACAGAAAAAATTAGTTAGAAACTTTTAGTTTTGAGAAAATGCCAAATTTCGGGAAAACAAACTGGATATTTATTTATTATCTTTATTTGTAATTATTTTTATTTATTTATTTATTTTATTTATTTACTTTTAGATTTCGTCTCCCAAAATGGCCGACAAAAACAGAATCTTATAGTTTATTATAAATTCTGACATTTTCTTTTTATATATATATATTTATTTATTTTTTATTTTTATTTTTTTTAAGTTGCGGTGGGTATAAGCCGAGTAGGAGGTCGGCTGCTTCATGTTGGTGAGCGTCTTAATAGAAAAACCTCCCGGGAAATCATTCGCTAACCTCCGCAACAAGTGTGTACTTGGAGTTAATGTCTAGACATTTTCTTAAGAGCTGCAAATAGGGCTGGAGCCTCTTCCAGCCGTGATGACAGCGCCGTCTGGTGACAAAATAAACATATCGCTGTCTGTCGTGCTTACCTTGATGGCGTCCAACACTATATAACTGTTGTATAAAATTTGTTTACTCTGTGTTCCATCGGACGCTTTCAAAACTATTCGGGAAGACAAGTAGATGATGTGAAGTAAAAAGATTCGTCGGAATTTGTTTTTAAACTGTACGGTTTCTATAATATATTAGAGTGTCGGGTCGCTTTTCTTTTTTGTGTGTAATGTTGTTGGAATGTAACGACTGAAAATATTAATTCGTTCAGAAATTCTATATACATTTTTATATATAATACAAACGTTGCTTTTAGTGGATACCCGTAATTGAGTAGGACGTGCCGTTTTTTTAAACGGTGATTATTTCGTCAACTTGTCTGCACATTCGAAAAAACTTAATAAAGAAAACGTCAAATCTAACAGGATTCTAATCTGTGATTCCCTATGTAGAAATAAGCACCATCTAATTGGGAGAGCTCTGGACCATTTGGCTACAGAGATCATTCGTCTACTTGTCTGCACATTCGAGAAAACTTAAAATGTGACTTCTGACAGGATTTGAACCTGAGTTTCCCTACGTAGAGAAAACCACCGTCTGATATGGAGTGCTTTACATTAATAAAGTTAAAGATACCCTACATCTAATCGTCTGCTTATTCGAGAAAGGTTAATAAAGAACATGTGATTTTTCACGGGATTCGAAACTACATTTCCCAACGTAGAAGGCTCTACCATCTGATCTGAAACCCCATAGTCCACTATGCTACAGAGATCCTTTGTCTAACCTTCTGCATATTGAAGAAAATGTGACTTCTGACAGGATTCGAGCTTGCATTTTCTTACGTAGAAGGAACCACCGTTTGCTGCGGAGGGCCTTAGGCCAATCAGCTACAGAGATGGTTCGTCAATCTGTCTGAACATTCAACTTAATAAAGAAAATGTGATTTCTGACAGGATTCGAACCTGCATTTTCTTACGTAGAGGGAACCACCGTTTGATGCGGAGGGCATTAGACCAATTGAATAAGGATATGTTTCCTCTACCTGTCTGCGCATTCGAGAAAGCTTAATGTAAATATGACATCTGACAGGATTCGAACCTGCACTTCCCTACGTAGAAGGAACCCCGGTCTGATGCGGAGGGCCTTAGTCCAATTGGCTACGAAAATCCTTCGTCTGTCGCCGCATTGGAGAAAACTTAAAGAAAATGTGACTTCTGACAGGATTCGAAATTGCGTTTCTCTACGTAGTTGGAACCATCGTCTGCTGTGGAGGGCTTTAAACCACTCGGCTACGTAGATCATTTGTCTACCTGTCTACGCATTGGAGAAAACTTAAAGAAAATGTGACTTCTGACAGGATTCGAACCTACATTTTCCTTCATAGAGGGAAACCACGTCTGATACAGAGCGTTTTAGACCAATCGGCTACGAACATACTTCGTCTACATATTTGCGCATTCAAGAAAACTTAATAAAGAAAATGTTACCTCTGATAGGATTCCAGTCTGCGTTTCCTTACGTAGAAGGAACAACCGTCTAATCCGGAAGGATTTGGACCAATCTGTTACGGTTACCCTTCCTCTACCTGTCTGCGCATTTGAGAAAGCTTAATTAAATAAATGTGACATCTGATAGGATTTGAGCCTTCATTGGCCTACGTAGAAGAAGCCACCGTCTAATCCGCAGGGCCTTAGTCCACTCGGCTACAGAGATCATTCGACTACCTAAAGAAAACCCTGCGTCTACTTACGTAATGGGAACCATCGGCTGATCTGGAGAGTTTTATTCTAATCAGTTACGTATACCCTTCCTCTATCTGTCTGTGCATTCGAGAACACTTAATAAAGAAAATATGACTTCTAACAGGATTCGTGCCTGCTTTTCCCAATTTAGAAGGAACCACTCTCTGATTCGCAGGGCTTTAGACCAATCGGCTATGGACAGCCTCATAGGCCAGCAAGGTTCTATTTGCTTTAAATCACATATCGCTTACTGCTCGATCTCGTAACCGAAATGTAAACATTTTCTAAAGAGATAAAGGATTCTTTTTTCTTTTCATCAGCGATATATTTAATAAATCAAACATTTTCTTTTTTAGTGGATACCCGTATGTGTGTGTGAAAGTGGACGCGGTTTCGATTCCAGTCGGAGATCACAATTTCTTTAAATGCACAGGCAGATACACGAAATAAGCGCGTCCTGGGTATATCCAACAGCAAGGCCTCTGATCAGGAGGTTGTGAGGAGCGTGGAACCACCTCTAAAATGCTGGTGTTCTCAGGTCCAGCCTGAACCGGGGTTGTAGCACCTGTTAGGGTCCCAGCTATGGAAAAATAGTTAACCCCAAACTGAGTACAAATCACTATGAAAGGGTAAAAAGAAGTTTTGTTACCAGCAATACATTTTCGTAAAAAATTATTACCTGCAATGTATTTTTAAAGAAAAAAATTATTACCAGTAATGAATTTTTGAAGGAAAAATTATTACCAGTAATAGATTTTTGAAAAACAAAAGAAAATATTACCAGCAATAGATTTTTGAAGAAAAAAATTATTAACGGCAATACATTTTTCGGAAAAAAATACTATCAGCAATAAAAATCTTGTTGGTATTAAATAACCCATTGAGTTGTTGATATGCCGGAAAACAAAGCAAACAAACGAAATAAGAACTCTTTAAAAAAAAAAAAGAAAAAAAAAAGGCGTCCTACTCAAATACGGGTATCCACTAAAAATAAAGTTTGAAGTCATAAGGACAGATTAATTTATCCATAGCACACTTATATATATATATATATATATATATATATATATATATATATATATATATATATATATATATATATATAATCTTAAAAATGTTTCAAGATATCTTACCGGATTTCTCCTAGTTTATATATATATATATATATATATATATATATGTATAACCATATTATTATAATAGTTGCACAAAAATATATTGCACATTACGAATTAGTAGCGTCTCCTTTTTGTTAATTTTATATCAATTCATTTTAGAATTTAACTTTGAACATTACCGGGTGTAACAGCAAAATTGTCGAAATCGTATCACAGGCAAATTTCCAATTGTTAGATTATGCTTCGAACCGTTGTATCTTAAAAATTATTTCAAGATATCTTACAGGATTCCTACTGGTTTTTATAACACTGTTGGACTCTACATTGAACAGTAAGAATGTATTTAGCTCTAAGTTGAAAAGATGATCCATTGTTGCTGTAGTGACCTCCTGATCCAGTTTTCTTCTCTACTGTTGCCACTTTTTAAAACTTATTCAGCATTCTCGCGAAGGTTCTTGAAAGGTGGAAGCCAATGTATGAATTTTGGTACCATTACTAAAAGACTGAATGATCTTTTTCCTCTCACTGTTGCTCATTTGGAAAGATATAGCGAGGTTATTAAGAAGAAAGTTCCATCCGAACAGGTTCTTCCAAAGAGCCGGTGATTTGGAGAACAGAATCCCGAGAGTCCATTACTCGCACCGCTCAATGAGGAAAGAACTGGCTTTTAACATTCAATACCTCCCAAAATCTACAATGGTTACTTCCAACAGTTCAGTCAAGAGCAGCTAGGACCCGCCAATCGACGTACAAGAATCGACTACTATTCTTTCCCTTCGTATTCCATTAGTAAGAATGAAATTCCATTCAAAACAGCTGCAATCGCTAGTTCCAACAGTTCAGTCAACAGCAGCTAGGGTCCGCCATTCCCCGTACACTAATCGACTCCTATTCTTTCCCTTCGTATTCCATTAGTAAGAATGAAGTTCCATTCAAAACAGCTGTAATCGTTAGTTCCAACAGTTCAGTCAACAGCAGCTAGGACCCGCCAGTCCCCGTACACTAATCGACTCCTATTCTTTCCTTTCGTATTCCATTAGTAAGAATGAAGCTCCATTCAAAACAGCTGCAATCGCTAGTTCCAACAGTTCAGTCAACAGCAGCTAGGGTCCTCCATTCCCCGTACACTAATCGACTCCTATTCTTTCCCTTCGTATTCCATTAGTAAGAATGAAGTTCCATTCAAAACAGCTTCTTCCTAAGAGCCGATTGTTTACGGAACAGACGTCCGAGAGTCAATTGCTAGCACAGCTCAATGGGTGAAGGACTGGCTTTTCAAATTCAATACCCTCCAAAAGCAACAATATTTGGATCAACAGATTCAGACATACGCAGCTAGAACTGAAGAAAGAACAGCTAGAACCCGTTAAGCCACGTACACTAAAATTTCATTCCCATCATGTTCCGTTATTAAGAAGGAACTTCCATCTGAACAGATTCGTCCAAAGTGTCGGTGATTTGGATATATATATATATATATATATATATATATATATATATATATATATGACGTCATATATTACGAAATGGACAAAGTCCGACAATTTATTTATTAAAGACATTTTTATGTTTAACGTTCTTTTTATAGATATAAGTATTTAAGTAAATGCTCTGTTTATAATAAACAGTATTAAATAACATTTACCGGCCTGAATGTCCGAGAAATTTTCATAGAAAATATTCGTTCTTTGATATATATATATATATATATATATATATATATATATATATATATATATATATATATATGTGAGTGTGTGTGTGTGTGTGTGTGTGTGAGTGTGTGTATATGCATATGTAACTTTGTTATTTTATATTTTTATTCACTTAAAATGAGCTGTTTATTTAATTAATAACAAATTTCTTATATATATTTTTTAGAAAATTAAAAAAAATTAAAGTAAAAAAAATTTGTTCTATTTTTTTTAATATTAACATTTTTCATTATTACTATTATTTTTATAATCATCATTTTTTTTAAATTATAGCAAATATGATTGATGACGTTCAGTATATGAATCGAATAGAGCTTTTATGTGTTCTTTTTTTTTTTTTTTTAATATTTCCTTTTTGTATATTTTCACTCTCTTTTGCTTGTCATGGCCGAAACACTTCCGTTATTTTTGAATCTCGCTTCTCCTACACTTTTTCTTTTTCTTTTCTTTTTCCTATGTTTCTTTTTGAATACATTCACTCTCTTTTACTTGTTATATCCGGTAAAAGGAGAACATTCGAGATCGACCCGTCGGCGACCCTTTCTTTCCCCTGTCTTACTCTCTTACTTCCCCATGTCTCTCTCTCTATATATATATATATTGCTCTTTCTCACTCTCTTTTTCCCTCCCACTATAATATAACCTTATTTTAAAATCAATATCTTCCCCTCTTATGTTTGAAAAACTTTTCCTCTCTATCTTGTAACCCCGCTTTTTTTTCGCTTCGGTAAATTTAAAATTCGTTTATTGTAGTGAATTTTTTTGGTCTGAAGAGATGGTGTCTGATCCCTGAAATAAATTATTACCAATGGATATCTAAAGTCCCTGCTTTCATATCTATATATCTATCTATCTATATATATATATATATATATGTATATATATATATATATATATATATATATATATATATATATATACTAGCAGCATGGCCCGGCGTTGCCCGTGCTTGATTCAAAAATCGTACGACTCATACAGCAATCACTATCACTTGACTTAAAATATTTTTACCCTTCCTTGCCTTTAAAGGTGTGCCCTTTGCCGTGCTGATGTTGCGACATGCCTTACTTCTTGCCTATCTCACACTGCGAATTTTTTTCTAAGCTCTATACTAAACATTAAATCTGTTACGAAAAAAGAACTAAACAAAATGAACACAAAACGATCAGCTTTAAAAAAGAACTCGTAACTGGAAAAACCGAATGCAAAAACAATGTTAAAAACAAATACTTTTTCACACCCAACCCAGTTCTGCGGAATCAGAATCAACGTTGAGTTTAAGCAAGCGAATGAGCCAACTGGAGTAAAGTGCCATGCTGATTTAAATTTTTCCCACTTGTGACGAATGCCGCTATCAATTGTTTTTGCATGCTAGCGTGCTAGTTAACATTCGTGTCAGTCAGCTGTTGGCTCTCACTCTGGCCAATAGAATCTTCCTGCCTATTCGTGGCAGCCAGCTATAGGCTCTCACTCTGGCCAGTAGAAAATGACCGCAAACTACTTGAAAACTGCCGTAGAAGCATGGAAAAATCGATTTTTTCCACTATCGATGGGAGTTGGGAAATGCAAAATCAGTCTTGGCCTTCCTGCTAACTTGGAGCATGTGCATGTAAATTTTGGTGCAAATCCGTCTAAAATTTCGGCCGTGCATTCGTTACACACACACACACACACACACACACACACACACACACACACGCACACACACATCCTGCCTTTTATAGATTCAGATGGAAACAGAAAGGAAACTTATATTTGACATCAGAAGACAGTTGAAAATTCTGGGTCACATAAAAAAGGGCTTTGAAATTCTGATACACACAAGGCAGATTGAGGGCAAGAGGGACAGAGCACATAACACACTTGATGAGCTTGAATAAATAGATGGCGGAACCAGGTCCAGGAAAAATAACGGAAAGACGAAAGTTATTAAAAGCTAGAAAGGAAAATGTGCAGAGCAGAGCAATGATCGCAGGAAACACGGCATATAAAGAAGAAAACATCCTCTTACGTCCATAAAACAACCACATTCACTTTTATGTCTCTACCTTGAGTGACTCTTGGGCCTTGCTCTTTGGTAATTAGTAGCGAAAAATTGCGAGAAAAAAAAAAACGTTAACGACGTGACAGTTGATGCTTCGCGACGCCGATTACCAAAGCGTAGAACCGACACAATGAACGAACTGAGCGGTTCTTCTGGGGATTTCTTCTGTTTTGTCGTCGTCTGTAATAGCGAACTAAGGACAAATTGGAAATATGTAATATTCATGGTCGGGTCGTCGATAGACAAAAGCTTATTACTTAAACAGTTTCGTTTCCTGGCAACTGAAAAGAAAAAAGGGCTAAGGACAAACATCACGGGTCATCGAGGGTAAACAATTTTTGAAAATAGTATGTTTTTTTTCCCTTCTCTCACACTATCTTTATTTATTTCTTTCTATCCCATTTTTTTCTCTCTCTCTCTCTCTTCTTTCTCTATCTTTCTCTCCTTCTCAATCTTTCTCTGTCTCTTTATTTCTCTTTTCTTTCTCTTTCTTTTTCTTTCCCCCTTTCTCTGCCTTTTTCTCTGTTTCTCTCTTTTTCTCTCTTTCTCTATCTCTTTCAATCATTCTATCTCTCTCTCTTTATCTCTCTTTCTCTCACCTTCTCTTTTTCCCCTCTTTCTCTTTCTATCCTTCTCTATCACTTTCTCTCTTTCTCATTCTCTTTCTCTCTCTCTCTCTCTTTCACTCATTCCCTCTTTTCTCTCACCTTCTCTTTTTTCACCCCGTTCTCTCTCTCTTTCTCTCACTTTCCATTTTTATCACTCTCTTTTTCTGTCTTTCTTTCGCTCTCTCTCTCTCTCCCTATATATATATATATATATATATATATATATATATATATCTTTTCCACTCCTTACTTTTCTCTCTCTTTCTCTTTTTCTCTCTCTTTTTCTCTGTTTCTGTTTCTCATTCTCTCTCTCTTTCTATCGGTTTGTTTTTTTATCACTCTGTCTTTTTGTATATGTATCTATCTATCTATCTATATATATATATATATATATATATATATATATATATATATAGTCCGTGTATTGTCTAATACATTGTAATGTAATTGCCATCTTTGATAATGGCTTATGTAAGACGAAAGCTTAGATAGGATTAAAAAATATGTATCAATATTGTGATTTTCTTTCTTCGTTTAATGATAATGTTATTAAGCTTATCAGACGATATGAAAAGAATTATATTGTCGACATGGAAAAAAAAATCCCTTACTATAAAGGTAATTTACATTAACCAAAAAAGGCTTACAGAGAAGCGTCTATCTTTTTAAATTTGGATTTTTTAATGTAACTATAACAACAAAAACATTTCGATTTCATTTTTGCCTTGAAAAAATCGGAACACGAAACACGTCGGCAAAATCTAAGATTTTTTCCATTTGTCATTTTATACCAATCTGTCTTTTCCATAGAATTGATCTGGGAATTTAACTATAAAATAAATAGACAACACTTGTCTATATTATTTAATGGAACATATATATATATATATATATATATATATATATATATATATATATACAAAAGTGGTGATATCCGGTGATATTTTCCTTTTCTCCGAGGTGTGGCGTAGCTTAAAAAGATTGAGAAAGACTGCATTAGATGATGAAAGAGTGATTCATATTCCATCCAAACTTTTAGATAAACAATGTATATTATTATTATTATTAATTTTTGACTAGTATTTATTTTCATCATCATCCTGTCCTTACGCCATGCGTGACCGAGTGGTTAGCACGTTCGCTTTCTAATCATGAGACCCAGGTTCGAATCGCTGCGAAGTCGGTTTTTTTTTCCTCGCGATGACTTATTGATATTATCGACAGCGACTTGAAAAACCACTAAGCGGTCTGAAAAATCTTACGACGGGTTTTTTACCTTGTGAGTGAAATTGGGTAGACGGATTGGACGTTTGGAAACCGTCAATGGTTGAGTTAGCACGGAGTCACAAGTCATCGTGATCGAGAGGTTGAGCGTTGTGGCGTTGTTCAAGAATCTGATTACTTGCTTTTGCAAGGATCTTTCACTATAGTTACAGTATTAAGCCCATATGTGCTTTGAGGATTAAAATCGGGAATAGGGTTTCGCTAGCAGCCCTGGAAATAGGTAGTAACCAGCTATTGAATCGGACGTAGTCGGGATTATCCACTCATTTTCCTTAGCTGCATAGTATGTGTTTCTCTAGGGCCTCATAGAGTTTTCTTTCTCCTAGATCGGTTGCCACCCAAGGCTATAGAACCCAGTCCGTCATGCTATTTACCCTTTAATCTTAACATTTAAGACTTTACCAAATAAAATGTCGTTTTTAATAATGACTAGTTTTTCTTTCATGATTTTTCGTCATCCGGATTTAGTCGTCCTGATTTCTGAGACGAAATGTCGCATAGCCTCCGTATGCTGGGTAGGGTCTCTTTGCCACTGCGCCAATTAATATAATTTTATATTCTCCCTCTCCTCTCTCTCTCTCTCTCTCTCTCTCTCTCTCTCACTCACTTCGCTCGCAGCTAGGTAGCGAAATATTTTGGGGGTCCACAAATGAAAAGACATCAACAAAAGGAATTTTAATCTTAACGTCGACGTATACATCTCTAACTATCAAGTGGTGACGCTCTCTCACTCCACTGGGGAACAGATCCCAGACACGAAGGAACACGTCTACATTAAGACTCAACTTCCCGAAAAAGTTTTCTCTATCTATCATTCCCACTCTAGTTCCGCCAATCAAAATCGATTTTCTTTATTTTGTTTTTTATCTGACTCCTAAGGTCAAACTGAGGAAGAGCAGAAATATATTTCTCTAAAAAAAAAAATAAGTTTTGTAAACTATTACTTAACAGAAAGTATTCATTATTTGAGGAAATTTTCTTTTTTTTTTCTTTTTTATTGACTTGTTTTGTTCTTGATATTTTACGGCTTGTCAGTCTTTTTTTTTTTTTTGTGATGTCAACAAACACTCGTTGTCACTTTTGTAATGCCAACGAATCCTCGTTTGACACTTCCATAATGCTCGTTGTAGTAGAGACTTTGTAATCGCAGATACAACTATAGTAACGCCGTTGAACAATGCTGATGCCAGACGCCTTTGAATAGGACACACACTAATAGTACTTGCTCGATATAGTGATCCGAACAGTAGAAATAGTATAGTGAACAAAGTAAGAGAGAAAAAAAATAGAAGTGGTGATCCGAATAGTAATGGAGGATAGACTAGAAAGACGATCGTTCAGACTTCCAACTTATGTGTTACCTATATGGTCACGTGGTCTACTTAATTCAATAGTGGGATCGCCTGTGTTTGCTCACTGGCGGTCTACGTTCAAACTCAAGTATCGGCAGCGACATTTTATTACTATATAACACTTGAAAGTTTAAAGTTTTTAAAAGCAAAAATTATTTTTAGAATGCAAGGCTTTTTTTAAAGATAATAATGCTTCTTCTGATACAAGTCCTAATTATTAACCCATAGCTAGGAGAGATGTTGTGGATTGTAAAAAATTTTTCGTTGCATATAACAATGGCTTTTATTGATACAAGTCTTAATATTTAACCCATATATGGGAAGAGACATGGTGGATTCATGCCTTCCCCAAGGGTATCTTCACATTAGTGAACGTAACAAACCCGACAAGACTTGAAACTGAGCCCTCCGATCAATAATTCTGAGCCATTAGCCTTTACACCAACCGCACACTCAATCTTACAACACTTGGTATTCACAAGAGGTCACCCATCTACGTAATAACCAAGCTTGACGTTGCTTATCTTCGGTGATCGTCTTAGCAATCAATTCGATCTAATTGTTTCACTCCATGTCAGTAGACCACAAATTAGGAATGAGTTACATTCCTGAAGGTTAGCATCAGCCACGATGCTGGAAAGAAAGAAAAAACAAAACGGTTCTGCTTTCGAGGGGTTAACATTAACAACCTATTTCTTGCCTGAGCTAAAATCCAGTATCTGTCTATATTTCTGAGATGAGGTATTATGTACACTATTTACATTATTCGGACTATTGTACTCATCTTTGTCGCCATATTTATTACAACGTTTCGGCCCTTCATTATCTGTCTATATTTCTGAGATGAGGTATTGTGTACACTTTTTACATTATTCAGAGTATTGTCCTCATCTTTGTCGCCATATTTATTACAACGTTTCGGCCCTTCATTATCTGTCTATATTTCTGAGATGAGGTATTATGTACACTTTTTACATTATTCGGACTATTGCCCTCATCTTTGTCGCCATATTTATTACAACATTTCGGCACTTCATTATCTGTCTATATTTCTGTGGTGAGGTATTATGTACACTATTTACATTATTCGGACTGTTGTCCTCATCTTTGCCGCCATATTCATTACAACGTTTCGGCCCTTCATAATCTGTCTATATTTCTGTGGTGAAGTATTATGTACACTATTTACATTATTCGGACTATTGTCCTCATCTTTGTCGCCATATTTATTACAACGTTTCGGCCGTTGTACGCCCTGGCCTTCTTCAGGTGGTTGGAATGTCGAACTGAACCCTTTATTTATCGCTGGGGTAGACTGTTCTAGTTCAACGTGCCAAGTTTAATGGGTGTCATCAGATATCTCCTGTTAATTCCCCTCTGAAAGTTCTCCACTGCCTTAATCGTGTAATGAACTCACAGTCTTTTGGTTCTGTCACTGGATCTATCCAACACCTTTATCCACTGTGTTATGTGGCATTGTGAACAATAATTCGAATAATGTAAATAGTGTAAAATTAGATTAAAGATCAATTTCGCGATCAGCTGCTCTGGTAGTAAATCAAATCTATGTTTATCATTTTGACTCTCATATAAAACAGTTTCAATTCTATCTTCTGACCCAAGTATGAACGTCATCTCTTTTTAGATTTTTGAAACTCGTGTAAACTTGACTTATGTCAACTTTTTTTTGTCTCTCATGTAAACGGAACACATGTCTACCTTTTTTGACTCTTGTGTAAACCAAATCATCTACTTTTTTGACTCTAGTGTAAACACGATCTGCGGCTACCTTCTTGACTCTGGTTAAAACAAGGCTTAATTCTGGCCTTTTTGACCCAAGTGTAAACGGGATCTCTGTCTACGTTTTTAACTATCGTGTAAACGTGATCTATGTCAACCTATTTAACTCTCATGTAAACTGGACATGTCAACCGTTTTTACTCACGTGTGAACCGAGTCTATATAGGACTTTTTTTACTCTAGTGTAAACTGGTTCCATGACTACCTTTTTGATCCTTATGTAAACCAGTCTTAGTTTTGCCTTTTTGACCCAAGTGCAACAGCATTTCTTCCTACATATTTAACCCTCGCGTAAACGTGATCGTTGTCAACGTATTTAACTCTCGTGTAAACTGGACATTTCAATCGTTTTTACTCACGTATGAACGGAGTCTATGTATGCCTTTTTTTTTTAACTCTAGTGTAAACTGGATCCGTGACTAACTTTTTGATTCTTATGTAAACCACTTTTACATCTGCCTTTTTGACCCAAGTGCAAACAGCATCTCTTTCTACATATTTAACCCTCATGTAAACGTGATCGTTGTCAACGCATTTAACTCTCGTGTAAACTGGACATTTCAATCGTTTTTACTCACGTATGAACCTAGTCTATGTAAGCCTTTTTTACTCTAGTGTAAACTGGATCCGTGGCTAACTTTTTGATTCTTATGTAAACCAGACTTACTTCTGCCTTTTGGACCCAAGTGCAAGCAGCAAGTGCAATCAGCATCTCTTTCTACGTAATTACCTCTTGTGTAAACCTTAACATTGCCGGCCTTTTTTAATCTCTTATAAACCAAACTTACTCCTCTCTTTTTGATTCTGTTTTAGACAAAATCTCTGTATACAAGTTCATCTCTGGTGTAAAACGGAGCGATGTCCACTACTTTTACTCGAGTGTAAATCGGACGTATGTATATCTTTTTGACGCTTGCGTATATTGAAATTATTTTGAACCAGCTACATTACAGTCTGTACAGTAATTCATTGTCTTTTATCCTGTAAGTCCTATATTTTATATAAGTAACCTAACTATGATTATATCCTGAAATTAACCTGTTTCACTTAATCTGAAATTGAAAATTATCTATTGAAACTTTAAGATCAAAATTCAAAAAATAACTGTGTCAGTCAATAGACTTGTTGAGTCCCTCTTTCAATACAATAGCAATGACACCCAAGACCTAAATATTCAAAAATTAAAATCTGCTTTCCATCTACAGTATAATCGTTGCTGATATGTATCTATTAAATTCTTAAGAAAACGTCTCGTAATGCTGTTGATATATTGCAAGTATTCGTCAGATTAAAACAAAAAAAAAAAGAACATGAAAATTAACCATTCCTTTACGCCATCAATTAAGAACACGTCAAATAAATGTTTTTCAAGCCAACCAAATGTCGTCCGAATTTTGGATACCACAAGGGGCGATAGCGAACACAAACAAATGTAAACATCCCTTGCTATGTTGTTGTTGTCGTCTTTAGTTCTAATATTTATACTCCTAACTTCCTTTCTTTCCAAATAATGTCGTCTGTGTTTATGAAACTTGTACTGGAATAAATGAACGTAGAAAGAATGCGCAGGTTTCGGTACGCAGTGAACAGATGGTTATCTTCTGAGAAGTAAGCAAAGATGCGACAAGGCCGCTTGCTACCCACGGTTCAGGCGGGCGGCGGAATTAAGAGTCAGCACATATACCCAGTAATGAGTATACGTATAAAATAATTAACCGGCATGCAGCACACAGGAAAAGAATAACGGGGTCAAAGTGAAATGTGCAGGTAACTTAAATAGATTGAGAGAATAATTCTATAAACGTCCGTCTATTGAAAAAAAATCTAACACAATGGCCGACCGGAAGTATTCCCGACAACGCAAAAAATGAGAGCTTCCTGCTAAGATTCTATATAATTTTTTTTTTTTAAATGAAAAAAAACTGGAAAACATCGGATGGTTGTTGGTTTTACAAGACACCAATTTCGCGTTTCAAAATATATTTTCTGAGATATAATGTCATTGCTATCATAATAGTCGACTATACGTTTTCCTAGCGCCCCTGTCTGCAAGAGCGTATAGCCAATCCCTATTGCAGACTCCTGCTTAGGCACATATGCGTTTGTTAAGCACGCAGATGTTGTTTATACTGCGACTATTTTGAGCGGACCCTACATCCTGTTTCTGAGAGAGATCGTATAATCTGACATAATCAGTTGTTTGACCAATGCCAGTACTGTCAAAGCCTCGGTCACGATGACTTGCTATTTCATGCAAGCGCAACTATCGATGACTTCCGAATTCCTCTAGGCTGGTAAAATCAACCTTCCTGACAGACCGATCATAGTGAAACCCGGGTCTCATGATCGAAAATATGAATGTTTTATACACATTTTTTTTAACCAATTCACCCCCAGCAGGGCGATAACGCTACTAAGACGCAAAGGGAGAATGGGAGAGAAATAGAATAAAAAGAGTTTACAAGGAACCAGAAACCTGAAAAAAAAGATATTTATATATAGAATCCGAAATAGTTGAAATTTCTCGGAGATACAACGAGGAAAGAAGGCTTGAAGAATTTGACACTAACAGGACATATTCCAGACAAGAGAAACAACAGAAAGCAGCGCGTAGCTTTCTTTTTAATCAATTCACCCCAAGCAAGGTGATAATGTGACTTAGACGTAAAGGTTCTACTGGTAGTGAAAGAGAATGAAAAGACTATAGAAGGAACCGGAAATTCAATCCTAAACAGGAGACAAGTGAAAGACCACTACACCTTTTCAAAATACCTGGGAGGAGTGTAAACCGGGCGATTGCTATTATGCATTGATTTATTCGAACTTGCTTCAAAACTTGTATTTTTCTTAATCAAGACCTTGATTACAAATTTCTGGGACCAGTTGTTGTTGCTGCTATGCATTCACCAACCATTTTCCCCGTTTCTCTTATTTTTATAACAACGTTTCGATCGCTGTGCTCTCCGGCCTTCTACCTCTCTTATTTTATGAGATTTCATTGTTTGATCACGACGTTTCGGCCATCATACAATCCAGAATTCATCAGGTGTCTGATGTATTTCGGTAACTTTCTGTAATTATCAATCGGGGGCCTTTATATGATCTGCGACAATAAGTTCCCTCATTCCGATATTTGTGGGATATGATTATGAAACAAGGTGGGTAAGTCATTTGCAAAAAGGAAGAAAAAAAAAATAAACAAAATGGGAAAAAATAATTTAAAAAAATGGGGAAAAAACGTAACACGTTTCGACTTTCAAAATGACTTCATCAGACTAACACAGTCTTTTTATTGATGGAATTATATATATGTATGAAGAAAAGGGAGAAACTATAAACAAAAACGCCGATTATAATCATATATATAGAATAAGGTTGTATTAGGTTGGTGCAAAAATAATGACGTAATAATGTCGTTTTTTGACGTTAACGTCAAAAAACGACATTATTACGTCATTATTCTTGCACCAACCTAATAGATGCATGAGCGGTAAAGTTTAAATGTAAATTTTCAATTTCTAGGGTCCGATGTCTCAAGACTTACTTGCAGCCGACTTTATTCTGCTTCCTAACTCTTATGATTTTGTTTTTATCGCTGTTGTTTTAACCCATTCAGCCCTGCGTTCATTAGCAATTTAACTCTTCTGCCTGAGCCCCTGAGTCAAAATTCGCAAATAACTGGTATGTAATGTTTAATGGTATATATAAAAATAGTTACAAGTGTTTACCTACCATTCAACCGGTGGCTGGACATTAAGTCATTTTTCTCTTTCACTGTTCAACCGGTGGCTGGGCATTACGTCATTTTCCTCTACCACCGGTAAAGCGGTGGTCAGGACTCAAAGGATTAAATATCTAATGTGGTGATAGCAGTAGATGTGTTAATAAAGTTTAAATGTGGTGTGAATCGTGGAAGTCTTAGAAATCAGGGCACTTTCTCTATATTTTTGCTGTCATAAATTCTTATCTGTCGAAGTTATGATCAGATTCTTTCCGATGTATGACTAATGCACCGAGAGTGTTGTTTTGTAAAAGATCCCTTTTGTGTTTCCATAGTTTTTTACTTAAATTCGGAGGAGTCTGGATTCCGTTTTCTTGTGTCTTGCCTCTGGTTTGCGGTTATTATTATTTTTTAATTCGAAGGCGAAAAGGCGTTTCAAAGGATCATTAGTCTATGTAGTGTTTATATATTATGTTTCAGCACACACACACAAGCACAAAAACACACACACACACATATATACACACAAACAATATATGTATATATATGTTCATATACACAAACAATATATATATTAAAATAATGAGAAAGAACAATAAGATTTATAATCTGGTGTTCTTATTAATTATTTTTATTTTTAATACAATTCTGGAGAGTATAGATATTATAAATATACTAATTTAAAAATATGGTTGCATCGCTACACAGGAATTACCATGTTTCAAAAACAGAAACTAAAACCTTTAATTTAATTAGAGAATTAAATTAAAATCATTAGTACTTTTTCATTTTCACGTGATTTTTTAATATATATATATATATATATATATATATATATATATATATATATATATATACGTACACACAAACATATATATATATATAGGTTGTTTGTGTGTATATATATATATATATATATGTACATATATATACACACACACAAACAACATACGCACACACACATCACACACGCATCACACACACACACACACACACATATATATATATATATATATATATATATATATATATATATATATATATGTAAAGGCTTAAACACTAATATTCCATGGTCATAATTTATTCCATTGGAATCGTAAATACGATAACGGTTATTTACGATTCCAATGGAATAAATTATGACCATGGAATATTAGTGTTTAAGCCTTTTTATTATATCCTTACTCTGTCCTGGACATTGAGTTCTACCTGGATTCTATCCTCTTGGAATTATTTTTTATACATATATCTGTGTATGTATGCATGTATGTATATATATGTATATAGTTTAGATATATGATTGCATATGTATGTGTATATTAACCACTAATATTATATATATATATATATATATATATATATATATCATTTTCCATATTTTTGTTAGGTCGGTTTCTGGTCTTGCGACCTTCAGCAGGCAAGAACTAGATATTTCCACATATTAATAAAAAGAAATAATTTTCCTTATGTTTTTCGATCTTTAACCAATGTTTTTTTTTTGTGTTTTTTTTTTGTCTCGGAATAATTAATAGACTAAAGATGACATAAGGAATAAAATAATGTTTATCAACACGGTATTTTTTTCTATTCCTTTAATAACGATACCAAAAAGATTATCCGTGAATATGAAAGGATCCAATTGAAAATAAATAAACAAAACTTGGCTAACTCATTCAATGAAACATGTCCCTTAATATATATATATATATATATATATATATATATTTGATCAACGTGTTTTAGTGGACCCAGCAATTTTCAATATGATTGTCTGAATCATCTTCAAGAAGCGAGAGCAAGATCTAAAAGGTCAGCCAATCTAACAATGATCTCATCTCACAATTCTCACACTTGCTCCATATGCGGCCTCCTTTGTAAATCACTAGCGGCTCTTAAATGACACTTTAGATTATCGCACAAACTTTCATAACTGAATCAATAAGCTGTCAGCTCTTCATACGTCGAAACCGATAGGAGAGTCCATTATATATATATATATATATATATATATATATATATATATATATATATATATATATGATTATTCAGTGAAACACGCTTCAACTCAATGAAAACATGCTGTCAAAATATACGCAATACATGAAAAAATTGAAAAATGTAAGCAGTAAATTGCTGATATCCCCTGAAGAGTGGATGGACATACTACTGTCAGACGCCTTCGAATATCACTCGCATTACTAGTACTTGCTCGATAACACTCGCTCGAAATGTAACCACCGAATAGAGAAATAATATAGTGAATTGACTAGAGAATAGCAATCCTTATAGTAATAGAGGATAGAGTAGAAGGGATCGTTAGTTGCCGGCTACTTCCTACATATATGTGTTTCCTCTGCGGTCACGTGGTCTACTTAATTCAATAATGGGTTCGCCTGTGTTTGCTCACTGGCGGTCTATGTTCAAACTCAAATGTCGTCAGCGACACTTTATTCCTATATAACATAATATATACAGTCAACGACAAAATAATTCGTATACACATCAATTTTGAATATTTTTATACATTTCTCAGAATCTAATGACCGTATAATTCCAGGTTTTTTATATGTTAATAAGCACAAAAAAGAATATAAAATTCAATTTTCAGAACAACAGGTTAAATACGACTTTGACAGGATACTAATGTAAAAAAGACAAAATTATTCATAAAGTAGAAAATATTGTTTTAAATTAATTGATTCGTGTAATTTACAAAATTGTTATATCGGGGAAGCCTTCTAGACTGTTTATTCAGTAGAATATTTGTGATAATTCCAGCAAAGAACATCACGTGGGGCACAGAGTGTCACCATTGTTAATCTTCCGTTAACAACACGATGGAGAAGACAAAGGAGCTTAGCGTTGACGTGATACAGAGAACTATTAAATTCTACAAGTTGGGAAATAGTTACAGCAATATTTCAAACCGGTTAGCTGTCCCTAAATCTACGGTACAGTCCGTTATAAAGAAGTTTAAACAGTTTGGCACGACAGGGAATTTGCCTGGGCGAGGAAGGAAACCCAAATTGTCACCAAAAACTGCACAAAAACTATGTCGCGGGCTTCATATAAAGCCAAGAGTTGTTTTGAAATACATCACCAAAATTTTGGATATGATGGGTATCAGCGTAACTACTCGCACAATGCAACATGGTTTAAATAGAAATGAGTTATTTGGAAAGTGACCATGACGAACCACTCTTCACAAACCATGTCACATTATTGCTCGGTTTAATTTTACTAAAACGTTCCTGGGCAAAGAAAATTGCTTTTGGGAACAAGTGCTATTGTGTCATGAAACAAAAATTGAGTTTTTAGGGCATAATTGAGATTTGGCGCAAGATGTGAGGGTTTCCTCCCAAACAACACATTAGCAACATTAAAACATGGAGGCGGATCGATGATGTTTTGGGATTGTTTTAGCTCAAGAAGAACTGGACAATTAATTGCAATAAGAGGAATAATGAATTCTGCAGGCTGTATTAAAATTCTGGATGAAAATCTACAAATATCAGCGCAAAATCTACATCTAGGTCAACGATTTACTTTTCAACAAGATAATGATCGTAAACATGCGTCTAAATCATTGACTGCTTGGCTTCAGCAAAAGAAGATTATACATCCGCCATGGTCTTCAAAGAGTCCTGACTTGAATCCTATTGAAAATCTATGGCAAGAACTGACTGTTCAAATGAATCGTTGGTTACCAAAAACCTTCAGGAATTATAACATGTAACTATTGAAGAAAATCACAGAAAAGACTTCAAATCTCATCAAAACCTTCAGAAAACGATTGCGGGAGGTTATAAAGAGGCTATACTGTAGATTATTAATATTGTGAAAATTGTTCAATTTCTTCTATTTTTCATACTGTGTATGTATAAATGTTTTTTCCTATTTTGCATAATTTGTCTCTCAAATCATTTGTATTTAACCTATTGTTCTGAAAATTGAATTTTATTTTCCGTTTTTGTGCTTAAAAACAGATTTTAAAAAAAAAACTGGCATCATGTGGTCATTAGATTCTGAGAAATGAATAAAAATATTCGAAGTTGACGGGTGTACGAATAATTTTCTCGTTGAACAAATAAGAAAACGTTTATCAATCTGACATGTTTCCCTTTTATTAAAGCTTCATCAGAGAATGAGTTATGGAGGAAAAGGAGGAAAGAAATTCTGATATTTTTGCTTTTGTGTTGTTTGATTTTCATTGGTTAATCAAGCTTCATGCGCATTCGACTTGTTCAACCTATGTTAGTATAATTTGTGGTGTTCCAAATTCAAGGAGAGATGAAGTGTCCTTTCGAAGTTTCAAGAAGTTAACAGATTGTCTCTCTCGGAATCTATTAGGTTGGTGCAAAAATAATGACGTAACAATGTCGTTTTTGACGTATTTTTAAGGTCAAAAAACGACATTATTACGTCATTATTTTTGCACCAACCTAATATATTTGATCTCAACTCATAAATCTCTCTCTCTCTCTCTCTCTCTCTATATATATATATATATATATATATATATATATATAATGTTGAATTTCTTTTTAATAATGTAATTATTATTCATATTAGTTTAGATTGAGATTAATTTATGTATTATATATTTTAATTATTATGTTTTTGATTTTAGCTGTTATCTTTTAATTTTTTTTTTTTTTTTTAGCATTTCCATTGTCATGTATGTTTTCTTGGGGAAACAGTAATTCTTTCAGGAATGGAGTTATTTGAAAAAAATCCAGGTCACAGATTTATATTTTGGTAAGATTTGAGATCGCTACTTTCAAGAATTTTCAGTCTAAGTAATTTCCTTTCTCTTTTAATAACTGTCATTTTTTTTTGCATTAAAAGTGTGTTTGAATTTATTTTTGTTTGATGTATTAGGTTGGTGCAAAAATAATGACGTAATAATGTCGTTTTTTGACGTTAAAAAATACGTCAAAAAACGACATTATTACGTCATTATTACGTCATTATTTTTGCACCAACCTAATATGTTTTCTTGGGGAAAGAGTAATTCTTTCAGGAATGGAGTTATTTGAAAAAATCCAGCGCACAGATTTATATTTTGGTAAGATTTGTTAGCGCCACTCTGAAGAATTTTCAGTCTAAGTAATTTCCTTTCTCTTTTAATAACTGTCATTTTTTTTTACATTAAAAGTGTGTTTGAATTTATTTTTGTTTGATTCAAGTTTTCCTTTTTGTCTTTTATTCATATTATTCTTTCACAGATAATATTTTATCTTTTCTTATTTTTGCATGAATTACCTGTCAATTTTATTATATCTATGGTTCTGAACATTGATATATATATATATATATATATATGTGTGTGTGTGTGTGTGTGTGTGTGTGTGTGTGTGTGTGTGTGTGTGTGTGTGTGTGAAAATGTAGTAGAAAATAGGAAAGAAACTGGTTTGGTAAATAATCCAAAGTTCCTTAGTATTTTTGTTATTATTTTTAAAAAATAGTGCTCGATACGAAAGTAGAGCATAAATGTAATTATTTATTTAAAAATATGATTCCAACTCGCTACATAAGAGGTCTCATGTTTCAAAACAAGAGCCGAAAACTTCAAAATAATATTTGAATTAACTTGAGTTAAAGTAGGCTCTGTTCCATCTTCAAGCGAAATTTTTTTGGGAATGACTTATTTCTGAAATTAACGAGTTTTAATAGTATGGTCAGAATTGAAATCAAAAATTTCCATGGTAACATTAAGGGCGGATTGTTTAGAATCGGCAGGAGAGGGGTGTTAATAATTTGTATCAGTATAGAGTTATTTTCATAGATGCCGGGTCAGAGTAAGGTGGGGGTGGCTAAATTTACGACGGAAGAGGTTTTCGCATAGTCTGGCTTGAGCGTCTACGGAGATTTATTTATTTATTTTTATTTTATTCTTTTATTATATCTCTTTATGAAAGGGATTTGTGTATATAAAAAAGCCGTAACGTTTGTTATTTGACGACTTCATAAAGGTTTTTCAGTTTTTGTAGGGTATTAAAACTATGTATATGGTATGGGCTATGGATTTTAAAATTTATTTTTTTGTGTGCGTGTTTTTAGCTAGTTATTCAGAGCGTAAGTTCGGTTGTGTCGGCAGAAAACCGTTAATTCTTGCCGGTTGTTTAATACGTTTTTATTGTTTAGAAGCCTAATAATGTGTAGTTTCTCATGGAGGCACAAAGGGCATGGGTCATCCCAAGTTTTGCAAGTTCTAGTCCTGTTAATGATTTTCCATTTTACTTTAGGTGTTCTATTTTTTTTCTTTCAGGTGCCAAAAATATTTAGATAGAGAGGTCTGATGTCTTAAGTTTATGTTGTTGAAGGAGCATTTATGCTGCCTCCATCTGGTTTTAAACACTTCCCCACCAAAAGTAGGCTTAGTAAAATATTCAATAAGAACACACTAAAATTGAGTTACAGCTGCACTGAAAATCTAGAAGGTATAAGACACAATAATAATATCCTGAACAAACCCCCTTACCTGAATAGTTTTAATAACTCTACACTTAAATCAGATAATGATAGGGAAAAATTATGCGATTGTAGAAACCCGGTAGACTGCCCATTAGAAAATAAGTGCTGCATCAAATCTGTGGTATACCAATGCACTATATCATCCACGGAGAACCCTAACAATAATATGATATACATTGGGTCCACGAAAAATACCTTTAAAACCAGATGGAGGCAGCATAAATGCTCGGTTGAAACATGAGACCTCTTATGTAGCGAGTTGGAATCATATTTTTAAATAAATAATTATATATATATATATATATATATATATATATATATATATATATATATATATATATACGTGTTGGGGTGGTTTCTATGTATGAAAAAGATATAATAACATCCAATATTTATCCATGTCGACTTTGAGCAATTTATTAACAGAAAGTCTCATCACTTTCCGATATATTGAATTATATAAATCTATGTGCATTAATTGCTTGTGTTAATTTATTTAATTAATTTATTTAATTAATTCTGTTAATGATCATTTTATTATACATATATATATATATATATATATATATATATATATATATATATATATATATATATATATATATATAATTGAACATTGAAGTCATCACTTAGAGGCGACAGATTGTTTCATGCTAGACGCAATCGTTTCGATATCTTTTGGCGATCAGAGCTAAATAATTTCCTCATGTTTTATCATTTAAAAATTAATAAACCCACAATGCATCAGAAGGAAAGGTGAAAACCAATGTTATTGAAATTATAGCGAAGCGAGTTATATGAAATGTACATAGGAACTTAAAACTTTTTAGTGTGTATGCGTCGCGTCATTATTTCTGATCTCTCATTCAGAATGTTTTTCTGGTCTGGAAATGTCAGTACATTCTATGTATATTTTGGTCTCACCAATTATATCTCTTACTTTTGATTTATAAATTACTCTCTTAGTTTTGCAAATTCCAACAAGTGAAGGTTTATTTTTATTTCTACACTTACATGTTTCACTATTAACAATATCTTGCTGCACGTTAATTTTGAAATTCCTGGCGATTTTTTTCCTTTTTATTGTGGTTTCGAAATCACTAGTACAGCTATAGCTTAATTTAATTGCGTTTTTATTTTAAAAATCTTTCGTAATTCGGAATTTCTGGGAAATGTTTATTAAGTAATTTGAAAAATATTTTCTCTATCTTACATTTGACCTCTGAGTTAAAATTGGGATGTGGGGTGTAAACCAAATTATTTTTTTTCTTTTCTTTGAATTATTCTTCATTTGTTTTTATTATTATTATTATTATTATTATTATTATTATTGAAGTTTAAATTCCAGTTTACTTTTATGGTACTTTTCTTTTGAAATCTTTTCTTACACTTTCTTATATTTTATTTTTCTTCGAAAATTATTTTACAAGAGAAATTTTTAGATAACCTGGACTCTATTCCTTTGAGGATTTGCTTAATTATACTTGAATGGTGGTTGGATGTTGTATTCACGTATTTTAATTTTGTGTTGGGTTTCTGCTGTGACCTGTTAGGGGCCAGAAAGACAGACACGGAAAGAAGAAGAAGGTAGGTTGAACAAGTGTATTGAAATAACAGAAACATATATACAAAATAAGAGTGTTATTAATCAGTAGATAGAAGTGTCCGTCCGAAATTTCATGTTACACTGTGTCCAGACTGCCTCCTTTAGGAAGTCTCGCAGGTTAGTATTTATGAAGAAGGAAGAGTTCATTCTAATAGGTCACCATAACACTAACGAAACATGTTTAGTTTTTGGAAGGCGTGATTTGATATTCCTATGCGCCATCGGATTTCAGTGCCACATGAAGTTTTGAACTTGTGTAATTTGGTCATCTTCAATTTCTAGGTCGTATCTTTAACCGTGTTTAACGTGGGTTTCTCCGTGCCCGTAGGCTCAGCCGAAAATATTCCCTTAGAACCCGCATAAGCGGGTTCGGGATCTGTCTACCTCCCCTGACGAAACATTGTCCTTCGGCAAAGCTTCGTCCAGGTTCCTCTCTGCCAAAGCAGAGAGTTCGACAGAAGTCGCACACAGTCAGAGACTGCGTCCCGTCTGCCGATATTTAACGGTCCCCACCACGAGGAATGTATCTCGCACAAGGCCGTGTTTAACGTGGGTTTCTCCGAGTTCGTAGGCTCGGCCGAAAATATTCCCTTAGAACCCGCATAAGCGGGTTCGGGATCTCTCTACCTCCTCGGACGAAACATTGCCCTTCGGCAAAGCTTCGTTCGGGTTACTCTCTGCCAAAGCAGAGAGTTCGACAGCCTCACGGCTCTAAATTGGAAAAAAAAAGGACCCAAGGTCGTTATAAAATATTGACGAAGCAGGGATCAGTCAAAGACTGCTTGCTGGCTGCCTGCTTAGGAAGTCTCGCAGGTTAGTATTTATGAAGAAGGAAGAGTTCATTCTAATAGGTCGCCATAACACTAACGAAACATGTTTACTTATTGGTAGGCGTGATTTGATATTCCAATGCAACTTCGAATTTCAGTGTCACATGAACTTTTGAATTTGTATAATTTGGGTATCTTCAATTCCTAGGTCGTATCTTGTTTTTTTTTCTCTCTCTCTCTTTCTTTCTCTCTCTCTCTCTCTCTCTCTCTCTCTCTCTCTCTCTCTCTCTCTCTCTTGCTGACAACTACCAATTCTGTCCTTTTAAAACTGATATTTAGTCCTCTCTTCTCACTTTCCTTTATTATTTTGTCTTGGAGATAGATTTCCTTCTGTTCTGCCATCAACACAATATTTTCTGTGTATCTTTTATTGTTTAGATTGTATCCATCCCTGATAAAATCTGGTAGGCTTTTAAACTTTTAGGATAGAAAATCTCACAGTAAAGATTGAATAAATTCCATGAGAAGCCAAGAACTTATATTGCATCTTGCAAATGATGTTGGTTTTCTATTTCTATGAAGGACTAAATCTCTGACCCAATCACCAGGTCTTTGCAATCAATACATTGTATTTCAACCTGTTGTGGCTTGTTAGGGACCAGAAAGAAAGACACGGAAAGAAGAAGGTAGATTGAACAATTGTATTGAAATAAAAGAACATATATACAAAATGAGAGTGTTATTAGTCAGCAGATCGAAGTGTCCGTCCGAACTGTCAGGTTACACTGCGTCCCGACTGCTTATATTTAACAGTCCCCCCCCTCCCACGCTGGATGTATGTAGCACAAGGCCGAGTTTACCGTGGATTCTCCATCCCGTAGGCTCGGCCAAAAATATCCCCACAGAACCAGCATTAGCGGGTTTGGGTCTGTCTACCTCGTCGGACGAAACTTTGCCCTTCGGCAAAGCTTCGTCCGGATTCCTTTCTGCCAAAAGTTAGAAAGTTCGACAGAAGTCGCACACAGTCAGAGACTACGTCGCGATTGCCTCGTCTAGAAAGTCTCGCAGGTTAGTATTTATGAAAGAGGAAGAGCTCGTTCTCATGTATTAGGTTGGTGCAAAAATAATATCGTTTTTTTTACGTGTTTTTTTTAACGTCAAAAAACGATATTATTTTTGCACCAACCTAATAGATAGGTCACCATAACAGTTTTATGCATGAGGCGACACTGCCTGTTTTTTTAGATATAATTCTACATCCAACTTATTCAGAAGGACCTCTATTTCAAATTCAAGACTTTTGAAGAGTTTGAAATGCATTTTTCTTATATTGTCATCTCTGTTGTCTAGCATTATTATCAGCTCGTTATTCCTATACAGACCCCGTGGTTAATTGCACGTACTATTTTGCAGATCTTATGTAAAATATATATACCTATAAAATCAGAAACCTCGGCACAATCAAACAAACCTTGTAGTACACACATAATACTATTTACACATAATACTATTTACTCTCTTTCGTTTTTCTTAGACATTAAATTACATCACTTAGCTTTTTCCATAATTTACCTTGACATTCAGACCATTCTTAACATTTTGAGCCCTGCGTTCCTAAATAATTTTAACTTTTCTGTCTGAGCTCCTGAATCAAAATTCGCAAATAATTGGTACGTAATGTTTCCCGGTAGATATAAAAATAGTTGCAAAAAATATAAGCATTGTAATTAACAGCGAGAGAGTATGGTTGCATGTCTTCACTTTATTGCCAGAATTCTTTCTTTGTGTCCCAGGCTACCCAAATAAGACAACCAATAGCAAAACACGACTCAAGTTTCAGCGCGTGGCTGGGTATTAAATCATTTTTCTCTACGATAGGTAAAGCGGTGGTCAGGGCTCAAAAGTTTAAATTTAAAGTTTCTTTAAAATAATGGTATTTTTATTTCTGTGTCCTTTTTTAAGAAAAAAATACCTGCCTTAATAAAGTCAATCAGAGGACGAAACGCATCGGTTAAGTTTTCCTTTTACCATTATTCATGCCCACAGACGCACAGACTCACAGTGTGTGTGGGGGGTGTACAATGAGAAATATTAAAAAATTAAAATCTTCAGACACACTGGGTTGTATATTAATATTCTTTCGATTTTATTATTTCATTTAGATTCCTTGACGAGTTTCGGCCAACATGGCCATCATCAGGAGAGAAAAAAATTCTGCTTGTTAGTAGCAGTGAACTACAGAAATGAATGTCTTGATGGAGAAAATGAACTTTTTGTCTGTAGTTTTCATTTGTTTTGTTTTTTTATTTTTTAACATGAATTTTGATCAGTCCTTGTGTTGATCAAACAGTCTCTTTTAAGCTGTTATTTAAGATAATAGCTGGATGGATTCATGCTGATATGAATTGCCTTTGTCATTTTGACAGTTTTATTGGTCCCTGGAAAGGGGATGTTTCACTGTTAAATGTGTGTGTTATTATGTGCTATGTTATGTGTGATTGTATATAAATGTGTACATTGGTATGGGTGTATGTTATCATTTAGCTTATTAGGGAGTGAGTGTGTGTATAAGTGTAAGTATAAATTACTATAAAATCATACCCGCTCGGCCCCGGTGGCTTGGATCAACGTGTAGTATCTGTGCTTTGTGAGCTGCCGGGTGGGGTGTCTGTCGAACTCTCTAATGCAGAGAGGAACTCGGACGAAGCTTTGCCGAAGGGCAAGGTTGCGTTCGGGGAGGTAGACAGGACCTGAACCCGTCCAGGCGGGTTCAAAGGTCATATTTTTGGTCGAGCCTACGGGCTCGCGGGCTACCCACATTAAACCGGCCTTGTGACACATTTAATCCTCGTGGGTGGATTAATAAATACCTACCCGCTCGGCCCGGTGACTAGGATCAAAGTGTAGTATCTGTGCTTTGTGAGCTGCCGGGTCAGGTGTCTGTCGAACTCTGCTTGCAAGGAGGAACCCTGACGAAGCTCCGCCGAAGGGTAGAGTTTCGTTGGGGGAGGTTGACGGAACTGGCCCCCCTCGGGGTTTTGGATGGTTATTTATTTTTGGCATGGGCCTACGGGCTCGGGGATACCCACATTAAAAAGACCTTGTGCCACATTCAATCCTCGTGGGTGGATTGATAAATACCATAAGTGTGAGGCCTCAATGTATATATATATATATATATATATATATATATATATATATATATATATGTAAAAGACTGGCATCAAGAATTAATCTCTCACTGTATTTAATAACGGAAAGAATATGCTAAAGGTTTTTTTTTAAAATGCATGGGCGTCAACTCGAATTCCAGCCACGCTACTAACATTCAATAAACGCTACTAACATTTAATCAGCGTCACACAACTACATCTTAAAACGCAGCCATGAAAAAAAAATTAACAACAGACCCCTTGACAATGGCTAAAAAAGTGACCGAAACTCTATAGACACTACGGACAAATTTATATATCTATACATATATATATATATATATATATATATATATATATATATATATATATATATATAAAGGGTGATTCATTAAGACGGATCAAAGTCGGCAGAAATAAATAAATCAGTGTTATTGGTGAAAATTTACTTATTTCTCTATTGGATCATGTTAAGTCTTGGCAATTATGTGTGAAAAATAATATCGCCCAAATGCCCGCCAAATCTGAAAAAAAAAGAAAAAAATCATTAGATTCTTAAACTTAATTCACATTTAAAATCGATCCAAGTTACTGGAACACACACAATATATATATATATATATATATATATATATATATATATATATATATATATATATATATATACGTATAAAATGAGAGCGAATCGAATATAAATTCAAACGTTCATAACATTAATTTAAAATAGGGCTCCAATCCAATCCAATAGTAGAGCACTATTCTTTACAAAGAAGCGAGTGACATATGGATACGGTGAACACTATGGACAGAATTACAGAACAGTCGTGAAGTTTTTCGTTCTTTTTATGTGCCGTGTTCCTTCAAGACGTAGGCGATCATTCCTCACCACTTCCCCTTATCCCTTTTTTGGTTTGGTTTGTTTTACGGCATATCAACCTCAATGGGTTATTTAATGTCGACAAAATTTTTAGAATAGGTTCGTATGAATAGAATATGTATTCATTGTAAGAAATCAGTTTGTAGGAGAGTTGGTTTAGTTTATTTTGTTTTACGGCATATCGACATGTCAATGGGTTATTTAATGTCGACAAAATTTTTAGGATACGTTCGTATGAAGAGAATTTTATTCATTTTAAGAAATCAGTTTGTAGGAGATTTGGTTTGCTTTATTTTATTTTACGGCATATCAAACTTATTGGGTCATTTAATGACGACAAGATTTTTAGGATAGGTTCGTATAAATAGAATATGTATTCCTTGTAAGAAATAAGTTTGTAGATTTGGTTTGGTTTATTCTGTTTTAAAACATATCAACACGTCAATGGGTTATTTAACGTCCGCCAAATCTGAAAGAATAAGAAAAAAATCATTAGACGCTTAATCTTAATTCACATTAAAATCGGTCCAAGTTATTGGAACACCCTTTTTATATATACAGAGTCTGCCTAAAATGTATAAACATTTCAGGAAAGGAAACACTTGTCTTTCGTACTTTTATTGCGATAAAACTGTTTACTGTTGTACGATATTTTCTCGACAGATGGCATTACACTGGCGGCCCTTAGACAAGAAATTAATAATACACGTGCACTAATCCCACTGGACAATTTGGTCACTGTTGCCCAAGTAGCAGTTTGCCGTACTAATAAATTTCTAAAAGCTAAATGTCACCATTTTGAACATCTCTTATGATTCTAAGTTCCAAAGGTATCTCTTAATATCTGAATAAGTTTAGTATTCTTTTCTTTTTCGTCCTGGGTATGACGTTAAACTGCGTCCAACAGCAAGGCCTCTGATCAGGAGGTTTTGAGGAGCGTGGAACCACCTATTAATTGCTAGTGTTCCCAGGTCCACCTTGACCCGGGGTGGTAGCACCTGTTAGGGTCCCAGCTATGGGCAAATAGTGAACACCTAGTTTTCCAAGTCTTACTCACGTCCTGGGTATGACGGTAAACTACATCCGCGTCCTGGGTACGGCGATAAACTGCATCCAACAGCAAGGTCTCAGATAATGTTTTCGGAAAAATAATGTTGCCAGCTCTAAGTTTTTGAAACAATAATGTTGCCAGCTCAAAGTTTTTGAAACAATAGTGTTGCTAGCTCTACGTTTTTTTTTGTAAAGAAGTAATGTTGCCAGCTATACATTTTTATTCCATACAAAATAGGCATTTAAAATTCATATAAACTGGATTTGGCATTAAATAACCCACAGTTTTTGATATGCCATAAAACCCAAACAAACAAACAAATCTTTTCTTTTTATTAGGTTAGTGCAAAAATAATGACGTAATAATGTCGTTTTTTGACGTTAAAAAATACGTCAAAAAACGACATTATTACGTCATTATTTTTGCACCAACCTAATATATCCATTCAGGAAGTAGGCGATCATGGCTCTCCACTTCTCCCTATCCCTTGTAGCTCTTAACAAGTTTTGTTCCTTTGCTACTCCCTCTAGGCCATGTTCTGTCATCCATTGTCATCCAGCCCGCTAGGTATATCATGCGTTGCTTTCCCTTGTCTCACTTTCCCCCTATTCGACCTATGAGTATCAGATTCTCCAAGCCCTCCTTTCTTATTATGTGTCCGAGAAATTTCAGCTGTCTCTTCCTGCTGTTAATCTTAAGCTTCCTCTTTGTTTACATCCTCTCCGAAACCTAATCGTTACTCACACGCTCAGTGCATGTTGTCCTTAGCATCCTTCTGTAGAACCATACCCCCGTTGCCTCGAGTCTCTTCTTTGAGACCGTCCAGCATTCGCTTCCGTAAAGGAGGACAGATGTCACGTAGCAGATTAGTGCTGGCTAGAATTTATATAAAATTTACGAAATCTAAGTGAACGCATTTTTTTCTTGTTTTTATCTATCTAGTAATTTTTACAAATTTTCTGCATTTATCTAATGATTTATTGACTTTTATTTACCGTTCGAAGATGTTTTATATAAAAATAAAAAATACTAAATGTTATAAAATTTTCTTAAATTGATTTCTCTGTAAAGAGAAAAAACTTAGATCACGTTACCTTTTCATAATAATGTCGCGTTTATCCTTTCATAGATGAAAATAGTGAACAAATTAAGTAAAAAAAAAAAGAAAGAAAGATTATTTAAAAACTAGAATAGTGTAACTACGTTTATTAATCTTTTCAATTTTGGAATTGTAAATTTCGTTTACACTTAATTACTATATCACATCCAGGAAATAGACCAATACAGAATTTTTTGCAATTTTAAACTATTATAAATTATTTTAATTAAAATTTTAAAAAAATGAAAACATTCTTGTAAAAATTCATTATTCATCGGAAAATTGTTATTTCTTCAGACAATAATGTCCTTAATGTAACTTATTTACAAAAGCAATGAAAAGCGTTTTTAATTAAATAATGTCATAGTTTTATTGCGTTCATTATTTTTCAATTCAGAGCAGATTTTCAGTTAGAATAGTGAAAGTTTGAAAAACAAAAAAGATTAGGCGATTTAGATTTTCCAAGGAGTCCGACTTATAACGAATAAAAAAAATATCAGAAAATGTAAAGTTTTTTTTTGCGAAATTTCATGAAATTAAGTTGGGGTAACATATGTAAAAAAAAAAAATGTTTTTTTACCAAAATTTTGTGAATAATCATGAAAATTTTATTAAAATTGGACAATTGTTTGATTTTTACAAGAATTTCCAAATCAATGTTTTTCAACGGAAAAAAGCGCAAAAAAGTCAATGTTATTATTGTGCCGCTGCGATGACGTAAACAAAACAAGATTTTTACCGAAGTATTAAAAAATTTTTACCGAAGTATTAAAAAATTTCAAAAAAAATAATAAAAAAATACTTTGGTCTTTCATCTTAATAATAACATGGACATTTTGACGATAAAACTTTATTTTTATTAAGTTTGTGGCCTTTTTCGCGGGAAAGTTGAAGTACCTATTTAAATATCTATAACAAAAAGTTTACTAACTTAATAGTCGCTAACGATTAATAATCTATGACAAAATGTTTGCTAACGTAATAGGCGCTAATTAAAATCAAATCCTTTATTTAAAACCGATGTTGTTTTCAAATTTACTTTCACTATTAGAAAATAACAAAAACATTATATAGGATATATAACGTCGTAGATTCACTTATCATAATATTGGTCAAAGTGCCGTCCTCTTTCTCACAGACGAGACTTCGCAAACTTGTCGCTATTTCTAACTAAAGAATTCAGATGAACTACACTCGTTAGTTCCACCTGTCTTAACCTTCGCGGTTAAGACCCACCACATACGCATATTGTAGCGAACCACCATTGTATTCCTTTGCTGAGAGCTAAGTTCGATTCGATCGGCTTCTTCCCATGAACCGCTGCTTTGTGGAAGCGACTTCTTTTCCGATCAATACAATCTTAGCTTGTTCAAGTTCAACGTTAACTGTTATCTTCCACACATATCCACTTAAGTTGTGTCCCTTATCCGTAACTTTCTGCCTCAAGTCGTCCTCGGGCCTTGTTTTTTTCAATGACGAAAACTAATTTTTATTAGCATTTACTTTCTTCATTTTTTCATTAGATGAAGCGTTATCAACACTTGTTATTGATTTTTGACGAGGATTTACTCTCATCGTTTTTCTATCGTACGTTGCTCAATCCGTTAACTGTAAGTAATCTGTAGACTACACAGTGTGAATAATCCGCTGTGAGCCCTTGTTGAATCCAGACCCCACATTCTTTTTCCCTCAGTGAAGCATTGCGAAAATAAACGGCTGTTCTCACCGTTTAAACTACAAACAGACATATTTATGAATAGACAAAATATTATCAAGAAAAATTTAAAATTCGAGAATTTGGGAAAAGACAAAGTTACAAATTCTAAATTTTAGGCAGTGAATAATCGGCTCGGTGATATCGTCCTACACGCATTTTGACTCAGCAATATCGTCCTACACGCATTTTGACTCAGCAATGTCGTCCTACACGCATTTTGACTCAGCAATATCGTCCTACACGCATTTTGAAACAGCAATATCGTCCAACACGCATTTTCAATCAGCAGTATCGTCCTACACGCAATTTGGCTCAGCAATGTCGTCCTACACGCATTTTGAATCAGCAGTATCGTCGTACACGCATTTTGGCTCAGCAGTATCGTCCTACACGCATTTTGACTCAGCAATATCGTCCTACACGCATTTTGACTCAGCAATATCGTCCTACACGCATTTTGGCTCAGCAATGTCGTCCTACACGCATTTTGACTCAGCAATATCGTCCTACACGCATTTTGGCTCAGCAGTATCGTCCTACACGCATTTTGGCTCAGCAATGTCGTCCTACACGCATTTTGACTCAGCAATGTCGTCCTACACACATTTTGGCTCGGCAATATCGTCTTACACGTATTTTGACTCAGTAATATCGTCCTACACGCATTTTGGCTCAGCAATGTCGTCCTACACGCATTTTGACTCAGCAATGTCATCCTACACACATTTTGGCTCGGCAATATCGTCTTACACGTATTTTGACTCAGTAATATCGTCCTACACGCATTTTGGCTCGGCAATATCGCATTTTGATTCAGTAATATCGTCCTACGCACATTTTGACTCAGCAATAATACATATTGATATTAAAATTACCAACTATACATATTTATTGTAGAATTACGAATAATACGTTTTATAGTAAAGTTATTAACAACATATTTTATACCAAAATAACCATCAATACATTTTCATAGCAAAATGACCAACAATATATTTTATCTGTAGTTGAAGGCATATAATTGCGTTCAAAATATATTCAGTTGAAGCCATAAAATTATCTTCAAAATATTTAGATTTCAGCATTAAATAACCCATAGAGATATTGATATACCGCAGAACTAAATTAACCAAATAACCAACAATTGCTTACTAAACTAACTCAAAAAAAAAACTTTCGTTCTCCTGCTCGCGATGCCGAAATTCACCCATCCGGTTGATACCAAGATCAGTCCTGTGCCAATTTAGTTTAGATCGAAGTCGCTGACAATAGCTTGAATGAATGCGTTAGTCAGTCAGTATCATTCTATGACAGGAATCCAATACGGATATTTACCGAAGTGGAAAAGAAAAACAAGATGAAATGAAATGCCTTTAAAAAGTGACAATGGAAGTTGCAGCGGATGCTTGTCAGTTGTCTATAAGCTAGTCTTTATTTATTTTTTATTTTTTTTTAGTGTGTAATGCTTTAGGCCTTGGATGTCTTATGTATTGGGGATATTTGTCAATTCAGTTACTGGCGTGACTGACTGCAAAGAAGATAGGGACAAAATATCAATTGCGTGATAAGAAAAATTACAATCTACCAACTTTTTCTCCTCTTATCTTTGCAGTAGAGCGAATGTCGACCGTCAGAGAGCGCTTTTCTGGCTTGTCTTTGCCTATGGCTTGTATGTGTTTCGGGAAGATGAAGTCACAAATCCAGGTGACAGAACGTGACAGATCATTATAAAAGATAGACACCAACGGATAGCGTTGTCTCCTACAAACAATTTTTATGTTCCCTTTATTTCTCCGGCTTCCGAAATCGATTATTGATTTTTTTTTTTTATTCCTTCTTTTCTTTTTCTTTTTTTTTTTTTTCTTTGTTGATAATCTCTTTTTTTTTTCTTTTCATATCCAACTGGAATGACACAAATTCTATCTTACATCTTTTCTTTTTTTTTTTTTTTTAACTACTGGGAAAAAGTTGTCGATAACGTTAGAAAAAGTTAGCAACTGAATGCATAGAAAGCGAAAACACGCAAAATGAACGTACACACATATATTTTTAGGCTAAATTTCGCCAAATGCATGGCTCCAGCGCCTCTCAAGGTAGAGGGTTAATATTAAAATGGTTATGGTGAAAGAGACATAATAGGAATGAAAAAGGAGACGGTTTAAATGAAGATTATGAGGATAAGAAGTAAAAGGTTAACTGTTGATTTGAAGAGATCAAAATTGTAGCATTCAGGAAAGTATCTACGCGGGAGTCTGTTCCATAAAATAAAGTAACAGGTCTTAAAAGGCGTGCAACTTTCTCTATACCCTTGGAATACACACACACACACACACACAGACAGACACACAGACACACACAGGTATATATATATATATATATATATATATATATATATATATATATATATATATATATATATATAAATATATATATTACAACATTTTTCACAAGAAAACTCCCTCTACACCTTTTTGACCATAGCTCAATTAGACCTCATTTAAATATCCATGATGACCTACCGGACCCTATTCGTAAAATACTTGTTGACAAAACAAATGTAATGGCATCATCTACATGCAAAAAAAAAGGTTAAAAGGCTATCATCTGAAAATAAAAAAAATTAGACCACAAGAGAAATTGTATAAAAAACTAAATCAAAGCTCCTTGTCTATCGTATTTAAGGAAATGTGCATGAAAGAAGGATTGCTGCCGAAACACACACACACACACACACACACACACACACACACACACACACACATATATATATATATATATATATATATATATATATATATATATATATATATATATATATATATATATATAAGTATTACCAGTTTGTTACTGGTAGGGATAATTCCAAAGAGGATATTAATCCAGAAAGAGCTCAATGTAGACTACAGAGCATAAAATAATAATAATAATAATAAAAATAATAATCACCTTAAATATTCATTTTGGTTATAATTTATTTCCTAAATATCGATGATATTCACTCTTTAGATCAAAATCTCTTAGTAAATGGCCATTTACTAATTTTCGATATTAACGAAATAAATTATAACCGAAATGAATATTTAATGTTTTCTTCGTAATTATATATATATATATATATATTTATATATATATATGTAAAATGGACAAAGTCCGACAATTATTTTCCGACATTTTTATGTTTATACATTCTTTTTATAAATACAGATATTTAAGTAAATATTATAAACAGAGCATTTACTTAAATATGTATATCTATAAAAAGAATATATAAACATAAAAATGTCTTAAAATAACTGTCGGACTTTGTCCATTTCATAATATGTGACGTCATTTGTTTACATTTGATACGCCATGAGCAGATATGAATGTACATGATAGATTCATGGAAGATTAAAGTTTAAAGGCAGTAAATTCGACTTCGCTAACCGAACGATCATCCGTGGCTCAATCGGTTAACGAACATCAGGCGAAATGACAGTTCCGTATAGGATACAGGTTCGAATCCTGTCGGAGAACGAATACTTTCTATTAAATTTTCTCGGATATTCAGGCCGGTAAATGTTGTTTAATACTGTTTATTGGAAACAGAGGATTTACTTAAATATTTGTATCTACAAAAAGAATGTATAAAAATTTCATTATATGTGTGTGCGATGGGTAATTTATTGCCATTTTATATTTTTAGTTGCATCTTGTTTGTTTTTGATTTTGTCGACTGAACAGTACAGCAGGGTCAGTTGGGCACAGTCTTTGAGAAAAAGATTACCATGTCGCAATTCACTCTGCAATAAATTTGGAAACGGCATACTGTACTGCTTGACAATCGCACCGCAATGTTCAATACGAACATTTCAGTGTTTAGGTGTCAATCTGACGACAGTGCAGAGAATTGAGAAATAGTTGAATGAGTCTAATAGTGATTACGAAGGTGCAGTAGATCTGAAAAATCATTCGGATTGTTCTGATAACTTTTGAATTTGTTGACGGGGGCCTCAGACTTAATACGAAGGCCTACATCAAGTGCCTTCCGGAAGTAGTGCTACCCTGGGTCAAGAGGTTGGCTGCTGGAGGCTCTATGTTTGACAACATCACTCTGCACAAAAGGAGAACCCAGTCATGGCTGTCAAAAAATTCCTGATTTGCACATCACCCCTTATATCTGGCCACCTCACTCATCAAACTGTACCCCTCTTGATTATTATGTGTGGGGCACAGTTGAGTGACAGACCAACAAAACTCCTTGTAACATCAAAGATGAACTGAAGGCAAGGATTGTGGCAGCATTTACCAAATTAAATAAGGAAATCGTCTAGAAGAGTTGCAGCAAATTTCGAAGTCGTCTGGAGGCCGTGATTGAAGCCAATGGTGATTTTATTAAATAAATTTACTCTTTAGTATGATATTTTTGTGCAATTTTGGTAAATATATCTGTTAAAATGAGATGTCAGTGTTATTTTCATTTTTGCGTAATTTAGACAACAATTTAGCCATCGAACCATATATATATATATATATATATATATATATATATATATATATATGTGTGTGTGTGTGTGTGTGTGTGTGTGTGTGAAAATATTGTAGAAAATAGGAAAGAAATTGGTTTGGTAAATAATCCAAAGTTCCTTAGTATTTTTGTAATTATTTTTTAAAAATAGTGCTCGATACGAAAGTAGAGCATAAATATAATTATTTATTTAAAAATATGATTCCAACACGCTACATAAGAGGTCTCACGTTTCAAAACAAGAGCCGAAAACTTCAAAATAATATTTGAATTAGCTTGAGTTAAAGCGAAATTTTTTGGGAATGACTTATTTCTGAAATTTACGAGTTTTAATAGTATGGTCAGAATTGAAATCAAAAATTTCCATGGTAACATCAAGGGCGGATTGTTTAGAATCGGCAGGGGTGGGGTTTCTTTTTTGTGGTGGGTTTTGTTTTGAAACATGAGACCTCTTATGTAGCGTGTTGGAATCATATTTTTAAATAAATAATTATATATATATATATATATATATATATATATTTCGATTATAGGTGCAGTTCAATTTATAATTACATGAATCATTCAGACAAATATATTTGTTTTTTGTATGAATCATTCATGTAATTATATATATATATATATATATATATATATATATATATATATAAAATCGCAGGAAAGCATTCTTCTTTCTTAAAGGGTCCTTTCGACCAATACATCGTCAGAAGAATACGTTGCTAAATATTAACTGACCAAGAAACCAAAACAAGTAGCCTTGCGAGAAAAAAAAGGAGGAGAAGAAACACGCCTAAAATATAAATTTATTAATAAAACGCGCGGGAAATAAAAACGGGGAAATATACGAGCAAAAATGCTAATGCAAATGGTTCGAAATGAGTATAAAATGGATATTTTTATTCATAAACCTCCTAAAAGACAGAGAAAGCGAAGAACATGTTCTTTCTGTCTGGTCAGATATGGTTGATGTAACTTAATGTCCACCGATTCTAATAGGCGCAAATGTTGAGCGAACAGGGCTCTGCACATAACGTACACTCTGGATTATGTAATAAATGTTGATCACTAGCAGAATCATGAAGAGACTGACTTTAATGCAGACTCCGTCTAAAAAAACTCTGTCTTATATTCGCAAGAATATTTTTTTTTCAATCCAGGTTTCGAGTCGCTGATTGGTTCGACCTTCATAGTCAGCATCGCACTGACATTTAAATTTATCGATAATAGAACTACTTTGAAAGTAGGGAAAACCATCTTTGACAAATGAGGGAATATATATATATATATATATATATATATATATATATATATATATATATATATATAGAGAGAGAGAGAGAGAGAGAGAGAGAGATAGATAGATAGATAGATAGATAAACTTGACCAAAAAGATTTTTCTTGTTTTAGACTCAATGAAACATATAAAGGAAATGTTTCTAAATATATATATATATGTGTGTGTGTGTGTGTGTGTATGTCCGTATGTGTGTGTGTGAAAATATGTAGAAAAATAGGAAAGAACACGTTAGATAAATAATCCGGAGTTCTTTAGTATTTTTGTTTTTATTTTTAAAAAACAGTGCTCCATACAGAAGTAGAACTTAAATTATAATTATATTTTTAAAAAATCATATTTTTTTTTTAAATAATTATAATATATATATATATATATATATATATATATATATATATATATATATAGAGAGAGAGAGAGAGAGAGAGAGATGGGGGAGCGAGAGAGAGAAAGAGAGGGAGACAGAGAGATATACAGAGATATGAAGGTGTACATTGAGGTCAACACCAAGTAGCGACAGACTGTTTCATGTTTAAACGCAGTCTTGAAACCTGAAGAAAATGGTCAAGCATGAAACAATCTGGGTGGTAACTTCAATGTCCACTTGTTATAATTACATACGCTATGTCTTTGATACTGAGAAATTTTACCCATAAATTTGTCAAAGCATAACCATAAACCTATATTTTCGTCATATATACATGTGTGTGTGTGTGTGTGTGTGTGTGTGTGAGGATGGTATGGTGCCTCAGGAGAATGGGAAATGAGAGATTGCCTCAGTGCCTGTTTGACGAAGAGTTCGCTTTTGGTAATCGCACCAGACAAAAACCGAAGGAGCGTTTCAACTTTGAGACAACCTATTTCAAGGCAGCATACAACTCGAGTCAAAGACTGGGAAAAACAGACAGAAAATAAATCTGCTTAGAGGAACCTAGTTTTTGTATATGACATCTGCGGGAAGGTTGTTCTATCTCGTGCTGGATTTGCTTATCCTCGAAGATCAGCAGTCTAATGTAGACGATGTGGATGTCCTTCCTGTCAGGAAGACTTTCAAGGGAGTTAAGTCAGTTTTGTAATAAATTTTGCAGGTCAGACGTCAGGCTGAACAGGCACATGGGAGTGACTTTCAAGACACCCAAAAAATCATTCGTGAGTCGCTCATGTCAAAGCGTAGGCACGGACGAAGCTAGCCAATCAGTAGGACCATGGCCGCTCATCTCATCATTGAACACTTGACCTTTTTCTGTAAAGAAGTAGCAGTTATATTCTTTTTATTTTTATTTCCAACATTTTGGTATTTAAATATCCGACGTATGAGGGTCAAGCAGTTCAATTCCTACAAACCGACAGCCCGACACCAACACATATGAAATCATTATAGTGCTGAATGTTTTGGGCAGAACCACCCACACAAAGAGTCAAATACAGAGAC
>OZ010603.1:64370058-64372558 GCA_963932145.1 Acanthosepion lycidas | reverse complement strand
ACTGAGTTCTCCCAGAACAGTTTGTGAAATGTATAATACTTTCTGATAGACACCCAGGTATTTTCTATTCTTATTTTTTCCTTCTCTTTATTCTAATATAAAATAGAGGTTAGGAAATCTGTACGGACTAATCGCTAAAAAAAAAAAAAAAAAGGTTGATAATTCGTCACCGGAAGGAGGTCGTACAAGAGAACCCGAGTTAAATATGAGCTGTCCGATAAAACAATAAACTCTCCCTCGGGACTGATAACGCGTGTGTCCAGTTGGACACAGGCGAACTCGGAAGGCAGAAGGAGAGAAATCGATGACTGAATTTCGGATCGACACGTTCGTCTGGCAAGATAAGAACAAACGGAAGTAGCCGATTAGAGAACCGGAAGTTGACATGCATTACAAGCCCCGACAACATGAAGGATACTTTAGTGGACATCCGTAAGAACATTCATCCATTATGTATTCTACACATTAAGACCCTCCAGAGATACGTTTAACGGGTCAAGAATTTATCCCTAAAGTTTATGTACAGTCCTTGAACATTCCAGCAGGAACTAAAGTGAATACTCGTTATTTTTAGAGCCAGTTGACGTAGTTTCAATCCCACAAGAAGGCAAGTGAAATGTAAATATATTACATTCTTGCTCAGTGGAAAATGTATTAATTTATCTCTTCCGTCCATCTATAAGTTAAATAGTGGTACTAGCACCCAGAAAAATCATTATTATTCTTAAATATTGATAAAGAAATTCTTAAAAAAAAAAAAAAGAAGAATTATTCTTACAATCAAAAATATGTTCGGTTTTAGATAACCAAAAATGTTGACAAACTGAAAACTATTTTTTTAAATCGGTATCACCCCGAGCAGAAATAGAAAAGAGAAATCAGGAAGACAGTAGATAGCGATTGACATTCCATTTAAAGTTTTGCAGATATATATATACTAGCAGTAGAACCCGGCGTTGCCCGGGGATGTAACAGTAAGAGATAGATCAAGTATCGACCATCATAAAGAGTGAAAAATAAAATTGACAAATTTTGTCGGTTCAAGTCTCCTTCATTTGTGATGAGGTTGTCTAGAATTGTTAATCGGAGAGCCGATTTCCAATTTTGTTATATCGCGCAAATACCCTTGAGAAAGGTATGAATCTACTTCTTCTTCCCCTTCTAAGGGTTAATTAGTAAGACTTGCATCATTAATCATTACTAGCAGTAGAGCCCGGGGATGTAACAGTAAGAGATAGATCAAGTATCGACCATCATAAAGACTGAAAAATAAAATTGACAAAGATTATTGTTTAAGGTTGACGGACACGCATGTCTTAATTAGTTTTTTTTTTTTTTTTTTTTTGTTCAAACCCAAACTCAAACAAAAACATTGTTTTCAATCGTTATGAGTCTATCGATTGAATAGAATTTTATTATAAACAATTGTCTTGTAAATGGAATTTTTAATGCATTCTGAATGTAAAAATAAAGAAAAAAAGTGTGCAAGACAATAAGAAGTACTACCTGCCCCCCAAAAAGTAAAGTTTTCTTGAAATCGTTTGAAAAATGTGGGAAATCCGATCCCATATATAAACGAACAGACACACACAAACAACCTGGATTTTATAATAAGTATAACTCAATATGAGTTTTAACATTTTAATTTCATTCTCGCGACAGTGATGCCTGTTAATCGTGTTTTCAAATTGATTTCGTGCAAAAACAATTGTTTTTTTTTCCAATTTGGGGCGCTGTCAGAACCACCGCAAAGTAATTTTACGTAGTCCTGTGAAGTTTTGTTGAAATCGGTTGAAAAATGTAGGAAATCCGATCCAATATATAAACGAACAGACACACACACACAACCTGGGTTTTATAATAAGTATGAATATATATATATATATATATATATATATATATATATATATATATATATATATATATATGCACATTTCATTGAATACGACAGACTAGGTGCTATTATTTAGTTGTTTTATTCAATTTCTCATGAGATCTAATATTTTTTTTCTTTTTCTTTTTGGATAATAAATTATATAAAAAGTGTCCGAATGTTCTTTTTATCCGAGCGCTTTCGGCTATACATTTAGCCATTTTCAAGTATTAAATGTTTTAACTGTTAAATAAGAAATAGTTTGTTGTATTTATGTTTTATGAAATGTTTTCATTTTTCAAAACACGGCCAAGATATTGTGTCCATGTTCGGACAGTTATTATATAATTTATCATCCAAAAAGAAAAAAAAGTATTAGATCACATGAGAAATGGTACAAAAAACTAAATAAAAGCAACTTGTCTGTCGATTTTCAATGAAATGTGCATGAAAGTAGGATTACTCCCTAAATACAGAAATATATATATATATATATATATATATATATAATGATATCTTTATTAAAAATATTTTACATTGCAACACGGATGTTTCGAGTTTCTATGTTTCGAGACTTAAAGTTTTTATGTCATCATCAGGCAATGTTCGGTAACTTCAGCGAAAATG
>OZ010603.1:64337558-64365058 GCA_963932145.1 Acanthosepion lycidas | reverse complement strand
TTATCCTTCAGTCGGATTCAGGTCCATATTTGATTTACATTTGACCTCAAACTCATATTTTTACTCAGTATTAATATCTCTCGTTTCCCCAACACAACATAGCAATGCGATAATAAATAATACTCGTTTTGTTGTTTCCACGTATTTACGAGTATTTTTCTATATATAAATGTTGGAGTAATAGATAGCGGCTTGAATTAAGTAATCGGAGAGCCGAGTTCGAATTCCAGTCGAATCCATTGTATTCACTTACGTGCTAATACCCTTGGGAAAGGTGTGAATCCTCTTCTTCTCCCTCCAGCTATGGGTAAATATTAGGTTGGTGCAAAAATAATGACGTAATAATGTCGTTTTTTGACATTAAAAAATACGTCAAAAAACGACATTATTACGTATTTATTTTTGCACCAACCTAATAGCAGGACAGGACAGACTGGGTTCTATAGCCTTGGATGGCAATTGGTCTAGGAGAAGGACAACTCTGAATTCAAACCCGGAGTGGATCCCCTAAGGCGGATGGACGGCACTTTGTGATACCTTCAGGCAACTCCTGCAGCCGCGCTGGTACCAAACTGTATTGGTTTATCCTCTCCTTTGGACTCTGCTAGCAAGGCCGAGAGGGGAAACTAGACGTCTGGGTAGCCCTAGTTCTCCATATATCCCGCCCAGGCTACTTCATCGTCTCTCGAGACGGACGGATGACGACGATAAATGTTAGTAGGTTAATAACAATTTACTCAGAGTTATAACTCCCCTACAATTCGGATGTAAACACAACAGATTAGGCAGGCGTTTAAACTCCAACCGCAGGTTTTCTTTGTCCGCGCCGAGATCGATTGCGCTGCTTGTCCACACTACTTTTACGCTACGTTGTGTTTAAGTTCACGGCAATGTTGGGTTAAAGTCCGTTAAATTTTCGCCAAAGCTGAAAAAACAAATATGTTATACCATTTTAGTAATATGTGCCCTTTCTTTATCGTATGTATACTAGACAAATAAAGACTATTTGTTTAGCAGTATTGTTTACAAAATCTGTTAATATATGTGTCAAAAAGACTTTTAAAAAATATATCCAGTACAGATACAGGATTTGATATTTCATTCACGGCATAGCGGTTTTTAACACTTAATTTCCTCTATTTGAAAGATTTTAAATATATCTAGCAAACATCACATTCATCGAGACACTACGACTCCTCTTGCCTGTAGAAATGAGTTTTATCTTCATTTATATTCGCCAGTGGCTTCTTTCCAAACAGAAAAAAAATCACCAGAGGAATTTTTATGAATCCAAATGAAAAAGAAATAAAGAAAAAAATATGGTGACGGGGTAACATATATAACTGACTAATCATAAAAAGGGCTTCGAAATATATTTGGCAGAGCACAATAGGTTAAGTAACAAATGTGTCAGTCATAAAGAACTTTGAGTAATGGAAATTGTCAGATATGAAAGTTATGGCGTATAAGGATTTTCACGAATAAAAGTTTTATTCGAAACAAGACGTGCGATTCCCTTTTAGATGGAACGCGCTCGGAGCCAATTTAGACGTAAAAGGTTATCATATATTTAACACTTATTCTTGATCGTTTGAAAACTCAGCATCAATATTTATTGTTGCAACAGCAATAGTTATGCATCGTCCGTTGTACGACGCGTTAACAATTCAATGAAACAGACGACAGTAATTACAGTTGGATGTGCATACGAGACTGACTCCCATCAAAGGATCTTGGGTATTTCTTCTGGGACTTGCGAGGTTTGATATTTGAGAGAAGTGAATAATTGATAGTTTTCTTTTACGACATTGTTTCAGAACACATAACAAGCGGGTAAATAAAAATTAAATTATATCTTTTAGGACCAGCGGACTGCCATCGCATGCTGATTAGAACACAATGCGGCAGCTCAAGAAAGTCTTTTTCAGTTTCGGAATTCCATTAAAATGAATACTAAGGGTTTTATTTCAACTTTCAGTAAACTCTGAGCTTGCTGGTAATGATAGAAGGATAGAGAGGGAGAGAGGCAGGTGAACAGAAATAGATAGATAGATAGATAGATAGATAGTGTGATGACATTCTTTGGTTTTGTTATAGCGGAACACACCTATTCTATAGTTAAGAGACTCTCCCACCTATAATAAGTAGGAGTAGTAAGAGTAACGGAGGGAGTCGCTCAGTGGTTCGATCTGAGTTAAGTCTGAAGTCGGACGACTGGCTGATCGGTTGAACTCACTGCCTTCGGGCGGGGAGGAACCCGAACGAGGCTACGCCGAAGAGCGGATTCTCTTTCGGGGAGATAAACCGAGGCTGAACCCGTTTATACGGGTTCAATGGGCATATTTTTTGCTGGGGCCACGGGCTCGGAGATCCCACGTTAAACCGGACTTGTGCCACATGATGCCCTCGTGGTGGGGTGACTAAATATAGTCGCTCAGTGGTTCGGTCTGAGTTCAGTCTGAAGTCGGACGACCGACTGATCGTTTGAATTCTCTGCCTTCGGGCCTGGAGGAACCCGAACGAGGCTAAGCCGAAGGGCGGATTCTCTTTCGGGGAGGTAAATCGAGCCTGAACCCGTTTATACGATTTCAATGGGCATATTTTTGCTCGAGCCCACAGGCTCGGGGATCCCACGTTAAACCGGCCTTGTGCCACATGATGCCCTCGTGTGGGGGTGACTAAATACCGTCGCTCAGTGGGTCGGTTAGTCAGTCGATGCCAGACGACCGTTAGTCAGATACTAAAGTATCAGCGACCACAACTAGATTTCTCTGAGTCATTACCTATTTATATCAAGACGTTTTGTACGTCGAACCTATTTTAGGACCGACTTAGTACAAATACAAGCCTCTACTGTGAAACCACTCCATAACAGGTTTATAAAATTACAATTTTTGTTTTAATTTTATTGAAGTTGAATCATTCATTTTAGATGCATTAAGGGTAGTCTTCAGTGATGCAATGTCCTCATCGCCGATTTCAAGTTTGGCATCATATCGGCTCCAACAGCAACCACGACTTGATTCTAGACAAGTCAGGTTTCCTCCTTGAAAGTCTCGTGCTACGCACCGCGACATAGGAAACTAGCAAGGCCGTACTTCGACTGTTCTTATTGACATATGTCAGTCCGCGTCAGCCCATGAAAACAGGGCTTTTCACGCTCCTCTACTATATAGTAGTGTCTTTTCACTTCATCCGGTTTAGCTTTGATCTACTACTTCCGGAATCCATAAAGAGGTGAGCTGGTGTCTTTATTGCATAGTTTAAACCCATGTTTTACATATTAAATACTAATTCCATAGGGATACAAAATCGTTAACTAAACCTACACGCATACCCAACCCAAATCTATCCTATACTAGCACTTTCTAAAAAAAATCAGTTATTGTAACTATCAGGTCAATATGTAACGCTTAGCTTATACTCGTATTCAAATAAAATCACACACAAAATACACACACACCTGCATCCACACCTAAATGTAAATACGCACACGCCTATATTTCTGAGATGAAGTATTATGTAGATTATTTACATTATTCGGACTATTGTCCTCATCTTTGTCGCCATATTTATCACAATGTTTCGGCCGTTCAGTATCTGTCTATATTTCTGAGATGAGATATTATGTACATTATTTACATTATTTGGACTATTGTCCTCATCGTTGTCGCCATATTTATCACAACGTTTCGGCCGTTCAGTATCTGTCTATATTTCTGAGATGAGATATTATGTACATTATTTACATTATTCGGACTATTGTCCTCATCGTTGTCGCCATATTTATCACAATGTTTCGGCCGTTCAGTATCTGTCTATATTTCTGAGATGAGATATTATGTACATTATTTACATTATTCGGACTATTGTCCTCATCGTTGTCGCCATATTTATCACAATGTTTCGGCCGTTCAGTATCTGTCTATATTTCTGAGATGAGATATTATGTACATTATTTACATTATTCGGACTATTGTCCTCATCGTTGTCGCCATATTTATCACAATGTTTCGGCCGTTCAGTATCTGTCTATATTTCTGAGATGAGATATTATGTACATTATTTACATTATTCGGACTATTGTCCTCATCGTTGTCGCCATATTTATCACAATGTTTCGGCCGTTCAGTATCTGTCTATATTTCTGAGATGAGATATTATGTACATTATTTACATTATTCGGACTATTGTCCTCATCGTTGTCGCCATATTTATTACAACGTTTCGGCCCTTCAGTATTTGTCTATATTTCTGAGATGAGGTATTATGTGCATTATTTACATTATTCGGACTATTGTCCTCATCTTTGTCGCCATATTTATCACAATGTTTCGGCCGTTCAGTATCTGTCTATATTTCTGAGATGAGATATTATGTACATTATTTACATTATTCGGACTATTGTCCTCATCGTTGTCGCCATATTTATTACAACGTTTCGGCCCTTCAGTATTTGTCTATATTTCTGAGATGAGGTATTATGTACATTATTTACATTATTCGGACTATTGTCCTCATCGTTGTCGCCATATTTATCACAATGTTTCGGCCGTTCAGTATCTGTCTATATTTCTGAGATGAGATATTATGTACATTATTTACATTATTCGGACTATTGTCCTCATCGTTGTCGCCATATTTATCACAATGTTTCGGCCGTTCAGTATCTGTCTATATTTCTGAGATGAGATATTATGTACATTATTTACATTATTCGGACTATTGTCCTCATCGTTGTCGCCATATTTATCACAATGTTTCGGCCGTTCAGTATCTGTCTATATTTCTGAGATGAGATATTATGAACATTATTTACATTATTCGGACTATTGTCCTCATCGTTGTCGCCATATTTATCACAATGTTTCGGCCGTTCAGTATCTGTCTATATTTCTGAGATGAGATATTATGTACATTATTTACATTATTCGGACTATTGTCCTCATCGTTGTCGCCATATTTATCACAATGTTTCGGCCGTTCAGTATCTGTCTATATTTCTGAGATGAGATATTATGTACATTATTTACATTATTCGGACTATTGTCCTCATCGTTGTCGCCATATTTATCACAATGTTTCGGCCGTTCAGTATCTGTCTATATTTCTGAGAAGAGATATTATGTACATTATTTACATTATTCGGACTATTGTCCTCATCGTTGTCGCCATATTTATCACAATGTTTCGGCCGTTCAGTATCTGTCTATATTTCTGAGATGAGATATTATGTACATTATTTACATTATTCGGACTATTGTCCTCATCGTTGTCGCCATATTTATCACAATGTTTCGGCCGTTCAGTATCTGTCTATATTTCTGAGATGAGATATTATGTATATTATTTACATTATTCGGACTATTGTCCTCATCGTTGTCGCCATATTTATCACAATGTTTCGGCCGTTCAGTATCTGTCTATATTTCTGAGATGAGATATTATGTACATTATTTACATTATTCGGACTATTGTCCTCATCGTTGTCGCCATATTTATCACAATGTTTCGGCCGTTCAGTATCTGTCTATATTTCTGAGATGAGGTATTATGTGCATTATTTACATTATTCGGACTATTGTCCTCATCTTTGTCGCCATATTTATCACAATGTTTCGGCCGTTCAGTATCTGTCTATATTTCTGAGATGAGATATTATGTACATTATTTACATTATTCGGACTATTGTCCTCATCGTTGTCGCCATATTTATCACAATGTTTCGGCCGTTCAGTATCTGTCTATATTTCTGAGATGATATATTATGTACATTATTTACATTATTCGGACTATTGTCCTCATCTTTGTCGCCATATTTATCACAATGTTTCGGCCGTTCAGTATCTGTCTATATTTCTGAGATGAGATATTATGTACATTATTTACATTATTCGGACTATTGTCCTCATTTTTGTCGCCATATTTATCACAATGTTTCGGCCGTTCAGTATCTGTCTATATTTCTGAGATGAGATATTATGTACATTATTTACATTATTCGGACTATTGTCCTCATCGTTGTCGCCATATTTATTACAACGTTTCGGCCCTTCAGTATCTGTCTATATTTCTGAGATGAGATATTATGTACATTATTTACATTATTCGGACTATTGTCCTCATCGTTGTCGCCATATTTATTACAACGTTTCGGCCCTTCAGTATCTGTCTATATTTCTGAGATGAGGTATTATGTACATTATTTACATTATTCGGACTATTGTCCTCATCGTTGTCGCCATATTTATCACAATGTTTCGGCCGTTCAGTATCTGTCTATATTTCTGAGATGAGATATTATGTACATTATTTACATTATTCGGACTATTGTCCTCATCGTTGTCGCCATATTTATCACAATGTTTCGGCCGTTCAGTATCTGTCTATATTTCTGAGATGAGATATTATGTACATTATTTACATTATTCGGACTATTGTCCTCATCGTTGTCGCCATATTTATCACAATGTTTCGGCCGTTCAGTATCTGTCTATATTTCTGAGATGAGATATTATGTACATTATTTACATTATTCGGACTATTGTCCTCATCGTTGTCGCCATATTTATCACAATGTTTCGGCCGTTCAGTATCTGTCTATATTTCTGAGATGAGATATTATGTACATTATTTACATTATTCGGACTATTGTCCTCATCGTTGTCGCCATATTTATCACAATGTTTCGGCCGTTCAGTATCTGTCTATATTTCTGAGATGAGATATTATGTACATTATTTACATTATTCGGACTATTGTCCTCATCGTTGTCGCCATATTTATCACAATGTTTCGGCCGTTCAGTATCTGTCTATATTTCTGAGATGAGATATTATGTACATTATTTACATTATTCGGACTATTGTCCTCATCGTTGTCGCCATATTTATTACAACGTTTCGGCCCTTCAGTATCTGTCTATATTTCTGAGATGAGGTATTATGTACACTATTTACATTATTCGGACTATTGTCCTCATCGTTGTCGCCATATTTATCACAATGTTTCGGCCGTTCAGTATCTGTCTATATTTCTGAGATGAGATATTATGTACATTATTTACATTATTCGGACTATTGTCCTCATCGTTGTCGCCATATTTATCACAATGTTTCGGCCGTTCAGTATCTGTCTATATTTCTGAGATGAGATATTATGTACATTATTTACATTATTCGGACTATTGTCCTCATCGTTGTCGCCATATTTATCACAATGTTTCGGCCGTTCAGTATCTGTCTATATTTCTGAGATGAGATATTATGTACATTATTTACATTATTCGGACTATTGTCCTCATCGTTGTCGCCATATTTATCACAATGTTTCGGCCGTTCAGTATCTGTCTATATTTCTGAGATGAGATATTATGTACATTATTTACATTATTCGGACTATTGTCCTCATCGTTGTCGCCATATTTATCACAATGTTTCGGCCGTTCAGTATCTGTCTATATTTCTGAGATGAGATATTATGTATATTATTTACATTATTCGGACTATTGTCCTCATCGTTGTCGCCATATTTATCACAATGTTTCGGCCGTTCAGTATCTGTCTATATTTCTGAGATGAGATATTATGTACATTATTTACATTATTCGGACTATTGTCCTCATCGTTGTCGCCATATTTATCACAATGTTTCGGCCGTTCAGTATCTGTCTATATTTCTGAGATGAGGTATTATGTGCATTATTTACATTATTCGGACTATTGTCCTCATCTTTGTCGCCATATTTATCACAATGTTTCGGCCGTTCAGTATCTGTCTATATTTCTGAGATGAGATATTATGTACATTATTTACATTATTCGGACTATTGTCCTCATCGTTGTCGCCATATTTATCACAATGTTTCGGCCGTTCAGTATCTGTCTATATTTCTGAGATGATATATTATGTACATTATTTACAATATTCGGACTATTGTCCTCATCTTTGTCGCCATATTTATCACAATGTTTCGGCCGTTCAGTATCTGTCTATAATTCTGAGATGAGATATTATGTACATTATTTACATTATTCGGACTATTGTCCTCATCTTTGTCGCCATATTTATCACAATGTTTCGGCCGTTCAGTATCTGTCTATATTTCTGAGATGAGATATTATGTACATTATTTACATTATTCGGACTATTGTCCTCATCGTTGTCGCCATATTTATTACAACGTTTCGGCCCTTCAGTATCTGTCTATATTTCTGAGATGAGATATTATGCACATTATTTACATTATTCGGACTATTGTCCTCATCGTTGTCGCCATATTTATTACAACGTTTCGGCCCTTCAGTATCTGTCTATATTTCTGAGATGAGGTATTATGTACATTATTTACATTATTCGGACTATTGTCCTCATCGTTGTCGCCATATTTATCACAATGTTTCGGCCGTTCAGTATCTGTCTATATTTCTGAGATGAGATATTATGTACATTATTTACATTATTCGGACTATTGTCCTCATCGTTGTCGCCATATTTATCACAATGTTTCGGCCGTTCAGTATCTCTCTATATTTCTGAGATGAGATATTATGTACATTATTTACATTATTCGGACTATTGTCCTCATCGTTGTCGCCATATTTATCACAATGTTTCGGCCGTTCAGTATCTGTCTATATTTCTGAGATGAGATATTATGTACATTATTTACATTATTCGGACTATTGTCCTCATCGTTGTCGCCATATTTATCACAATGTTTCGGCCGTTCAGTATCTGTCTATATTTCTGAGATGAGATATTATGTACATTATTTACATTATTCGGACTATTGTCCTCATCGTTGTCGCCATATTTATCACAATGTTTCGGCCGTTCAGTATCTGTCTATATTTCTGAGATGAGATATTATGTACATTATTTACATTATTCGGACTATTGTCCTCATCGTTGTCGCCATATTTATCACAATGTTTCGGCCGTTCAGTATCTGTCTATATTTCTGAGATGAGATATTATGTACATTATTTACATTATTCGGACTATTGTCCTCATCGTTGTCGCCATATTTATCACAATGTTTCGGCCGTTCAGTATCTGTCTATATTTCTGAGATGAGATATTATGTACATTATTTACATTATTCGGACTATTGTCCTCATCGTTGTCGCCATATTTATTACAACGTTTCGGCCCTTCAGTATCTGTCTATATTTCTGAGATGAGGTATTATGTACACTATTTACATTATTCGGACTATTGTCCTCATCGTTGTCGCCATATTTATCACAATGTTTCGGCCGTTCAGTATCTGTCTATATTTCTGAGATGAGATATTATGTACATTATTTACATTATTCGGACTATTGTCCTCATCGTTGTCGCCATATTTATCACAATGTTTCGGCCGTTCAGTATCTGTCTATATTTCTGAGATGAGATATTATGTACATTATTTACATTATTCGGACTATTGTCCTCATCGTTGTCGCCATATTTATCACAATGTTTCGGCCGTTCAGTATCTGTCTATATTTCTGAGATGAGATATTATGTACATTATTTACATTATTCGGACTATTGTCCTCATCGTTGTCGCCATATTTATCACAATGTTTCGGCCGTTCAGTATCTGTCTATATTTCTGAGATGAGATATTATGTACATTATTTACATTATTCGGACTATTGTCCTCATCGTTGTCGCCATATTTATTACAACGTTTCGGCCCTTCAGTATCTGTCTATATTTCTGAGATGAGGTATTATGTACACTATTTACATTATTCGGACTATTGTCCTCATCGTTGTCGCCATATTTATCACAATGTTTCGGCCGTTCAGTATCTGTCTATATTTCTGAGATGAGATATTATGTACATTATTTACATTATTCGGACTATTGTCCTCATCGTTGTCGCCATATTTATCACAATGTTTCGGCCGTTCAGTATCTGTCTATATTTCTGAGATGAGATATTATGTACATTATTTACATTATTCGGACTATTGTCCTCATCGTTGTCGCCATATTTATCACAATGTTTCGGCCGTTCAGTATCTGTCTATATTTCTGAGATGAGATATTATGTACATTATTTACATTATTCGGACTATTGTCCTCATCGTTGTCGCCATATTTATCACAATGTTTCGGCCGTTCAGTATCTGTCTATATTTCTGAGATGAGATATTATGTACATTATTTACATTATTCGGACTATTGTCCTCATCGTTGTCGCCATATTTATTACAACGTTTCGGCCCTTCAGTATCTGTCTATATTTCTGAGATGAGGTATTATGTACATTATTTACATTATTCGGACTATCGTCCTCATCTTTGTCGCCATATTTATTACAACGTTTCGGCCCTTCAGTATCTGTCTATATTTCTGAGATTAGGTATTATGTACATTATTTACATTATTCGGACTACTGTCCTCATCTTTGTCGCCATATTTATTACAACGTTTCGGCCTTTCAGTATCTGTCTATATTTCTGAGATGAGGGCTTTCAAATACCTAGGCCTTAAAATTGAAATATCTTCCAACCTGAAAATAGTCAACTTTTTGGATATTACACTCAACCTATCGAATGATACCTTTAAACCCTTCCATAAAGTTGATCAAACACCCGTATACATCAACGTCCACACTAACCACCCTAAATCTGTGATAGATCACATCCCCAAAACTGTGAATACGAGAATAAATAGGCTATATTCTAGCCAAAACATCTTTAACGATAATAAATTTATATGCAATCAGGCCCTCAAAAATGGTGGTTTCAGGCAAGAATTAAACTTTAACGGAAAACTTGTAAATCAGAATAATAATAGAACTAAAAACAGAAAGAGGAAGGTAATATGGTTTAACCCACCGTATGGCAGGCTCTCTAACATTGATATAGGAAGTTTTTTTCAGAGATTAATTGATAAACACTTTCATAGTAAACATCCACTACGTAAAATTTTCAATCGGAAATTAGTTACTCATGCGTTAGAAATATGGAGAAAAATCATATCTTCCTATAATTGTAGAATACTTAGAAACTACCATAGTAATGAAACTGAATCTAGTAACCCTACCTGCAATTGTAGGAATAAAGACCATTGTCCAATCGGGGGTAAATGTACGTATGAAAATGTAGTATACGAGGCAACAATCTTCCCCGAGAAAAATATAAACCAGAAAAAAAGATATATAGGTATATCCGCCGGTGGTTGGAAGCAGCGTCTATACAACCATAGACGCTCTTTTAGATATAGATACCTCAGAAATCAAACTTCCTTATCCAAACACCACTGGGATCTCGTGGATAATGGACTAACCCTACTTTTAGAATGGAGATCAAGAGCTAATTATGTGTGTAAATGTATATATATGTAGGTGTGGATGTGTACGGATATATGTGTATATGTATGTGTGTGTGTTTATATATAAATATATATGTATGTGTATGTATGTGTATATATATATATATATATATATATATATATATATATATATATATATATATATATATATATGTACATGTGTATGTGCGTACACGCCTATATGTATATATGCACGTGTAAATGTAAATATGTTATTGTTCATGTGTGTATACGCATGTGTTTTTGATCATAGAAATATAGGTCCTTGCTAAAATAGGTAATCGTTATATTTATTTTTTAGAAGTTTATATTTGATTTGTAACCTGTAGTTGATATTAATTTTGTCAAATTTTCTTAATTACACAGCGGCCCTTTTATAAATGCCCTTCGGTTTGAGTTCCCCCCACCCCATTTTCCTTCTTCTTTTTTACTTTTCTTTTCTTTTCCCCTCCCTCCCTCTTCTGATCTTTAAGATTAGATCGTCTTTTGTGTGTGTATGTCACCACAAAATGTATCCTTTCCGGTTACATCTTTAATGTATTAGACACCCGACAACATTCATATTTCTCTCACTTAAACCGTGTTTGACGCCCCTTTTTAAAATTTCTCTCTGTTAAATTTTAATCCCCCACCTTCATCTTTAGACCTTCCTGCTCTTCTCCTGTTCTTCTCTCGTCTGTTACCCCTCCCTATAGCTTTCATTTGCTCTAACATTCCTCCCACACTCTCATACATACACTCTCAGTAAATTTTATTTTTTATTCCTGGAGTTGTTTTTTTATGTTTTCTTTTTAAGTTTGTAGGTCTGATGAATTGGATCGTAATTACGATTCCAATGGAATAAATTATAACCATGGAATATTAGTGTTTAAGCCTTTTTATTATTATATCCTTATTCTGTCCTGGACATTGAGTTCTACCTGGATTCTATCGTCTTGGAATTTTTTTATTCAAAAAATATATATGTATGTGTATGTATGTATATATATATATATAACACAAAATTTTCTAAAAAATGTCAAAACTAATTCCATTCATTTGTGAACTTGTCCTGAAAATTTCATTAAAATCTGACAATTATTTGATTTTTGTAAGAATTGCCAAAATAATATATGTGTGTGTGTGTGTGTGCGCGCGCGCACGTATGTGTATAATTATTTTTTTAAAAACATGATTCCATCGCTACATAGGAATTACCAAGTTTCAAAAATAGAAGCTAAAATCTTCCAATTCAATTACAGAAATCAAATTAAAGTACCTGGTTCTATCTCATCCACAAGCGAATTTTGGAATAACAAATTTTGAAATTTACGGAGCTTTATAAGCATATACATTCGTAATATTAATTTCTATGGATATATGGAGAAAACCAATCATATTAATAAGGGGCGGCAGGGTATTCATTTTCACTGACAACTATTGTATCAACATATTAGTTATATATATATATATATATATATATATATATATATATATATATATATATATATATATATATATATATTACCGTAAAAGTACTAAGTTTCCAATTGCAATCTTTGGCCCACTGTTGACGCAAGAAAAACAAGATTTTTAATCACAATTTCGAACGTGCTAGAAAGAATTAAAACAATTAATAAAATAATAAAATACTCTGACCTTTCCTCTTAATAATAACATAAACATTTTGACGATAAAACTTTGTTTTATCAGGTTTTGATGTCTTTTTTTCATCATGGTATGCGCTTGTTTATAAAATCCCTTGGTGGTACCAAATATATTGAGATAATGTGAAATTTGACGTTGACACAATTTGCACACACACACACACACACTCATATATATATATATATATATATATATATATATATACACGTTTTTGTGTGTGTGCGTAAATTGTGTCAACGTGGGAGTTAGAAGGAGTGATTAAGCACTATTTTCTCCTGAGTAAGTTTTACTTCTACTTTTTTAACCAGGGTTTTCTCCCCTTATCTACACCATCTTAAATGTATATTGAAGTGGCGTTTTTGATTGACAGCCGAGACGCTGGACGACGCCAGACGATTTCTGTCCTTGCCTCCAACCTACTGTTAGTCCATCTTCTTCCACCCAGGGGTTTTCGTTTTATCTTTATAAAATAAACAAATAAATAAATTCAAAGATAAAGATGGCACACCGATGAGGAGATTTGGAACAAAAAATGTCTTCGAGTCGGTCTTTGGTTACTTGTTTCGTAATAACAATAACTAAAACATGTAAAAACATTTTAGAATTCGTTCCTAACTGAAATCATGCGGTAGCTTTTAACGATGTCATTTTTGTTTTGAGGTGGCTTCGTGGCTAACGCTACGAGTACTTTTGTCCAGCAACTTAAGCTGCTTAAAAAAAAAAACCATAATACTGACTTGAAATCTCAAGTTATACTCTTCATAAATAGCCTCGTCAGATCTCGACTTTCATATGTATGTTATGGCGCCCAACCCATTCACAAATTCCTTTCTAGACATCTAACTGTCTTGTAACTTATTTTTATTTTTATGACCTCCTCTTTCCAGATAAACAATGTCTGGCATGAAGTTGACTCAGCAAATGGAAAGGCACGTTGTAATCGATGAGAAAACGGAGAGCCGAGTTCGAATTCCTGTCAAATCCATTACATTCACTTACGTCCTAATACCCTTCGGAAAGTTATGAATCCTTTTCTTCTGCCTCAAGCTATGGATTAATAGCAGGACAGACCGGGTTCTATAGCCTTGGATGGCAACTGGTCTACCGCAGAAAGAAATGTCAATCTACTGCGGGTAAAAATCTGCCTCATCAGTCATGTATCGAAATATACATGATCGCCTAAGCTTGTATCACGTATGGCAAATAACTGAATCGGAAAGCCGAGTTCGAATTCCAGTCGAGTCCATTACATTCAATTACGTGCTAATACCCTTGGCAAAGGTATGAATCCTTTCCCCCCCCCCGCCAGCTATGGGTAAATACCAGGACAGACCGGTTTCTGTAGCCTTGGATGGCAACTGGTCTACCACAGAAAGAAATGACAACCTACTGCAGAAAAAAAATCTGCCTCGTCAGTCATGTATCGAAAGATACATGATCGCCTAAGCGTGTATCACGCATGGCACATAAGTGATTGAAAAGCGCAACATAGTGATACAGAGACGGTACGGTTCTTGAAAATTTCCCGTTCCTTCGTTATCAAATTTCGAAAGGAGCTGTAAGTTGCAGACTGAGAGTAAATACAGGGTGACCCAAAAAACGGGAACTATTTAACAATCCAATAAAACCAGGAGTGATGGAAGAAATATATTTTATTCATAGTAATTGAAACCTTAAAATATGCCATTTAAGAAACCATGATGGAATTTTTATTTTTTTAAAAATTACGTCCTGTAGATAGCGTCCTCCTGTACGAATGCATTTTTGAAATCTGCTGTTGAGATTCCTCATTGACTGCCGCAACATCTCACCTGGGATACTGTGATTTTCATCTTGAATTCTAAATGGCGAAATGTTTACTTGCTCAAGGTCACTGTCTCGCAGTGTTGCCACTTGCTCATATCTGGCAATACGCACTTCAAAAATTCCCATTTTTGGGGGTCACCCTATATAAGTACCTTCATGAGATCGCTAAAAATAGAGCATAGCATGATGAAAAAGACGACAAACTTGGCGAAAACAAAATTTTAGCGCCTAAATGTTTATGTTGTTATTAAGAGGAAATATCAAAGTATTTTTTAATTATTTAAAAAAAATTTTTCCTCCTTTTTAGAACATTCTAAATTTTGATTAAAAAAAAAACCTTGTTTCTCTTTGTATCACCGGAACTAGTAAAATAACAAAATCATAGCGCGTTTTTTTTTTTTTTGTTTTTTTTCTTTATGACAGACATTAAATTTGAAAATCTTGCAAAAATAAAAATAATTGTTGGATTTTAGTGAAACTTGCAGAAACTATTCACAAATGATGGAACTTATTATAAATATGTTTTTCTTTTTTTAAAGTCATGGCAATTTTTTTTTTTATATGTACTACACCCCATAACTAATTGTACGAAAACTCTATAATTTCAATTTTAGGTAGATTAGTGATTATATTAGTTAAAAGCACAAGGCTTTGAGGAAACCAAATCATGTTTTTTTTTTTTTTTTTTTTTTTTGTTTTTTTTCAGTTGGACCACCTCTGCCTGAAAATCAACTCTGAATTGTAACATACAAAACTCAATAAAACAAAAATATTTTTTTTAATTTCAAAAGCTTTTAATCGCTTTTATTTATTTTAATGAACATGGACAATACTGTCTAAAAGCAAAAAGATATTTCGATGAAAAATGAATTTTTACATTATGTTGCTAATTCTTCTAAAATTAGGAAAAATTTTGTAGAATTTAAAGAATGTTGTTTTTAAGCAGATATATATTTACAGATTATAATTTCCAAAGCTTCTTACAAACTAGCGAACAATAGTACATAAAAAAAATATAATTAGTGTCAATAATAACACTGTAAATAAAATCTACCGAAGACCGGAAGTATCATGCGTGCAAAAAATAAAAAATAAAATAAAATAAACACCACGTGGATTGAGTTTCTGTCTAGTATTTAACTTAAATACTGAATTTTTAATACAATTATTTGTTATTTCTTTAATTATAATAGATTTTTACATTTAAGTTGTTAAAATATTATAAAATTAGTTAAAAGCCGCATTCACTCTCATAAATGTCCCTTTGAGATTTATTTTTGCAAAACACGTGTGTAGAAGTTAATTTGATTTTTCAATTTCAACTGAGAAGGGTACCTACAAGTATCAGTATCATCTTATGAAATTTAAATTTGTATTTTATGTACACTTCTGATAAAATTTCATAAGAAAGGTACCCATAAATTAATTAGATACCTTTCTTATGAAATTTAATCTCACTCTCAACAGTCTTATTTTAATTTATTTATAATATATTTTCCATAGAGCATCGTAAACGTAAAGATGAAAGCTAAGTACAAAACAGTAAAGAAATTAGAGCGCTGAAAGTTTTCCTTAAAAATAAGTGAAGAGGTAAATAATTTGTTCACTTAAATCTAAATAACTTCATTTCTATCCTTCCGTAGAAGGAATTATCTTCACGTAAGCTATCAAAACATCATGAATGTCTTTCGTCACCTGTCAAGTGACGCGAAACGTTATGACCTTCTTTGATTTATTTTCAAACTATGTCTTTTCGGTACAGAAAAAAAGTTAAGCTTGGTTCAAAATATTTTAAATAAACATCATAATTTCTGATTTTCTTAAAATTAGTTTTGAAAAAATTATAAATGATTTATAAAAGAATTTCAAACTGAGATTTTCATTTTTTTATATAAATTGGAAAAAAATGGCTGAAATGATCGGTTATCTGTCAATTTTGCTGACTAAAAAACGAGATTTTTAACGAAAATTTTGGACGTGCTAGGAACGATTAAAAAATGTAAAAAAATACACCAAAATACTTTGAACGTTCCTCTTAATAATAACATTGACATTTAGATGATAAAGTTTTGTTTTCGTCAAGTTCGGCGTTTTTTTTTTTTTTTCGTCATGCTATACTTTTTAGCGATCTCATGAACGTACCTAAGTAAATAGCTGCAACTAAACGCAGAACGCATGGTAAGGGTCTTAATACCGTGTAAACTCCTAACTTTGCATGAACGGTCCAGAAAATAATCGTGTTTTATCCCACTTGGCTTTGCCGAAACGCTTTTTAGGGCGGCTCTATTTCAGGCTTTGAAAAAGGCAATAAGTATTCTCTGCCATCCTCCTTGTAGCTCTTTTTAAGACTTGTTTCCAGGTATAGTCGACGTTGATAAATTACGCTGCCGACAAGGCGCGTTCGCTTCATTGGTCCTCTGTTGATATTTTAACTCTCTCGCACACGTGTCTATTACACGTGCTTGTTTCACACAGGCAAGCATACACAAAGAAGCAGATTCTTATTAATGCTAGTTTTAAGATATTATTTCCTTTTGTCAATATCAAGCGGTGTCGTTTGTTTTGTATTCACAGTTTCACTTTATTTTTACCCGGACTCACATTTGAGTTCGTCAGTATTGTTTGCGGAATAAATATTCCAAGGACCCATAAATATTTAATACAAAATGTCCATACATATCACAACAAAAGTGGTGTTACCCGCAACATAATGGTAACTTATATTTACCCAAAAATACTAGACTCCCTGGTATACTAGTTAAATATACTAGTTAACTATACTAGTTATTTCAAATGTGGTCAAGGTGGCAAAGTGCCCGATCAGAAGAGTTTTAAATCAGGATATTCGCTACAATTATATGATGCGAGGGGTTCAGTTCAAATCCACGTCAACCCTATGTGTTTCATTGTTCAAAAACCCAACACAGAAATCAGATAGCTGTCTACATGAAAATTAAAATCTTCAATTTTTCCCACAAGGTTTATCCATTAGCCCGTTTTATTTTTTATCAGATTTCTCCCAGTATATCGCTCCGTCTATTAAAAAAAAAAAACTTCTTATGATTACCAGTAATAAATAGTGTCACATAATAACTATACTAGTTAACAATACTAGTTATTTCAAAGGTGGTAAAGCGCCTGATTAGAAGAATTGTAGATCAGGATATTCGGTACAAGTATATGGAGTTCCGTTCATGTCGGAAAGACTCGTTTGGTTCGCGCGAAACGCTTCCTGAGCAAGTTAAAACACCGAAAAGCGGGAAGTGTAGTGACATCATTTCTCAGCGAAGGGCCCACTTGCAACGTGTCACAAAAATCGCCTTGATAATTATCTGTACTGATAAAGAAGGTCACTGACTGACGCTAGACCCTGAATTCTATAAGACAGTGTCCCTTCGAGGAGAGACACACAGAGAGAAGGAAAATAGACCACTCGCGACTATGCGAAAAAAAAAGCCACCCCCGTTCGACAGTTCGCTCTCTCAACACGCCTCGCCTCGCCTATGTCTCTCTCGTCTACAGACGAAAGTTACAAGCGAGTAAACATTAGCGACTGCTATAATCGTCTCACGGTTTCATTTCGTGGGTAACGATCTGGCCGAAGAGTTATTTTTTTTAAACCGCAAGAGTTTGGCTAGAAGAAGCTGCACCATGAGAATGAACCCGGGATCTGCTCTGAACTGAAACGCTACATATGTTTTTGTTTTTCTCCGGTGATAAAAAAATTTGGTCGGGGCCAAAAAGTAAATGGAAGGAACGACATATGGCTATGCAGACTTGACTGAGGTTCCAAGGGTTATGTATGCCAAGTTCCAAGTAATTGCTATGTTTACGGGGATGATCAGCAATGATGAAGATGTCATAACTAACATCAATATTAGAAAGAACTATAACATTTAGTGGATTTGAAAAATATAATTTCCCGAAAACCTATTTTAATAAAATATTTTTTATGAATTTCAAACGATAGCCGCAATAAATGTTCTGTCAATAAATGCTAATGTTAGCTCGATTGAAATGGCTAATTTTTCATTACCATTAATTTTATGATTACCATTAATTTTATGATTACCATTAATTTTTCATCACCATTAATTTTATCATTGCCATTAATTTTATCATTAATTCTATTATTGCCATTAATTTTATCAATACGATTAATTTTATCATTACTATTAACAAGAAAACTATGTTAGCATTTCTTGGCAATTTTTGAGCGTCGTGTCCTCAAGAAAAATGGAGTGTCAAAAGGACGGTGTCTGAGCGATTATTCTAACTACCTTCACTCCTCGATAATGTTTATTGTTTAAAAATCGATGATTAAGAATTGCCAAAAAATAAATATATGAAAGTGAATTCATACATTTTCTTTGTTCTTGAGAAAACAAAAATCTTATGCACTAATTATTTTTTATTCGAACGTCAGACGCTTTGTCTAATTTATTTATTTATTTATTTATTTTTTAAAATTTATACGAACATTTCACATTTTTGTATATTTTAAATCGGAATCATAACGCGTATATATTGTATTTATAGTATCCTTCCTCTTGATCATTGCCATATATCGTTTGTATATATAATTTTTTTTTATTTGTTTGTCATCGGTTCTTAGCGATACATATATATAAATATAATTTAAATTTTTTTTTTTCATTCGAACGTAAGACCTTTGTCTAGTTTATTTTATTTTTTTAAATTTATACGAACATTTCCCATTTTGTATATTATTTGTATTAAGAAACAGGCTAAACGATAAAAAGTGATAATAGCGTTGAGTTCAAGTATCCCCGCGAAAGAAAAGAAAAAAGTACAAATAAAATAAAAACGGCAAATAATTAAACCTTAAAATACTCAAGGAAATAGGGTAAGATTTAGGAATATTAAGATTGCCTCCTCAGTTATCCATCGAAACTACAATCCACCGAAATAAGAAAAGAAGCCAGTCCCCACCGCGGGCCATTTAAAAAATTAGTCCGCGCAGCAGATTGGTTGTTACAAACATCCAATCGGATGCGCGGAATATGTGGTCTTTCTTCCTCTTATTCTTTAAAAAGGCCAGAGTAGATGTTAGCGTTTAATCAGAAGGAGGAATCAGGGGTTGATCTCCCCTGATTGGGTCGATTTGGTGATGGGGAGTATGATGTTGAAAGACCCGAAACTCCCTGATGAACCAAGTCAAAACATCACTGACGACCCCCTTGCGCGCCTACTTAAAAGCGTATATTCGAATCGAATTATTATATAGTTTATTGCAAAGGTTGGAAAAAACATCGAATCAATTCGAACTTTATAAAATGGTAAATAAGGATTTCCTTAAGGTTCACACATTTTTTTATAATTCAGTAAATGTTTATAAATTTATGACTAAAAAAATATTTTGTATTTATGTCTTTATAATTTGGTAAATAAAAATATTGTATTGCATTAGTTTTAATTGTATTGGATTTTAGAATCCTGTAAATATAAAATTATTCTTGAAAATAATCAATGTAATAAATAAATAGCAATTAATATTTTTGTTGTAAATTATCAGGAGGAAAAAATCTATAAATTCACTTTCATCAAGTGTTTAGGTTATATTATAGTTCTAAACATTGCTTTTTAAAACAACAAAACATTGCCGAGGAAAGAAGTTTAAATAATAGTGGTGTCAAGGGAAAAACCGCTCTTCTGACATTCCGTGTTTTTTTTCCGTCACGAAGGTCTAAGTGTGAGGAGGGTTTTATGTTATAAACCTCACCTGAGTTCAATAAATCGTATCAATCTTAAAGAGGAATATCCTTCATAGATATGGCGCTACTAAATCACAAAGATCTTCACCAAATAACTAAAAGGGAAAACAATGATACCAAAAGCTTTTTAAGTTAACGCACAACCATAAACGAAAGCATGGAAGAAAGCTCACACCACTAGTTGAAAGAACTATAACAGTTAGTTTTGTTTTGTTTTATGGCATATTAACCTCAGTTGGTCATTTAATACCAAAATTTTGAAATAGATTCATAGCGATAGTTTGGAAAAAAATGAGTGCATGTATACATATATATTTGAACCATTTTTCAATTTCCTCATATTTTTAGTACAATCCAACTTCTTTTCGGAAATTTACAAACTTGGATGGTTTTATTTGCGTAAAAAGTTTTTTTCTGGTAATATTTTCAAAAATGTAATGTTGGTAATATTTTTTTACAATGTATTTCTGGTATTAAAACCTATTTCTTGCTGTTGGACGTAGTATATCGTCTTACCCAGGACGCGGATGTAGTTTATCGTCTTACCCAGGACGCGGATGTATTTTATCGTCAACCCAGGACGGAACAATTAGTAAAGAGAAGTTTAATCTTCTAAAAAATTGTTTCAATAAAGTTAAAGTTTATAAATTTCAGCCAATAAAGTAATACTATTTTTTTTCTTCTTCTTTCATCTTCAGGATCTAGGCGATCACGGCTCTCCATAATTTCCTGTCTTTTTTTAACCCTTAATAAATTTTGTTTTTTGTTATGTCTCCTAAAACTTGCTCCTTCATCCATTTACTCAAGATTATTATTATTATTATTATTATATTTATTATTATTATTATTATTATTATTATTATTATTATTATTATTATTATTATTATTATTATTATTCTCCTTCTCCTCCTCCTCTTCCTCCTCCTTCTTCTTCTTCTTCTTCAGGATTAGGTGATCATGTTTATCCACAATTTTCTGCGCTACAAATTACTACATAATTTTAAAATATTTAAAAGTTTATGACCCATAAATATATCTTAATTATAAACCCAATTAAAAGCTTTTCTAATTAAATAATGTCTTAGCTTTATTGCCTTTTTTATTTTACGAAGGTTATAAAAAGAATTAAAAAATATAATCTAATTAAAAAAACATCCTTTGCTCTTTCCTCTTTTTTTTTTTTTACGATTCTGGGTAGATTTTTGGTAACTGGAATCCTGATTGTCAAAGAAAATTAATAATTTAAATTCTACAAGAATTTGTTTTTAAAGCCAATATAAACATTAAGCTCTTCAAAAAATTAATTTCTAGAAATTTCATGAAATTAAATAATGGCGGATTAACACTGTTAAAATATTTTTTTTACCAAGACTTTTTAAAAACGTATGTAGAAAAAATAAATTACTTCATTTTTTAATAAGTCCTGAAAGTTTCATTAAAATCCTATAATTACATGATTTTTGCAAGAATTTCCTAACCATTGTGATTTTCACTGCACAAAGTCGCTAAAATTTTCCATAAAATTTCACCCGTTGATACAAAAACAATTTTTAAACAAAAATTTCTAAAAAGAATTAAAAATATATAATTTACTTAAAAAATATTCTTTGGTATGGCTCTTAATATTGACATCAAGATACAAAACTTTGTTTTGATTAAGTTTAGGGTATTTTTCATCGTTTATGCTAATTTTTCAGCGAGTCTTTGACGGTACCTACATTACACCTACTTCCAAGCAAGGTCAAAGGCAAACAGCGTTTAACAGACAGCGAATTACCATGTTTTTCATAATATAAGTTAAAGTTATTTATTCTTGAAATTAAGTATTCTGTTAGAACATTGCCTGCATTTGTTTTTTTATTTTTTTTTTTTTATTTATTTATTTTTTTTTTTTTTTGGTGGGTCTGGGATTACGTAGGATTTAATCAACGAATTTAGTATCTTGTTTGGGAGCATTTTCTACGTTTCTTTCCCACGTAGAGAAGAAAAAAGGACTTTCCCACCCATCACAAAAATATCAAATTACAAAGCTGCATTTTAACTTAAAGTTCAAACTTATAATTGTATTTTAATTGGTCAGATTAACTTGATAAATCCTTTAAATCATTAAGCAAATCGAAAGAAATGACTTCAGAATTGAATATGGTGTTAAGCCCTTTTCACTTTCATCCTTGTTTTCCAATACAGAAACAGCATTCACGATTTCCCTCCTGAGGCCGATGTACAGATGATTAAGGACATATGCCGATGATATAGGTATTCATACTTCCCGAGTTGGAATACGAAGAAACCTGAATCAAAAAAATCAACATCAGGTCTTCCAAGAACTAAATCTAATCTTCCCAGATCAGAAGCTACCACCCGAGATTGGAATGAAAGTAGTGATTACACACACACACACACACACCGAATCCATCATCAGTCAATTATGTGCCATGCGTGATAAACGCGTTGGCGATCATGTATCGAAAGATACATGACTGACGAGGCTAATTTTTTCATGCAGTCGGTTGCCATTTCTTTCTGCGGTAGACCAGTTGCCATCCAAGTCTATAGAACCCGGTCTGTCCTGTTATTTACCCATAGCTGGAGGGAGAAGAAGAGGATTCATACCTTTCCCAAAGTATATTAGCACGTAAGTGAATGTAATAGATTCGACTGGAATTCGAACTCGGCTCTCCGATTCAGTTACGTGCCATGCGTGATACACGCTTAGGTGATCATGTATATTTCGATACATGACTGACGAGGCAGATTTTTTCATGCAGTCGGTTGCCATTTCTTTCTGCGGTAGACCTGTTGCCATCCAAGTCTATAGAACCCGGTCTGTCCTGCTATTTACCCATAGCTGGAGGGAGAAGAAGAGGATTCATACCTTTCCCAGAGTATATTAGCACGTAAGTGAATGTAATGGATTCGACTGGAATTCGAACTCAGCTCTCCGATTCCTCAATCCGAGACGCTGTCTATTACTACACCATCATAAAAATTAAAAAAATGGTATTAGTAAATACTAAACACTTTAAAAACCTCGGTGCATGGATTAGTTATATCAAATTTAGTAGAGAAGATAAGGAAATTGTACATAGAATAAACAAAACTCGAAGTAGTTTCGCCTAATACCTCAAATTGCTACAAAATCATAGCATTAATATAGAAGCTAGAGTTATCTTAAATAGTTTCGCTGGACAGTAACTTCCTTAAAGTTGTCACGCATGGAACCAAACACGTCTAGAATTATCCGAGCTATCAGCTGTATAAAAACCCTTTCCTTTTTTTTTAATCTAAACTATATTTTTCTGATTCTACATATATGTCCTTTTTGTTGCCATTTTCTCTAAAACTGTATCGTTGCTCATGTGTTCAGTCCATGGTATTCTCAGCATCTTTCTGTAAACCAACATTTCTGTTGCCTCGAGTGTATTCTCCGTCTGTGAGTCAATGGACCAACTCGTGATGTTGAAAATAAATCTTCTCTGGGACTCTAGTCTCAGAAAAAAAAACTATTAATTCAAAATACCAAACCAGGATCATATTCACTGCCAGTGTAAAGCGAGTCAAAGCTATCAAATATTAGGTTGGTGCAAAAATAATGACGTAATAAAGTCGTTTTTGACGTTAAAAAATACGTCAAAAAACGACATTATTACGTCATTATTTTTTCACCAACCTAATATATAAAAACAAATGTATATTCAATTCTTTATTGGCACTGCCCTGCAATTTTAAAAATACGACAATGTTTATTAGATGCTGTTTAATTACATCTACCAGCATTCAGAAAAAAACATTATCACTTTTTGAAAATTCATAGAACTTGACTTCATTACAAAGAAGAAATTAAATTCTGCTATTTTTGATGGAGCATAGTTTGAGGAAGTTCTTAGTGCATGGATTCATGTCTATGTTACAAATAACATTTACCAACCAGAAGGTTCTACAGAAGGATACTGAGAATACTATGGACGCATGTAGGTCTACTCTTTTTCCATCCTAGCGTACTGGCTCTACAGAATAAAAACCTTTTGCACATGGATAAAAAAAGATAAAAAAAAAAAATCTTGCCTCCTCTCGACAAACTGAAGATATCAGATTTAAATGGTTGGATTTTAACCAAGTTCAAATATAATTGTCTTTTAAGTGGTCACATTAAGCACTAGTAGTTAAATCATTTCTGAAAATTGTATATGGCGCTAAGCCTTCTTTACTTTCGTGTTTCTTTTCAAATTCTATGTAGAATTCGGTTATTTTCACCGATGGCGCCCCTGAAAACCTAATCCGTCGGGAAGCCATCCATTTTCCCTTCCCTTTCGGCTTTTAGAATATTTTCTCCATCTTACTCGGTTCCAACTATTTATTTGAACTCGGTTAGGTTCGTCTTTTTGCCATATCCCTTAATTCTATGTCCGCCAGCCGTTTACACAAGTTCGTTAGGTAACTGCTTTCCTCTGGCCTTCAATATATCCTGAGAGTGTCAAATTCTCCAAGTATAAGCATCCTTTTATTTTCAATTTTTCTTAAAACTTCGTCATTGTCATGTGCTCAGTTTATGGTATTCTCAGCATCCTACTGTAGAGCCACATTTCTGTTGCGACGAGAATAAACCAAACGAGATCATTGGTCATTACGCTGAAGCACCTATCGTGTTGGGAATATGAATTCGCTTATAGAAAAGGAATGATTTAAATTAAAATTATGACATTTTCGATATTTTGGATTAGTTCCCTTTTTTTTAGCACCGAAGTCTGCAGATAGTCAGGCTTCCAAATTCTTCTTCACTCTTTACGCTAATTACACTATTTTCTTTACTTGGACTCGGTCAAGCTTGTCCTTTTTTTTTCCATATCCGCTAATCCTATGACCGCCAGCCGTTTACACAAGCTCGTTAGGTAGGTTATCCGCTGCTTTCCTCTGCCCCTCTTGCTTTCAGTTTGTCCTGAGAGTGTCAAATTCTCCAAGCGTTCTTTCATCATTATGTGCCAGTGAAGTTTCAACTGTCACTTTTTGATTCGAAGTACGAATGTACGATTGACATCGCATTTAAATTTTTGCAGATTAAAAGTGGCTGGAAAGCATAGAGTCGGAATTGGGTTCCACAAGCGAGAAGTCCAAGATAAGAAACTGTTAGCATAGGCGATCATATATCTAGTTAGATATAGCTGTAACAGCTATATCTAACTAGATGTATGATCGCCTAAACGTTTATCACGCATGGCACATAACTTAATCGGAGAGCCGAGTTCGAATCCCAGTAGAATCCATTATATTCACTTACGTGCTAATACACTTGGGAAAGGTATGAATCCTCCTTTTCTCTCTCCAGCTTTGGGAAAATAGCAGGACAGACTAGGTCCTATAGCCTTAGATGTCAACTGGTCTAGGAGATGGACAACTCTGAATTCAAAACCTGCGGAGGGTCGTTTGGGGACCTTGTGGCACGTAGTGCACCAGGTCTCTGTATTCGGCCCTTCAAAAAGTGTTGATGGTTTTGCACAAATCCTTCAACACTATAATCAAATCTCATGTGCTGGTGTCGGGCTTTCGCTTTCCTAGGAACTAAGCTGCTTGAACCTCATACGTCGAATTCGACGGGAGAGTTAAATATATATATATATATATATATATATATATATATATATCCAAGTATATGATTGGCGTATATGGAATGAATTCCAATAACCAACAATTACTATTCTTAAAAGAGTGCTCAATACAAAGTAGAGCAGATATAATTATTTATTTTTAAAGAAAAAAAAAATTTATAACATAAATATGTTATAAAATCACTACAAAAATAGCCATTTTGTTTCAACACCTTCGGTGTCTTATCAAGTGATGACGTTGAATGTAAAATAAATGGTTTTAAAAGTTTCAAATTAATTAATATTCTACGCAAGGGGAAAACGTTGTTACAAAGGCTAGATGGACCAATCAGAACACAAGTACAGGAAAATTCAAAAAGCTCGATAACGAAGTCATGTTATAATATCTATTCAGATGTTTAGTATTAAAAAATAATTTATTCCAACGAATAATTACTAAATTATATGATAAAATTTAATATTAAAATTTAAAACTGCTAATTACAAAATCAAAATTTAACATTTATTCGCTATCAAGTTTACAACTATAAAATTACTGAGGAGAAAAGAAGAAATATATATGTTATTCAATTTATTTTTTCATTGAAGTTACTTTAGCTATATTTAATATCCGGTCTTTTTACAATGTATACATTTTAATCCTCATGGTGTGTAAATGGGGTCCCAAACTCACGCGTAAAACAAACGCAGTCAGATTTTAATACATAAGCACCAAGACATATACACACACAAAAAAGGGGACAAGACAGACAACATCTCCACCGTCTGTCATGAAAAAAAAAGGGGGGGGGAGAATGGGAGAAGGGAAACCAACACACACGTACATACATACATAATTAAAAGTGGATGCACTTTCCATACACATAGATACATATAAATACATGCACACACATCCACAGACATTGACCCAGACAGTTGGATACCCCAACCGATAAATATTTAAGACAGAAAATGTCATTGCATGAATGTTAACAACCTATTGAAATCTAACTTAAGCGAGTAAATATACAAAGATAAAAATGATCAAAATTAATATTATTTAATATATTAAAATATAGTGGATGTAAAAAACAAAAAACAAAAAACCGGACATTAAATTCAACACCCATCGGTAGCTAGAGAGATATTATTATTGGCAAACTAGGATAAAATGATTTCTAAATAATGAATCATATTTTATTCATAAAAAACAATACCAAAGAGTCAAGACGAATACAATTTTAGGTACCTTTTGACCGACACTTCTTCAGAAAAAATAGTACTGTCAATGGCTTAGTTTTATTTTACGATGATATTATTTTATCCTGGTGTGGCAATAATAATTTGCACACACACACACACACACACACACACACACATTAAAACGTTTTTA
>OZ010603.1:64242558-64335058 GCA_963932145.1 Acanthosepion lycidas | reverse complement strand
TTTTCCTTTCAGTGTCTACTATCAACTTTGTATCATTTTCAGTTCACAATAGCTAAACTTGTAGAATTTTTAGAATTCTTGAATACCGTATAAAATAGTGAATTTGTTCATGCTTCTTCTCTCAAAAAATATGATCCAAGATCGAAGTGAGTTTCGGCGATCGTGAAAATATTACTTGAGTCACCTCGACATTTACCCTTTAGGCGACGTCTCAGGCAACTGGCTCATGCCCACCAAACCCTTCCTGAAGGAGGAGTAATGCCCGAGGAGACTAATATTAATTACACGACCAGGTGAGCCAAGTAAGGATATTTATCCACCCGATTCCCTTCGGCTTTTCAACTTTTGGGGACGAGTCAGGCGCCCGGTAATAACCCCATCCACCGTCCAGAATGAGAGATAATGCCTGAAATGATTACCTCCTGGGGCTCGAGCTAATGTTAATTTTAAACCCCGATCTCGGCCCGACCAGTATTTATTAATTTTTTTTTTGTTTCATTTTACGTCTGCCTCTATTTTTCCGCCATTTTTTTCGTAGTTGCTTAAGATATAATTACTTCTTTTCATGGCTCTCCACAATTTCCTGCGCTTTGTAGTTCTCGGAGGAGGCACGGTAGAGTAATGGATAGCGGCTCGGATCGAGGAATCGGAGAGCCGAGTTCGAATCCCAGTCGAATCCATTACATTCACTTACTAATATCCTTGGGAAAGGTATGAATCCTCTTCTTCTCCCCCCCACCTATGGGTAAAAAGTAGAACAGACCGGGTTCTTTAGCTTTGGATGGCAACTGGTCTACCGCTGAAAGAAATGGCAAGCTACTGCGGGAAAAAATCTGCCTCGTCAGTCATGTATCGATATAAACATGATCGCCTAACCGTGTATCACGTATGGCACATAACTGAATCGGAGAGCCGAGTTCAAAATGCAGTCGAATCCATTAAATTCACTTACGTGCTAATAACCTTGGGAAAGGTATGAATCCACTTCACCCCGCCCATTTATGGGTAAATAGAAGAACAGGCCGGGTTCTATAGCCTTGGATGGCAACTGGTCTACCGCAGATAGAAAAGAAGAGAGATATGAACATTGTACTAGATAGATAGATAGATAGATAGATAGATAGATAGATAGATAGATAGATAGATAGAAAAGAACAGAGATATGAACATTGTACTAGATAGATAGATAGATAGATAGATAGATAGATAGATAGATAGAAAAGAACAGAGATATGAACATTGTACGAGATAGATAGATAGATAGATAGATAGATAGATAGATGGAAAAGAACAGATATGAACATTGTACGAGATAGATAGATAGATAGATAGATAGATAGATAGATAGATAGATAGATAGATAGAAAAGAACAGATATGAACATCGTACTAGATAGATAGATAGATAGATAGATAGATAGATAAGGATGTCCTTTTACTTGTTTACAGCAACAGACATACCTAATTACACGCATGTAGATGAAATCAATCAAAATTATTTAATATCCAACCGATTTTTGATTCCGATATATATATATATATATATAGAGAGAGAGAGAGAGAGATGTGTGTGCGTGTGTGTGTGTAAAAATTAACGAATCCCTTAGATAATTTTGATTTTTAGTAATTTATGATTTTGAACAGTACCCAGGTCCCTTAATTGTGAAAATATTAGCAACCTACTGCGGGAAAAAAAACTCTGCCTCGTCAGTCATGTATCGAAAGATACATGATTGCCTCAGCGTGTATCACGCATGGCACATAACTGACTGACTGTAGTTCTCAGTATATTTTGTCTTTTTGCTATCTCTACTAAACGCTAATCTGCTAAACATTTACACAAGCTCATTAGGTAGTTTATGTAATGTTTTCCTCTACACTTCAATATTCAATATGAGTGTCAAATTTTCCAACCCCACTTCCTTCATTCCCTAGAAATGTCAACTTCCTGATGCAAAGTATACTTGTCCTTTTTGTTTCCATTTTCTCTAAAACTTCGGCGTTGCTCGCATTCATATGCTCGGCAACCTTCTGTAGATGTCGGTTCAAGTCTCCTTCATTTGTGATGAGGTTGTCTAGAATTGTTAATCGGAGAGCCGATTTCCAATTTTGTTATATCGCGCAAATACCCTTGAGAAAGGTATGAATCTACTTCTTCTTCCCCTTCTAAGGGTTAATTAGTAAGACTTGCATCATTAATCATTACTAGCAGTAGAGCCCGGCGTTGCCCGGGGATGTAACAGTAAGAGATAGATCAAGTATCGACCATCATAAAGACTGAAAAATAAAATTGACAAAGATTATTGTTTAAGGTTGACGGACACGCATGTCTTAATTAGTTTTTTTTTTTTGTTTGTTTTTTTTTACGAATTGGTCAAACCCAAACTCAAACAAAAACATTGTTTTCAATCGTTATGGGTCTACCGATTGAATAGAATTTTATTATAAACATTTGTCTTGTAAATGGAATTTTTAAAGCATTCTGAATGTAAAAATAAAGAAAAAAGTGTGCAAGACAATAAGAAACACTACCTGCCAAAAAAAAAGTGAAGTTTTGTTGAAATCGGTTGAAAAATGTAGGAAATCCGATCCAATATATAAACGTACAGACACACACACACAAATTCTGCGTTTTATAATAAGTAAGATTATTTGCAAAAAAAACCCCTCTGTTTTCGTTATGTCAACGAACTCTCGTTGACAATTCTGTGATGTCAACGAACACTCTTTGTTCGAACTAACGCCTTTATCCACTGTGCCATGTGTCTTTGTGTTAGATCCAGCGACAGGACCCAAACAGTGTGAGTTCAATACCTGGTTAAGGCAGGAGATAACTGATAACTGATATCCATTAGACATGGCACGTGAAACTAGAATAGTCTACTCCAGTGAACGAAATAAAGGGTCCAGTTTGACATTCCAACCACCTGAAGAAGGTCGGAGTGTACAACAGCCGAAAAGTTGTTATAAATATGGCGACAAAGATGAGGACAATTGTCCGAATAATGTAAATAATTAAAGTGTCTACGACGGGCATTTATTCTTTTTTATGGTGACTGTAGGGAAACAAACTTTTCACTGTCTCTTGGGTATGTCCGTTTCCCGTTTTGGTTCAAAAGTAAGTTAACAATTGTTAAAATGGTCGTGCACAAGTCAGCTTTGGAATAACCACCAATTCGCTTACTTCATGAGAAGGACAACCAAAAAATGTCCACACGCTATTGTTAGAAAGTGTAAAAGAGAAAAATTCTGTCTTTTCCGGAAGTGGGGTCGCACAGGTGACCGAAATCCCTCTCCGGTTTTTTTTATTATTTATATCATGGGAATTTTTTTCTTTCTTTATTATTCATTATTTTCTTTTTTTTTTTTACACTATTAACATTGTTCGAACTGTTGACCACAACTTTATTGTCATATTCACGACGTTTCAGTCTTTATACGTCCCGGTCTTCTTCAGGGTTTGTCTATATTTCTGAGATGAGATATTGTAACTATTTACATTGTACGGACTGTTTTCCTCATCTTTTTTGTCATATTCACGACGTTTCAGCCTTTTTACGCCTCGGTCTTCTTCAGGATCTGTATATATTTCTGAGATGAGATATTGTAACTATTTACATTGTACGGACTGTTTTCCTCATCTTTTTTGTCATATTCACGACGTTTCAGCCTTTGTACGTTCCGGTCTTCTTCAGGTGACATACGTTGGAATTTCGCTGACTTCTTCTATGGGCTGTGTCCCTTCAGGACATGGGAAATCGTGGATCTCCACAACTTCGACTCCTTTGTAGTTCTTAGGCTTCTCTTTTTGCTATCTCTCCTAATTCTTTGTCCGCCAGCTATTTACATAGGGACGTTAGGTAGGTCATTCTCTGCTTTCCTCTGCCCCCTTTGCCTTCAATATGTCCTGAAAGTGGCAAATTCTCCAAGCCTTCTTTCCTCATTATATGCCCGTTAAATTTCAGCTGGCGCTTTCTGATTCGAAGCATAAGTTTCCCTTAAAACTTTGTCAGTGCTCACATGTTGAGACCATGGTATTCTCAGCATCCTTCTGTAGAACCACATTTCTGTTGACACGCGTAATAAAGCAGATTAGCTTCAACTAGGCGGATGCACCTATCGAAGAAGCCTTGTTTAGAAGAATTCGCCAATAGAAAAGAACTGATTTAAATTATGTATTACCACTGATTCGCTAAAAAAAATTAGATTACCAAGGTTAAAAAAATGGCCTAAACTTAATAAAAACCTAAGTTTTATCGTCAAAATATTTATGTTATTATTAAAAGAAAAGACCAAAGGATCATTTGATTCTTAAATCATGGTTAAAAAATTTTCCTGTTTATCGTCAATGCGATGGCCAAGGATTAGACGGAAGGGGCTACTGGACGTAAAAAAAAATGAAAAGACTAGCAGGAACTTGGAAGCCAGTCATAACCAAGAAACAAAGGATAAAGGGCTACTCCTGTTCAAATGACAGAGGAGGAGTGTGAACCTGGCAATAGGCGAACCTATCTACTCCTATTAAGGAAAAATAAATAAATAAAGAATGAATAAAATTTCAGAATTTCGGCGGAGACGTTAAAAGTATAGAGTTGAAGAAGACTTTACAAGGAACAGGAAACCAGTAATAAACCTTTACTCTTGTTCAATCGACAACGGAACCAGACCCTAGATGAACTTATCTACTCGTATTGGGGTAAAATAGATAAATAGTAAATAAAATATGCTTAATTCGTGGTTAGATTTTTAATATCGGGTCTAATAAATAGAAAAGAATTATTACACTTTAATTATAATGGTTGGCCGCCCGTTTGCGAATATAATTGACTGCTAGGGGGCGTAACCCTCCCCTGTTCAGAACTATTTGTACTTCTTCAATACAGAGCTCATCTGTACTTTATAATGCAACTATGATGAGCAGACCTTTTAGGTATGTTCAATAATTCGTCGAAAAAATATAGCATGATGAAAAAAAGACCCCAAGCTTAACGAAAATAAAGTTTTATCGTGAAAAAGATTATGTTTAAACAGAAAAAGACCAATGTATTTTTTAATTATTTTTTAAATTTTTTATTCCTTTCTATCACGTTTGAAACTTTGGTTGGAAATCTGTTTTTTTTTTTAAGATCAGAGGTCGCGTAATATTTAGCATTTGTTTTTTTTTTCGCGCTTTTTTTCATTTGAAAAACATTAATTTGAAAATTCTTGCAAAAATCAAATAATTGTCGGATTTTAATGAAACTTTCAGAATTCATTAAAAAATGTAGGAAAATATTTTAGAAAAGTTTTTTTTTTTTTAAATTCATGGTAATGTTTTTACATCTGTTACCCCCACCCATATACACACTTATTTAATTTTGTGAAAACTTGAAAATCACAAATCTGTAACTCGCTTTATTTATTTATTTTTTGTTAAATGCAGAAGTCTTTGAAGAATATAAATCCTCGATTTTGTTTGTAAATCCATGACTGGGCCTACACAAACGTTAGCTCTGAATTGTAAAATACAGAACCAAATAAAACTAAGACAATTAAAAAAGCCTTTTGATCGATTTCCTGAATTACAAGTAAAGGACATATTTATCTGAAACCAAAATATTTTTTCGATGTAAAATGAATTTTTACAAGAATTGTTTTCATTTTTATTTTTAAATGCAAAATGTGATAAAGTTGTTAAATATTTTAAAATTAAGTTTGATACTGTGCATCCCTGTAAATGCTCTTATTAAAAGAGATATTTTTACCGATCTTAAATTTGAAAGCTTATTACAATCTGCGAAACGGTGTATTTTACAATAATTTTTCAATATGCCAAAAAATGTATGAAAATTGTCTCTGACAAAACTACGGAAGCAAAATTCTGAAATAATGTCACGTGTGCTTGAATTGTTTCTCCTCGTAGCGTATCAAATTCTCTGACTGACCGACCATCATCGTCGCATTTTCAAAATTTTTAATTTTTTTTCTTTTTCTTTTTTTACATATTTCACGACATATTTTCTTTTCATTTTTTTAAATATAATTTTTTTTCTTTTTCTTAAGAGACATACTGCAATTATTAATTTTTCTTTTTTAGATTCAATTTTAGTGACGGAAACAATGCAGGCGTTGGATATACCGTCGTTAAAAAAGTACCTAAAAGAAATCTATAAATACTAGCCTTGTGAAAGAATTTCATTTTTTATTACTTTATAGTTAAATAAGCTGGATCATTTAAAAACTAAAAATACTGTCATTTCTGCCCTCCCGCCCCATAAATTGCTTTAACATTAGTTGTCGATACATTGACGTAAACGTTAGTACACACCCCCAAAACCAATGGCCACTGTTAGACATGCTTTTCTTATTACAAACTAATTTTTTTCGAATAAAAAATTAAGTAATTTTTGTTTAAAATTACATTAAGTATAATTTATATTTTCTAATTTTCCTAAAATAACTTTTGAAAAAAGTATAATTGAATTTTACAAGATTTTTAAACGGAGAATTTCACTTTTGTTTACAAAACTGTCAATAATGATAGATTTTGACTAAACAAAAAAACGAAATTTTTAGCTAAAATTTCGGACGTTCTAGCAAGGATTTATTTTTTTTAAATATTCAAAATATTTTGGTCTTTCCTCTTAATAATAACATAAACATTTACACGATAAATTTTTTTAATCAAGTTTGCAACCTTTTTTTCATCAGAGTATGCTCTTTTTTAGCAAAGTTTTGAACATACCTACCTTAGACGGTGCTCGGTAAAAATGGCAGCGGTAAAAATAGCAGTGGGAAAATGGCAGCGGTAAAAATAGCAACGGTAAAAATAGCAACGGTAAAAATGACAAAAATGGATAAATAGGAAAAAATGGCAATTCGAAAACAGAAAATTATGACCGTTCGATAAATGATGGGTCTAAGCTCCCATCCCTCTAGTTTAAAATAGGGCTATGTCCCCACTCCTTCAATATTTTAAAAGAAATACTTTTAAATGGATATTTACTCTAGTGGGGGGGGGGAAGCTAGGCTCCTTCTCCTCTTGTTTTAAATAGGGGCTAAGTTCCCGCTCCTAGTATTAAAAACTTTTTTTTATTAATTTTCGATGTCGATTTTTAGAAGTTTTATGGGCGGGGGTGCTAGGTTCCTACTCCTAATTGCAGTAAAAGCACAAATCGTAGCGTGTTTAAGTGAATTTGATGACTATAATTAATTTTATAATTGATAGCTGACATTAGGATTAGATGTATATATATATATATATATATATATATATATATATATATATATATATATATATATGTATATGTGTGTGTGTTTGTGTGTGTATATAAAATAAGTGTATTAGTGTTTATATATATATATATATATATAAATAAGTGTATTAGTGTGTATATATATATATATATATATAAAATAAGTGTATTAGTGTATATATATATATATATATATGTATATATATATATATAAAATAAGTGTAATAGTGTATATATATATATATATATATATATATATATATATATATATATATAGTGTAACCCGGATATAAGAGAAACCCGGATATAAGGGAGATTTTATCTGGTCCCAAATTAAAGCCTGTGTTAATGTATATAAAGTAGACCAAACCCGGATATAAGAGAAATCCTGATATAAGAGAAACCCGGATATAAGAGATTTCTTCCCCTGTCCCGACAACTCTCTTATATCCGGGTTACACTATATATATATATATATATATATATATATATATATATTAGTGTTGGGACGATTAATCGCAATCGGGGAATCGGAAAAATCGCAAAGGTGAACGTTAGGAATCCCATTCAAATAAAACGTTTTTTTTTTTAATTGGAATGTTTTTTCTTACAAATAATCAAATAAAACATTTTTATAATAGGAATGTTTTCTTTGAAAATATTTTTTAAATGTTTTTTTATTATTTTTTATAATTGAAATGTTTTCTTTTTGTGTGAAAATACTTTTTAAATAGTTTATTGAAAACATTTTTAAATACTTTATTCTATTTTTGAAATAGTCTAATAGTTTTTTTTTTATAAATAGAAATGCAACAAAATTTAAATATATTAAACGTCATAGTAATAATGTATCTAATATATTGTTTTTTTATTCGACTGCATTACTGATTCCCACGTGTATCAAACTGGCGAAATTAAAAAAAAAAAAAAAACTCTAAGTGTACAAAACTGACGAGGAACTTTTTTTCCGATAAACACCGCTTAATCTCGGTTTCTGATTTCAATACCGGAAGCCGTCATCAAGTGGACCTATAATTGTTTTTTCCCAATTTTTTTCAGTGTGTTCAGATGTTTATTTAATATATTTTTAATATTTATATTTTTTTCCTTTTGCCCTTTTTTCTTATTTATCAATTTTTGCCATTTTTACCGCGACAATTTTTACCTAAATTCACCTTAGACATTTGAAGTGAGAGTGCATCATTTGACATGATCAACAATTTGAACGAAGCCAGTACGCACAAAGCCTCGGTCACGATGACTTGTGTTACTACGTTCGTGCTAGCATAAACATTTTTGAACAGTTCCGTCAACCCAAATTCATTGTGGTACGGTTTTCCGGCCTTCTCCAAATCAACTAGATTATTAATCATTAACCTACGATGTAGCATCGAACTAGTTTTAAGACTCTAAGCATGGTTTAAATTCATATTATCAAGTTTAACTTACAAATAAGACCACTCTGTAAAAATCATTGCGTGCATAAAAAAAAAACATCATTGTCTGTATAAATGATAGCCTGTGTCAAGGCCAGGGGTCGATTCTTATCAGTAAAAGTCCGTTTCTTATCTCAGCCGCAATATCTCGCACGCTAACTGCCCTAGTCGGTAGGGAACTATAAAAACAGGCCGGTTCCAAAGGCGTAAGGCATTGTGCTTCCCCAGAAAAGATTGGTACCTTCCAGGGAAATATAGTTGCTGTCTAGATAAGTCATGAAAAGGGAAGGGCAGAAAAAAAAAAATAAAGCAGGGCTTTCAGTTAGATCCGAAATCAAACACAAGAAAGAAAGAAAGAAAGAAAGAAAAGAAAGAAAGAAAGAAAGAAAGAAAGAAACAAAGAAGGTTTACACGAAGTCAGTTACACACCAGGGGAAGATATTTATGTGTAGAGATCAGTGGCGTCGTGACCTTTGGCTGACCCTGGAAAATTAGGCTAAAACTTGAAGAAATAAATTTCCCAAATATTAAAAGATCAAAGACCTTATGAAACGATTTATTATACAGGAGTGTTTCAAGGTTAAATAATTTGCCCCGAGCCATTTGTTTATTTTTGTTAGTAGGACGCATCAGATTCTATGAGCATCAGAGATTGACTTGTCAAATAAATTAATAAATAAAAGCAGATTTCTTTTTATTTATTTAAAATCAAAAGTTTTATTGGTGGGGAGGAAGCCGATGTTACATACGTATCGCAGAATTTAACAGACTCAGCTGAAAAGAAACCATTTTGTTTTTTTTTTACTTTTGTTTGATACGCATATCGTGCGTTTTTGATAAGGGTACTTATTTAGTCTGAGGAGATTCCACGCACAGTGAGAGTCAAGCTCGTGAAAATGTTCTGCTATACATACTCAATTTCGTTTACTATTGTTCAAATATGATGAATTCTATAGCCAGGATAGAATTAATAAGTTATTAATAAGTTCATCTAATAAAAGAAAAAAAAATGAAGAGGAAAGTAAATACGAGTTAAAATTAATAATAATGGCTGACAATACTTCATCTAATAAAAATGAAGATGAAAGTAAATACTAGTTAAAAATTAATAATAATCATTGACAAAGCTTCATCTAAGAAAAAAAGACAATGAAAGTAAATATTAGTCAAAAATTAATAATAATGGCTGACAATGCTTCATCTACTAAAAAATGAAGATGAAAGTAAATCCTAGTCAAAAATTAATAATAATGGCCGACAATGCTTCATCTACTAAAAAATGAAGATGAAAGTAAATCCTAGTCAAAAATTAATAATAATGGCTGACAATGCTTCATCTACTAAAAAATGAAGATGAAAGTAAATCCTAGTCAAAAATTAATAATAATGGCCGACAATGCTTCATCTACTAAAAAATGAAGATGAAAGTAATTACTAGTCAAAAATTAATAATAATGGCCGACAATGCTTCATCTAATAAAAAATGAAGCTGAAAGTAAATACCAGTCAAATATTAATAATAATGTCCGAAAATGCTTCCTCTAACAAAGAAGGAAGATGAAAGTTTAGATCAGTGAAAAAAAATCATGATTTTCTTGGCGGAAATGTTGTTCAACAGGCAATAATCTTTCGTGGGAAATCGACTTAACCCGACTACGATAATTATTAATTCGCTATTGAAAGGGCTATTCAGATTTTACCACATATTTTTTTCCAGCATAGTGTGCATTTTAATAAGTAAATTATGTTACGACTTCTACAGTTAAAGTTGTGGTAGTTTTTGAAGGTAGATTTTTATATATATATATATATATATATATATATATATATATATATATATATATATATATATATATATATATATATATATATGTGTGTGTGTGTGTGTGTGTGTGTGTGTATCTCTATGTGTTTGTGTGTGCGTAAATATTCTCAGATAAAGTGTATCTATAGAAGAGACAAAGTGAATAAAAAGAAACAAGAGGAAAAACACTGCTTAGTCGACGCGTTTCGTCCTCCTATGGAATTTATCATGGCAATGTAGGATTTTTATGTTGCACGTGTTTATATAAACAGAGGCGAGGGTGTCATTGGTTTATAAAAGCTTGTAAATTTGTGTCCGTTCATGAATATTCCTCAGGTGGTTGAAAGGTCAGTCAAAGCATGTTGAAGACATAATGTAATAATTCAAAGTCTGCTAAAATGTAAAGTGAGCGAGAATTTTCACGAACATTTTATGAATATTGTGTGGATTCTGATTAAATTGTTATGCTATGAGACTGGACGTTTGCGTTGTATATCTTCAAAGGCTAAACTGATCGAATTCACCGTTTTCTTTCGATTTATGATCGTGTATCTTAGCTTGGAAAAGTAGTAATTCTTTCAGGAAAGGTAAGATTGGAAAAAAAATCGGCACGTAGATTGATATTTTGATAACATTCGATGTCGGCACTCACGAGGATTTTCCTTCTGAATAAATTACTCTTTTGATGAATGTGGCATTTTTTTAAATCAAAATTGTGATCTCTGTCTATATTTTTGAGATGAGGTATTATGTACACTGTTTACATTATTCGGACTATCATCGTCATCTTTGTTGCCATATTTATCACAACGTTTCCGACGTTGTACGCTCCGGTCTTCTTCAGGTAGTTGGAATGATGAACTGAACCCTTTATTTCGCTCGCTGGGGTAGACTGTTCTAGTTCCACGTGCCATGTCTAATGGCTGCCAGTTATCATCTGTTAATTCACCTCTCCAAGAAGAGTTTTGTAGTAGGACACATGGACCAGTGGATAAAGGCGTTGGTTAAATCTAGTGACAGGACCCAAAGAGTTGTGAGTTCAATACCTGGTTAAACCAGTGGAGAACAAAGTGTCATCAATTTACAGTTGACCTGGTTGCATGAAACCGGAAGTTCTATGCTAACAGTTTCTTTTCTCGCACTTCTCTCTTCTTCCGGTTTCTTGTTTTCTAGGGAACTTTAATCTTCAAGAATTGAAATGCAATGTCAGATACTATCGACTGTCCTCTTGAATACTCTTGTTCTTGCTCCTTAGTAAGTTTCTGTTTTTTAATTCTTCCACAAACAGTAACCCCTTGTGTCGTAGTGTCTTTATTGCCTTACTTGGGATGAACTCAGATATGGCTGAGAAAAAAACATTTAGACGTGTCTCTCATAAACAATATTCCACCAAAGAAACTGCTGTATACAAAAGACAAATTGAATATGAAATATTTCAAAAAAGTCTGATCGAGATTTTACAAAATGGATTTGTCCTTTTATCAACCCGTTACAAGTTATTTAAAGCCAGAAAATATTTTGTAAGAAATTTTTGGAGATAATAATGATTTACTGTGTTGTGTGGTTTATTTTGCTTTTACGAAATAGCAACTTTAAACGTTTATTTAATGCCGACAAGATTTTTAGGATAGGTTCGCATGAATAGAATATATATTCTTTGTAAGAAATCAGTTTCTAGGAGATTTGCTTTAGTTTATTTTGTTTTACGTCAAATCAACACTTCAATGGGTTATTTAATGCCAACAAGATTTTTAGGGTAGGGTTGTATAAATAGAATACATATTCTTTCTAAGAAATCACTTTGTAGGAGATTTGCTGTGGTTATTTTGCTTTATGGCACACCAACTTCAGTGGGTTGGGCACCTCGAGGTGGTGTAACTGTTGGCAAGCTTGTCTCGCTAGAACAACTACGACTGAATATTGAGTTCGATCCTCACTGGGTGCCCCATGCCTTTGGCCTTGTGCCATATCTAAACTACTCTTGGAAAATCACTATCAACCGCTTCTATTTAATGCCGACAAGATTTTTAAGATAGGTTCACATGTATAGAATATGTATTATTTGTAAGAAATCAGTTAGGAGATCAGGTTTTATTGACGTATTTTTCTAAAGAAGATTTTGTCCAGAGTATTGCTTGTAATTTTTTCACGAATGTATTCCTGATAATATTTGTTTTTCAATAAATGCATTGATCGTAATACTTTTGCTAAAATTGTGTTGCTGATAATATTTATTTATTTATTTATTTCAAAAATGTATTGGTGGTAATTTTTTTACAAAAATGTATTACTGGTATTTTTTTTTTTTTTACAAAAATGTATTACTGGTAATGTTTTTTAAAAAAAAAATGTACCGCTAGTAATGTTTTTTTACAAAAATATTTTTCTGGTAATTTTTTTTTTTTTGCCAAAATATATTGCTGGTAATTTATCTTTTACAAAAATGTATTCTGGTAATTTTTTTTTTTTTTTTACAAAAATGTGTTACTGGCATTTTTTTTTTTTTTTTTTTTTTTACAAAAATATATTGCTGGTAACTTTTTTTGTTTTAAAAAATCTCTTGCTATATTTTGCAAAAATGGGTGGCTGATAAAATTTTTTCAAGAATATATTAATGGTATTTTTTAATGTATTGCAGGTAATTTTTTTCGAAAATGTATTAATGGTAATATGATTTTTTTTCCAAAAATGTATCGGTGGTAATATTTTGAATTTTTCCAAATTATATTGCTGGTAATATTTTTTTCAAAAATGTGTTGCTGGTAATATATTTTACAAAAATGTACTGCCGTTAATATTTTTGTTTTCAAATATGTGTTACTGGTATTATAATAATTTTGTTTTCAAAAATCTTTTTATAGTATCTTTTTAAATATATTGATGGTAATATTTTTGTTGTTTTCAAAAACGCATTAATGGTTTTTTTTTGTTTTTTTTTCAAGAATGTAGTGTCGGTAATTTTTTTTTTTTTTTTTTTTGAAAAATGTATTGCTCGTAATATCTTTGTTCAAAAATGTTTTGCTTACATTTTATTTTTTTTTTTTTTAATGTACTGATGTTATTCTTAATTTGTATTGCTAGTAATATTTTTTTTCCAAAATATGTCGTTCCCTCTTTCTCCCTCCTTCTCTCTATCTCTTTCTATCTGTCTCCTTCCTTCCCTCTCTCCATCTCCATCTCTCTCTCCCTCTCTCCCTCTCTCTCTCTCCCCATCTCTCTCCCTCTCTCTCTCTATCTCTCTCCCTCTCTCTCTCCCTCCCGCTCTCTCCCTCTCTCTCTCTCCCTCTCTCTCCTCTCTCTCTCCCTCTCTCCATCTCCATCTCTCTCTCCCTCTCTCCCTCTCTCTCTCCCCATCTCTCTCCCTCTCTCTCTCTATCTCTCTCTCTCCCGCTCTCTCTCTCCCTCTCTCTCCTCTCTCTCTCCCTCTCTCCATCTCCATCTCTCTCTCCCTCTCTCAAATAATTCAAAAGATATGACCGAGAAATTGAAGGTATTAATGAGTGTTAACCTTCGGCATTTTTCAGCGTTTTACCCCAAACAAGGCAATAATACCACTAAGACGCAAGGAGTGAAACAGAATGAGAAAACTTTAGCGAGAAGAAAGGTCAATAAAACAACAGGTTTAACGAAGACAAAAAATAAACTTGGAAGACAGAAGATGGCGATGGATGTTGCATTTATTTATTTTTTAAGATTGTAGGTAGAAATTATTACAGCAGAACATACTGTTGCATCAAGCTAATTCAACAGTAAAACGGTGGGACCTATCTGCCAACCTAGTAGTATGGCTAAATTCATGCCATCGCTGCACCAATAAGAAAAGCTCATCAGAACAATTTGCCTGAAAATATTTCTAGAAAGTTAAGGAAGCCTCGCGAGAAAGTGACTGCAGTCGATATACCAGATTAGGTTCGATTATTGTAGAGTAATTGGCCATGGTTAAATGTATTTGGCAGAAATGCCGAACAGAAGTAACAAAGTTTGCAATAAACAATAATAAACGAAGAATAAAACAGGGCAAAAATATTACGAAGCAAACAATATATGCAAGACAAAAGCAGGCAAAGCAACAATAAGGAAGCAAAAATATTCACAAACTAAGAATAGTGAACAGAAGAAAGGAATACAGACTATTGATCGCAGCGTTCTGTCCTTAAGACGCGAAATAAAAAGATATATAGCCGGTGAGACCGACAAGTTGTCTGTGTTATTGGCTAGGAAGAAATCCCAACATGTAACTGTATGATTTGCTTATAAATTTGGCGAATTTGAACCAACAGTTGGAGTTTATTAAGAACCTCGAGATGAATAACATGACCACCAGAACAGATATGGCAACGGTATTCAATGCACGGGCGATTGATAGATTCATAGGCGTGCAACCTGTATTCTGACGAGAAAAATTGTCTAGCACAACAGAGTGAGACAACTTACCTAGCAGTAGAACTAGCAATTGATGCAATATAATCATTCCACTTCATGCCAGTGGGAAACATGAACTCAAGAAGACGTAAAGAGTTGGTCACTTGGAGGTCAGCATCAGTCATGCTGATCGCAGGTAGAAAAGTGCCATATAGGAAGAAAATGAGTAAGTACCATCACCGAGGTTCAAACGTGGCACTCTGGACTTATAAATATATTTTTCCGCCAGGTGTATAAATAGCGGTGTCAGGCTACTGACTACAGTGATTATTGAGTGATTATAGAGTGGAACTATCCAGTCGAATTAGTGTGAATTATTGTGCGTCGATGATTTGGGTTTTGATTTAGGATTTACCGGACTTTAAGCCGAGCCACACTACTAACAAAGTATTCACTGAAATGGTTAATTATCTTTGGTTGATTTTTACTTATTTGTTCTTACTAAGTATTTATTTGCGGTTGTAATTAAATACTGTTTTATCTTAACATTGAAGTCTAGAGTTATACTTGATTATTAAAGGCCGCCGTACGTCACAGAAATTGGATAAGCAAAAACTGTGTGAAAAAAAATTAAGAAATTATAAAAATTAACTAAACGAATAATATCTGTTAAAATTATTTGTTAGACCATAATTAATAATTAAAAATAATAGACAAAAGCAACAAAAGCAAAAACAAAAACAAAAAAGTCATATAGGAAGGAAACGAGTAACTACCAACACCGAGGTTCGAGCGTGACACTCTGGACTTATGAATATATTTTTTTCCGCCAAGTGTATAAATAGCAGTGTCAGGCTACTGACTGCAGTGATTATTGAGTGAAACTATCCAGTTGAACTAGTGTGAATTATTGTGCGTCGATGATTTTGGTTTTGATTTAGGATTTACCAGACGTTAAGCCGGTCCGCGCTACTAAGAAGGTATTCACTGAAATGGTTAATTATCTTTGGTTGACTTTTACTACTTGGTTCTTCGTATTTATTTGCGGTTGTAATTAAATATTGTTTTATCTCAACATTGAGATTATACTTAATTGTTAACAGCTATCGTGCATCACAAAATTTTAAACATTAATTTTGACAACTGATGTAGGGCGGAGATTCGAATCCTGTCGGGATTTTCTCGAGCAAGCATTATATTCTGAGAATTGCCATGCGTTTTTGGAAAAGATACTAGAATGGTTTCGTATTGTCTTGCCACAATTTTAAATTCAGAATGTGCCTTCGCTTAGATGAGTTACTAACCAAAGCTAAAGAGCGCAGTCAACTCTGCTATTTAATCCATAGCTGGGGAGAATGAGTCATCAGAACGTAGGCTCTCTACAGATGCCTTTCCTTTATGATTTGTTAATTGCAGCCAACTTGCCTAGCAGTAGATCTAGCACTCCATGTCGGTGGAGGGCCAAGAAGGCGCAGAGTGATGCTCTCCCGGAGTTAAGCATCAACCATACTGATGTCAGGTTTCTCTGTGTTGATTAAATGTAAGCAGTGTTGAGTCCAACCGAAGATGTAAAGAAAACCAACAACACTGATATGTATATACCACAAATATATGTATTAAACAACAAAATTTACAATGGACTTCGACATTAACATTTTTGTGCGAACGTAAAGAGTTTCTATTTTGGTGAATGTTCGTACGTACGTGTATGTATATGTGTGTCGAGTTTCATGGCTTTTTCCCACAAATGGGAAGACGCAATCTTCTGCGAGAGCTTACATTGTAGATGTGTTCGCTGAAAATGAAGAAATGAAAAAGAGAACGTGTCAAGAAATCGCCCAGTATTATTATAGTTTAAGGAGAACGTCTCCTAGTGAACAATTTGGATAATTAAGGAGGAGTTAACTCCGACAGCAGTTTTGTTTTGGAGTCGTTAAAATTTACAAGCCATTCATTGACCCAGTTTGTCACTGACTGGAGATCCCTTTCGAGAGCAGCTGCCAGTTTTATTGTCTTGGTCTATTGGATTGTCGGTGGAAGGCCAAGAAGGCGTAGAGTGATGCTCTCCCGGAGTTAAGCATCAACCATACTGATGTCAGGGAAAACGTTTTCTCTGTGGTGATTAAATGAAAGCAGTTTTCTTTTGGGGCGTTAAAATTTACAAGCTATTTCTTACCCCAATTAAAAACTGATTGGTGGCCTTTTTCTAGAGCAGCTGCCAGTTTCATTGTCTCGGGTCTACTGAATTTGCAAGACAGGAGTAAATAATTGTGGCATCATTATAAATATTAGGTTGGTGCAAAAATAATGACGTAATAATGTCGTTCTTTAACGTATTTTTAACGTCAAAAAACGACATTATTACGTCATTATTTTTGCACCAACCTAATACCTTGTCGAAAGCTGATGGCATAGGAAAGGTCGTTGATGAAGATAAGAAAGAAAGTAGATCCAAGGATAAATCCATGAACTCCCACATTAATATAAAATAATCTAGAAATGTCGCCGTTCAACACGGCCATCATTATATGATTTATTAAGAACGATTTGGATTAAGGCAAATATCCGTCCAGTGACATGCTTGCGGAGAAGGCCAGCAAGCTAAACATTATCCAATATCTTTCAGTGATTTGAAACTACATCCCAAGCCTCGACGTTCTTGTTTAAAGCCTGGCAGGCAAATTTATGAATAATCTATAGCACATCAGCTGTTGAGCTAGAGCAGTCATTCCCCAAATGTTTTTGTCTGGGCTGCATTTTCGGAATAAAAATTTGCTCGCGCCTCACCAAATTGTATGTGACGAAAACACACATTTACAAATTTAAAAAAAAACTGCGAGAACGCCAAAGAGAGATAACCACGGATTCGAGGTCTGAAAATTATCATCGATAACTCTCTCCTCCAATTTGCTGACCCTAGTTACTCTATTCTTAATACTTGATATAATGCAAAAATATCACAATGATAAAATCGATCAATAATTATTTATAACTATTTAGACTGGGACTCATGCATGCAATTACAATTAATCCATAATAATATTCTAAATTTTAAAATCATATTTATTTTTGGTATATGAATTTTTTAAAACTGTTTTGTGTTGTGGTGTAATAGATATCAGTTTGTAATGAGAGATCGGGGAGTCGAGTTCGAATTCCAGTCGGGTTCGTTATTCACTCACGCGCAAATACCACCAGCTATGGACTGAATAGCAGTCTGGGCAATCAGTCTACGACAGAAAGTAACGGCAACCTACTGTGGGAAAAAAAATGGCTAGTCATTCATGTAAAAATTAATGATCACCCAAAACGTGTATCACGTGGCACGTGTGACTGACTTCTAAATCTTTGATTGTCTTTCAATTATTCCGCCTCACCTGCTATCTTCTTCCGTCGAGGCGCACTGCACTGTTTGGGAACCACTATATAAGTATATCTTGCATCATTAACTGATTGCTTATATAATTCCAATTTCCTTTTGATGTCTGACATGGCTGCATGATGGCAGACATTTCGCTTGTCAAGGGACCAGTCCGATGGTGTATCTTATGTAAAACGTTTTTTCTAATTTTTTTGTTTTTAATTTTAATTTTTTTCTATTTATTTATTTTATTTTTATTTATTTATTTAACTATTTATTCATTTTATTTTATTTTTATTTTTTTTATTTACGGAGAAACATTCTCCAAGTAGTCAAATATATTCATATACGACATTAGATTTGTGTAGTGGATATCGGTTCAGAGTGAGAGATCGAGGATTCGAGTTCGAATTCCAGTCGGATTCGTTATTCACTTACGCGCAAATACCACCAGCTATGGACTTAATAGCAGACTGGGCAACCATTCTACGGCAGAAAGTAACGGTCACCTAGTCCGGGAAAAAATGGCCTCGTCAGTCATATAAAAATGCATGATCGCCCAAAATGTGTATCACGTGACACGTGTATCACGTGGCATGTGTGACTGACATCTAAATCTTTGATTGCCTTTCAATCATTACGCCTCACCTGCTATTCTTTTTCGGCACACCGAGGAGGCGTGTCCCGCTGTTTGGGAACCACTCACATAGGACATAACAACACATTTATATAAGATAGGTTAACATAATTAAGACTAAAAAACACATGGAGGCCATAAATACAATATACACTCCTGGTCAAAATCTTAAGACCAGATAAAAAAAAAAGGGTTAGAAATATATAAAATACTGTTACTTAATCAAAATATAATTGCGAAACATTTACATTTAATTAGAAAATGTAGATTATCTACAAACAAGTGAACATTTTAAGCTTTCAATATATATATATATATATATATATATATATTGTTGAATATGTCAGTCAAGGAAAATTTTATTAATATTTTTATCCAGTTTTTATACTACTCTTAATTTTTTTCCGTTTAAAAACATTAGCTGCACACACACACACACACACACACACACACACACACACACACACACACACACATATATATATATATATATATATATATATATATATATATAGTGAAACCTAGTAAGCCAGACAAAGCTACCCAGGTTTCGCCTAAGCGGATCGTCAGGGAGAGCCGGCTTTCCCTGACGATCCGCTTAGGTGAAACCTGGGTAGGTTAGGTTTGTCTGGCTCACTAGGTTTATCTAGGTCTGCTCTACAGTTGTATTGGGCTCTTTTTGGTTAGTTGTTTACTCGTGTCGGTTTTTTTTCTTTGGGCTTTGAACCTGTATCTGTGTGATTTTTTCGACAGACTTTCATGTTCCTGGCTTTTTCTTTTTTTCCTCCGAGATTGATTTGATTTCTAACACAAACGGTTCGTTTGTGTTAGAAATGAAATGTTATTTAAAAGATGATTTCTACCAATCTAGAGGGACTGGAAATTTGAAATGTTCTTGCCACTAAACATATTGGCGACTTTTGATAACTTAAGGCTAAATTCTAAAAATTTTACACCCCCCTCCAATTTATTCAGTAGAATATTTGTGATAATTCCAGCAAAGAACATCATGTTATGCACACAGTATACCATTGTTATTCTTACGTTAGCATCACGATGGAGTAAACAAAGGAGCATAGCGTTAACTTGAGACATGTAATTATTAACTTCCGGGAAGTAGTTACAGTGCTATTTCAAACCGGTTAGCTATCCCTAGATCTACGGTACAGTCCGTTATAAAGAAATTTAAACAGTTTGGCACATCAGAGAATTTGCCTGGGCATAGAAGAAAACAAATTGTCATCAGGAATTGCATGAAAACTTTGTCGCGAGATTAATAAAAACCCAAGAGTTTTGTTTTGAAAGACATCACCAAAAGTTTGGATATGATGGATATCAGCGTAAGTACTTGCACAATACAACATTGTTCAAATAGAAATGGAATATTGACATGTCCCTGCTGAATATCCATCTCAAACTTTTACCCAGTTTATTGAAGACTGATAGATCAAATGCAAACCTTCCAAAAAAAGGTGAGATCCCTAAGTGCAGCACAAAGTCTTAAAGCTCATCAAACACATTCTTTTAGCGCCCGATACAAACGCTGAAAGCGAAAGAATTTTCTCAGCGCTTAAATGAGTTTAAACATATTCGTAATCAACAATGGCCGAAAAGAGATTTGGTGGTTTAATGATAATGCGTCTCCAGAAAGAGGCGCAACTGATTTAATTGACATAATAAAGCAAACTCGTTTTCCGAAAAGGAAATCACATCGAAGTTGGGAAATTTTCAAGACACGATCTTTCCAAAAACACTAAAATATGCAATATTGGAATACAGACGGGACAATAGGTAAAAATGCTGTTGTATTATTTTTTTTTCAGGTCCAAATAAAAAAGAACTAAGTGAAAAAATATTTTTCCTTCATTAATAAATCTATATTTTCTCTGTAGACATTAAAAAAAAAAACAAAGATGAAAGTTTTTTTTCATTTCTGACACAGACGGTTCTCTGTTATTTCAAAGATGATTTCTACCAATCTAGAGGGACTGGAAATTTTAAATGTTCTTGCTGCTAACCATGTTAGTGACCTTTGATAACTTTAACCTTTTCAGCCATGCGTTCTTACAATTTTAGCTCTTCCGCCCGAGCCCCTGAGTCAAAATTCGCAAATAACTGGTACGCAATGTTTCACAGTAGATATAAAAATAATTAATTTCAACCGGTAACTGGGCATAAAGACATTTTTCTCTACCACCGATCAACCAGTGGCTGAGCATTGCATCATTTTTCTCTACCACCTGTCGTGTCCACTAAAATATCAAATACAGTATTTATAAACCAACCACACTCAATAAAATACTTACATCTTAAAACAACAAACCAATAAAACCATAAGTCAGAAAGGTTGTTTAATTAGTCATCATGATTTAGGTAGATACCGCCAAAACATCGTGCGGACGTAGTAGAAGACATATCACGTGGCTTTTTAGAGCCAATCAGGAAGAAATAAATAATTTAATTCTGGAGCGGATTTTCTTACGAAAAAGTGTATAAAGCACACGAAATCCAGCTGCAAAGAAGATACGGGCAGATATCACGAAGGTCCACGTCACTTTCGCTGATGTTTTTCACGATCTCATTCATGTCTGCATGCTAAAAGCAACAGTGCTGACGAACTTTAAAGAGACCGCTTCAGACTACGACACCCCAGTTCACAGTAACAACCAAATTCTATCTCTGGTATCCTCTTTAGTATTAACCACGCACACACGTACTGACTCTTTCACGCAAACACACATATAACAACATTTCATTGTTTCTGACATACGTACACAAATACAATTGATATTCTGTCCCAAAAATTTATTAACCAAAACAAAAAGACATTGCTTTCTAATCTATAACCAACTGCTTGTATTCTTGTCATTATATTAATGTTTATTTGTTGAAACTACACAGTTTTTTCAACTGGATTTTATTCTTTCAATGAAAATCGTGGGTTTATTTTAAATGGCCGAATTTCGAGCAGTCCCGCAACAATATTTTATGTTATTGTATCGAATCCCGTAACTTTGAATTTTAACATTCAACAAAAAATCGAGTAGAAGGATTCCTACATATCTATATCAGTCTCCTCCTGTCTATCTATCAATTTTTTATCTCTAGCTCAGGACCTGTTCATTCTCTGTGTGTGTATATATATATATATATATATATATATATATATCCTGACGTGCCTTTTAACCGATTTGGCCACAGAGGATCGTTCGGCTAGCAAGGTCGAGAGGTGCGAGGTATGAAGCTATTGGAGTAGAAGAGACGGCTACATTTAAAAGTTTCTACAGAGTGAGAGCGGGATGCCAGCCTCGTAGGGCGCTTGAATTCATGAAGTGTGGGAACCAGTGAAAGCAGCTCATCGGAGCAATTACTATGAAAGTATTTGTAAAAAAGACAGAGAGAGGCGACTGCACGTCTGTGAGAGAGCTACTGTAGACAAGATGCCAGATCAGGGCCAGTTATATTACATATCCGCCTCTGGATCTTGTCAAGAACTCCGAGGTAAACAGAAGGTGCACCAGACCATATATGGCAGCAATACTCCATGCAAGGGCGAATGGTTGATTTGTATATTTGAAGTATCGATTCCGGGGAGAAAAAATTTCCTGGCGCAGCATAGGGGGCCAAAAGAAAATAATTACAAATAAAAACAAAACATTAGAAACATACTTTGTGTTATGAACAATCAAGAGTGGTCTCCCCTTCTTTTGTTATTCTCCTCTTTGAGAGAGCTATTTCTGTTTACTGGGACTATAAAAGGACACTGTACGAGAACCTTGTATTTTCAGTTGAATAAAGCTTTCTTAAGGCCTACAACTGCGTACTTTGTCATTTCATTTTGTAAGATTTATTTTTACTTAGGGAAAAAATTTTGTTTTCATTAAATAATTTTTCGCATTCGCTCATTCAAATAATTTACTTATCCTATTACACCATTAGATTTCCAAACTCTTGCTTTTTCTGAAAACACCCATTTATCAAAACCCGAGAGTACGCTAGCAAGCGCTTGAACAAGATTTCCCGATTATCTTGTCGTAATGTTAATCGTTAGGCTAACTCAGCCCGATAGATGAATATGGCGATTTTCGAAGCGGAGCTTAGATGTGGCACAAGGCCAAAAGTATGGGGTACCCAGTGAGGATCGAACTCACTTCTCAGTCGTAATTGTTCTAGCGCGTCAAGCTTGCGAGCCATTACCCCCACGGTAGGTAAATATGTATTATCTTTCTGGCCCCATTTTACCGGATACTTCTAAAATCTTATCTCTTTTCCAATCTCTCTCTCTCTCTCTCTCTCTCTCTCTCTCGTTCGCTCGCTCTCTCGCACTCTTTCTCTCTTGTCATTCTCTTTCTTACTTGCCCACTCTCTCTAGACATCGCTACAAGTGTCCAAAGTTCTCTTGACAGACAATGGTTTCAGACTGGTGTATTGTCATGAAAGAAAAGTTTGCAATGCAGTCTCTAAATATATATTCGCGAGTGTTTCCTTACTAATTCATTCATTGAAATAATCTAGATTCTAGACTAATCCAAACCCATCCTCAGATTTACCAAACCCCGCTTAATCAGAACCCACCAATTTATTCAAGACTTGAGAGTACGCCAGCGAGTGCTTGTATTCGACTTTCCATTATCTTCTTATAATTTTAATTGTTTGGCCAATTAAGCAAGCTAATTGGATATCTGTTTCCATTTTACTGTTTTTTTTTCTAAAATATTCCCTCTATCTATCTATCTATCTATCTATCTATCTATCTATCTATCTATCTATCTACAGACATTGCTACGAGTGCCCGAGGTTCTCTTGACAGAAAATGGCTTCACATTTTTCAGGAAGGAAATCTTTGCAACGAAGTCTCTCCTTTAAATCTTTGTTTAGAGTTAACAATAATTTACTAAGTTTTCAAAAGAGGAACAGTCGGTCAGTTATGTGCCATGCGTGATACACGCTTAGGCGATCATGTATCTTTCGATACATGACTAACGAGGCAGATTTTTTCCCGCAGTAGGTTTCCATTTCTTTCTGCGGTAGACCAGTTGCCATCTAAGGCTATAGAACTCGGTCTGTCCTGGTATTTATCCATAGATGGGGGTGACAGAAATAGAGGATTCATACCTTTCCCAAGGGTATTAGAATGTAAGCGAATGTAATGGATTCGACTGGAATTCGAACTCGGCTCTCCGATTCCTCTTGTAAAATCGTAAGAAGTAGAATTTGTTCTAAAAATCAGAGCACCGAACGCGATTACCAAAAATAAATACACTTTGAAACCTTTAATATACATACATACATACATACATCTATCTATCTATCTATCTATCTATCTATCTATCTATCTATCTATCTACCTCTCTCTCTCTCTCTCTCTCTCTCTCTCTCTCTCTATATATATATATATATATATATATATATATATATATATATATATATATACAAAAGAGAGAAAGAACAGATGGTGTAAATATCCACTGTTCGTAGCATTTTCTTTTTTTTTTAAAATCGCTCAATGCAAAGTAGAGCAATATTCATTATAAGAGATTATAATAAAAACTTTTTGAAATCGCTACACAAGAGCTTTCCTGTTTCAATACTATGATTGTACTTCTTCATGCGATGGTAAGTAGTAACTGTCTAAATGAAACCTTTTCTATAAAGATTTCAAATGGTTTTATTATAATCTCTCATATATATATATATATATATATATATATATATATATATATATATATATATATATATATATTATGAGGGATTATAAAAAATATATATATATATATATATATATATATATATATATATATTGTTTAATGACGTATCATCTTCCTATGTGTCATTTAATACAGAAAATTAATTTTGGGGGCGCTTTAAAGTAATAAAAATATGATATATGTTATTCTGCTTTCACAATTGAATACATGGTAGATGATACTCAGCTTTTGTGCATATACATTTTTGTGTGGGCATGATTGCTAGAGGCGATGATATGTGTGTTTTATGTTGTAGCTTGGAGTTAAATTAAAAAAATTGTAGGATATTATATGGATTAATATCCTGAAATAGTTCTTTCGTTTTGGTTAATATTGTTTAGCGGCAAATATATATACAATCATAGTATCGAAACATGAAAGCTTTTGTGTAGCGATTCCAAATATTTTTATTATAATCTCTTATAATAAAAATTTAATAATAATAATAATAATATATTAATATTAAAGTCTCCAATGTATATTTATTTTTTTACTCTCCCAGCATCTCCTTAAAAGAACTTGAAAGGGTCTTTTGACCAATACGAAGACTGAGCAAAAATTAACAATAAGAAAGAAATGATACTATAGGCAAATTTCATTTTCTTCAGAAACAGCCATTCACCCCTGTAGGTCATTGCTACTAACAACCAAGAATTCTTTTCTCATGATGGCCGAAACTAGTCGAGGAACCTAATTTAAATAATAAAACAAAAATATAAATATACAACCCAGTTTAAAATTTTTTTTTTTTCATTCTTCAATAACTCTTCGGTAAATTGAATCGAGTTCTCTCAGTCAATGTGTGTTTATCTAAAAATAAATATGCTTAAATTCACTCAAATAATTCTAATATAGTTTCATTTGACCATAAAACAATTATTTGGTCACATGAACTTGTGCGAGAAAACGGGGGAAAAAAACACAACTTCTTGCGACGCAAAAAACGAACACCTTCTCGTGACACAAAAACGAACGCGACGCAAAAACGAACACCTACTTGCGACACAACATTTTACGACGGCAAACGAGCAAAACGGCACCCAAGACTGCTGCCGATGGACGACCGACCGACCGCAACGGCTTTTGTCGCCCAAGAAAAGACCCCAAACGGCTCACGCATCGTCTTGTAGTCCTCGGTCGAGTCCATTATGGTACTCCAAGGTGTGCTCGGCGACAACACACACACACACGCAGTTCGAGGACGTTTCCGCGCATGCTCGTTACAGAACTTCCGTTATGTATGGAGGAAAGTGAATAAAGTACACAAACCAAAAAATACCTCCCCTATCTATCTCTCTCTCTCTCTCTCTCTCTCTCTCTCTATATATATATATATATATATATATATATATATATATATATATATACAAAAGAGAGAAAGAACAGATGGTGTAAATATCCACTGTTCGTAGCATTTTCTTTTTTTTTTAAAGTGCTCAATGCAAAGTAGAGCAATATTCATTATAAGAGATTATAATAAAAACTTTTTGAAATCGCTACACAAGAGCTTTCCTGTTTCAATACTATAATTGTACTTCTTCATGCGATGGTAAGTAGTAACTGTCTAAATGAAACCTTTTCTATAAAGATTTCAAATGGTTTTATTATAATCTCTCATAATATATATATATATATATATATATATATATATATATTATGAGGGATTATAATAATATATATATATATATATATATATATATATATATATATATATATATATATATAAATAAATATAAAGGTGAACATAGAAGTCAACACTTAGAGGCGACAGTCTGTTTCATGCTATATGCAATCGTCAGGCCACCTTAAAATTAAGCACAATAGTGGGAGCATTCTGTTCCGGGGACGTTTTGCTGTTTTTGGATGAGGAGAACTTGTGAGAGTACAGGATATTATGGATAAAGATCAGATTTGGCTAATCTTGAAAATAATATAAAACAAAATGTATGAAAGATGTATTTGCGGTGTCACTGGACATGGCAACATAACAATGACCGGAAAATTATCGCACGAATTGTTACAGAATATTTAGATAATAACAAAATTAAGGTAATGGCATATCCCCCACAAATTCTGGGCCTAAACCCCATTAAAAATTTATGGGCATATTTGAAGAAAAAAGTTAAAGAAAGAAGTCCTTTGAAGTTAGAGGAGCTAGAAGTTATTGCAAAGGAAGAATGGATTAAAATAACTGTCAGTGTGTGTAGTTATCTTGTAAGGAACTATTAAAAATAATTAAAAGCAATAATCACGAATAAAGGTTAGACAACTGATTAGTGAGTCAAGAGAGGCAATAATTTTGTCCCATGTTAAATGTTTTGGGGGTGTTTTTGTATTATTCTTTAACATTAAAAAAAATGTTGTGGGCATCACTATACATTCTTTCAAATTCATTATCTCATGATTTGTGAAAAAAATGCACAAGAAGTTTCTACGAAAATTTGAGGCATTTCAACTTTATTTCTAATGGTGGAAGTGGTCGAATAACTCTATCCACAACTGTATATATACAATTGCACACAGTGAGTGCTGTGGTAATAGATCGATACATGATGTAAAATAAAATTAATATTTGCTCAATTGATCCCTCACTATTTTGTGCAATTCTCTTTGTCATGCTTGTGGCATTCCCCAGAAACAAATCGAAAATTGACCATTGAAGAACAAATATGTATTTATTCTGAGGGTATGTATATATATATATATATATATATATATATATATATATATATATATATATATATATATATATATATATATATATATATATATATATATCATCATCATCATTAAGTAATTCATCGAGTCTGAAAGAAACCTCAACAGAATGCAGAAAGCACTGGACAGCCGTTTCGTCCTATATTTTGGACTCATCAGCTGTGCGCATCCACAACTAGAATTGAAACCTGAACTGTTACGATAGGAGGCAAACGCCATACCAACGGTTCTCGGTGACGAAGAGGTAACGAATTATTTCTCTGTCTCTCTGTCTCTCTCTCTACCTATCTATCTATCTATCTATCTATCTATCTATATATATATATATATATATATATATATAAACGGTCGAAAGGCATGCATATATATATATATATATATATATATATATATATATATATATATATATGCCTTTCGTCTAACTGAAACATTGAAATGAATAAATTCTGTATTATTTTTTCGACCGTTTTTTTTAACCTTTCACGGTTAAATTTCTATTTCCGACACTCCATACCGGGGTTGATAAGATTGACGTGACGATATTTTCGTCAGCCGAAATAGTCTATTCCCCATATGAGGAGATTTTGAATTTTATTGTTTATTAATTATTTGCTCTCTAATACATTGAGATTTGTGGATCAATTTTAATATTTTAGATTACTAGGATCCACTTGGATTATATACCAACGGATGTTTTTACCTTTACTTCTTTCACTTATATATATATATATATATATATATATATATATATATATATATATATATATATATATGGGGACTAACCTATTTCAGCAGTCAAAAATAATCGGTTGTCCGTCTTATCAACCCCCGTCCACACCAGACTTGATAAGTGTTATGGTAATTTACGTACGCACGCATGGACTCTCCCAGCTATAAATAGGAGCAGGTACTGCCTTTTGGAGAGGGATATTTCCAGCAGTCACCTCTGACAGTCGGACCGATCATTCTTGCTGTAACACTCTCGTCTGTATATGTTTGTATTACTGTTTCTGTTAATATATTTGTTTAACTAAATTCTTCTCTTATGTCTTTATTTCTGGCCCTAACAAGGCCACAACAATTAGACAGACAACTGATATTTTTGTCTACCGAAATAGGCTATTCTCCATATGAGGTGATTTTAGATTTATTGTTTATTATTGATTTGTTCTGTAATAATAAATACATTTAGCTCTTTTTGTGGATCAGTTTTCATATTTTATATTACTAGGATCCAGTTGGATTATATACCATCGGATTTGTTAACTTTACTATGTATATTTATTCACACACACACATACACAGACACACACATACATATATATATATATATATATATATATATATATATATGTGTGTGTGTGTGTGTGTGTGTGTGCTTACTTTTGCACTGACCGAAAAGAAAAGCTTAGGGAAAGTTTGATGGCGACAAAAATCCGTGTAAACTTAATCATATCTGCATATGTAGTGAATAACAATCCGCAAGAAATGATGATATATACAAAGAAAATTGAATACAAGAAAGGAATGTGACAAGTGCTGCTTTTCTGCTATTTATTTTTATTATACACACACACACACACACACATATATATATATATATATATATATATATATATATATATATATATATAAACAGACTAATTGAATGTTTTATATCCTTTTTGTTTTGTTTTATACACCTTTTGAGAGATTCTGTTACTTTTTATTGTCCCTCATTCATTTTGTCTTTAATATTTCTGTTTTCTTTCCGTTGATTAAAAACTGTTCTTTTGTTTCTTTTTAGTTGTAGTTTTTGGCTGTTACAGCCGCTGGGATTCTGTTATTATTATTATTATTATTATTATTATTATTATTATTTATTCGTTTCTTTCTTTCTTTTTTCTTATTTCCTTTCTTTTCCTTTCTTCTTTCACCTCCTACATATTCTTCTCCTCCTTCGTATTTTCTTCTTCTTCTCCCACTCCTTCTCCTCCTTCTTCTCCTCCTCCTCCTTCTTCTTCTTCTTCTTCTTCTTCTATCGCGCTTCTTTTTTTTCTTTTCTGCCTGTTTTTTGTTAATCACTGTTTTTCAGAGCTACTATTGATATTATTTTTGAGTAAAAGAGTAACGCTCAAAATAAAGTCACATTGATGTACAATTAGTATTATTATTATTATTAGTAGTAGTAGTAGTAGTAGTAGTAGTAGTAGTAGTAGTAGTGTTTCCTTCTTTATATCCTACATTTTCTTTTGCCCTTTTTCAGTATTTTCTGTACTTAATTTTTCCTCTCCTGTCTCTTCTTCTTCGTCGTTTTCTTCTTCTTTCTCTTCTTCTTCTTCTTCTTCTTCTTCTTCTTCTTCTTCTTCTTCTTCTTCTTCTTATTATTATTATTATTATTATTATTATTATTAGCAGTAGTAGTTTTTTCGTTCTTATCATTCCATCATTCTCTTCCTTTTTCATTGTTTCTTCTTATATTTTCACATTATTATTATTATTATTATTATTATTATTATTATTATTATTATTATTACTATTACTACTACTACTACTACTACTACTGTTATTATTTCATATTTCTTTTTCTCGTCCTTTTCCTCTCATCACTCCATTTTCGTCCCTTCTTCCATTTTTTTTCTCGGGTCAGCCTCTCCCTACTGATAAGATAATAACACTTCTCTTCTGCAACCGGCAAAGAAGTGTCCACCATTTTGCTCAACGCGTGGCAACGGCGGCGGGGTGTTGATGATGATGCGGGAGAAAATGTGGAAATGTTATCGCAACATCAGAATGCCAGTGGCAACGAAGGATGACAGTTTTGGTTCCTGGAGGAAAGAAGATGAAAATGGTAGAGTGAAAAGCAGGCGAGAAGGACAGACAAAGGGAATATGGTAAAATGAAAAGGAAGAAGACAATCAGTGACTACGTCAAAGAATGTGTTTGGCAGAAAATAAAGGGAGTTTGGAACGGGTAGGAGGAGACGGAAAGAGAGTGGGGGCAAAGGTAGGAGGCAGAATAATTTACAAAGGAGAGTGAGAACTGTGGGTGTGTGTGTGAGGAGAGAAAACAAACGGGGGAAAAGGAATTGGTAAAATATAATCTTAAAAGAGGAATGAAAGAAAAAAATTAAAATAGACAGAGAGAAGAAAAACAAAGAGCAGGGACTAGAAGGAAAAGAACTGACAAACGGTTAAAGAAAGAAAGAAAGAAAGAAAGAAAGAAAGAAAGAAAGAAAGAAAGAAAGAAAATTTACGAAAAGTAATGAAAGGAAAAAGAATAAAGAGAAATAAAAAGAAAGAAAGAAAGAAAGAGAACATGATATAAAATAGAAAAGGAACAAGAAAGAAAGAAAGAAAGAAAGAAAGAAAGAAAGAAGAAAGAAAAATAGAAGTCACAAAAAGAAAAAAGAAAGAAAATAAATGAGTGTTAAGAAAGAAAGAAAGAAAGAAAGAAAGAAAGAAAGAAATAGAAGTTATGAAAGAAAGAAGAAAGAAAAAGTGTAATAGTAATTACGAAGAATAAAAAAAAGAAATGAAAAAAGAAAATTTACAAAAGAAAAGGAAAGAAAGAAAACAGAAAAAGGTCAATAAAAGTTACGAAAGAAACGGTACTTACGAAAAGAAAAAACTAAGAAAGAAAAAGGAAAGAAAATGAAACTATCAAGACCTAACATGAGAACAGAAAACCTTTTTTTTAAGAATGAATGAAACTGCAAAGTTATGAAATATCAAGACCTTCCTTGAGTACTGAAAAAAGGAAAGAAGCTGAAAGATTGCGAAAAACTGGAAAAATATCAAAACCTAACTTGAGTACTGAAATGCTTTTAATAAATAAATGAAACTGTAATTATGTGAAAAGAATAAATATTAGGTTGGTGCAAAAATAATGACGTAATAATGTCGCTTTTTGACGTATAACGTCAAAAAACGACATTATTACGTCATTATTTTTGCACCAACCTAATATCTAAGTTCACAAAATGATTGGAAAAATTGTGGAAGTGAGAGTTACCTCCGTTGTTGTTGGTGCACGGGGAACAGTCCCAAGGAGTCTAACTAAAAATCTTACAAAATAGCAGCTCCAAGAAAGAACCGAGATCGCACGGAGGAGGTTGTATTAGGTTGGTGCAAAAATAATGACGTAATAATGTCGTTTTTTGACGTATTTTTTTCACGTCAAAAAAAACGACATTATTACGTCATTATTTTTGCACCAACCTATTAATAAACTTTTCTCGGAGTAGACCGAGTACCACTTGCTTCCCGTGAATTTCTTCGTATCCGATAAACTCGCCAAATTGACTGTCCGATTTCGCCCAAATGCCGCGCACGTATCTTTTACCTCCTCCCCTCCCGCCGTTGGATACATGTCGCACGGAATGACATCAAAAATCAATAAAGATATGCTGTTTATTTGAAAAGTAACGCCTGTTTTCCTCACAACAACGTTTTCCTCAATTCGACTTGATTCCTCAATTCGACTATCTGACGTCACCCAAATGCCTCACACGCATACCTTGACTCTGAGTTCAATAAAAGTGGAATGAAAAGATATCAGAGATCAGAGAGAGAGAGAGAGAGAGGGAGGAGTCTTCATTCAGTTATTCACTGTGAGAGTATTCTTGAAAACAGGTAGAATACGAAGGAAGATGCTGGAATACAATGAGGACTTACTGTCACTTGATCTTCAGTGTAAGTTATAAGTTATGTACCCAATAATAATAATAATAATAATAATAATACGAGTTAGGTATGTCAAAATCAAATAAGTACAGAATTTTAAATATTTGAAAAGTGTTTTAATAGAAAACGGATAACGAAAGATATATTTCCAAAGCTATGCAGAATACAGTAGAATGCCACATATCCGGAATTCCTCATATCCGGAATGCCTCATATCCGGAGTGCCTCATATCCAGAATGCCTCATATCCGGAAGTCCTCATATCCGGAATCCCTCATAACCGAAATCACTCATATCCGGAATTCCTCATATCCGGAATTCCTCATATCCGAAATCCCTCATATCCGGAGTGCCTCATATCCGAAATCCCTCATATCCGGAATTCCTCATATCCGGAGTGTCTCATATCCGGAATGCCTCGTATCCGGAATCCCTCATATCCGAAATCCCTCATATCCTAAAATTCATCATATCCGGAATTCCTCATATCCGCAGTGCCTCATATCCGGAGTGCCTCATATCCGGTATCCCTCACATCCAGACATGATTTTGATGTGTATATTTGAACTATTTGTGTGATATGTAACTGATTTGAAATTTCCGTTTTTCAGGAAATTTACTTTGGATAATTGCTTCTGTTTATTTCACCCTAATGGCTTGTATTGGTGCAAATGATGATGGGAATAAGAGGAAAAGAACAACTTTGGAGTGATCGCAAAATGTGAAAATTTTAGACAGACTAGACACTGGTGAAAGTTCATTGTACCTAATGGCTGTGTTCAACATAGGAAAGTCAACATTGGATGATATAAAATCTTCCTAGGAATCTATTCCCTAGTGTTCACACTGTCACAATGTAGAAGAAAAAAAAAATGTGATTGTGATGAAACCTGGACTAAAATTGAAGAAGTTATTAAAAAGGTTATCAGTTTTATGGAAAGAAAGCCAGCATTCAGCTGTGACTATTGCAATAATGCACGCACGGTTTAGAAAGTGTTTTCTGTTTAAAAAATTACAAGAACAAAAGCAAAACGAAATGCGGAAAAAGTTGTGAATGACATTAGAAAAGAAAGAATCATCATGCAACAGCGATTAAAAAATCCTCGTTACATTATTTGTTTTGCATACGTGACATGCCGTAATTCCCTATGTATAATACGTATTTTTTTCTAAGGGGTGCGTATTTTTCACAGCTACAAAAAAATCTTTAAAAATTGCCCTAAAATAAGAATTATCATAAAACTAAATTGGAATAATATTATTCTATGTTTAAAGCCATTTTTTTAAAAATAAGTGTAGGAAACGCTGAAATTGAAGAGTTACAATTTATAAGGTTTGACGCGTATTATGCGCGTGTAGAGCATTTTTTTACACTTTCAGCACAATTTTCGGGGTGCGTATTTTGGATGAATGCGTATTATACAAAGGGAACTTAACAGTACTTAATTTAATGAATTTTCGATCTGTCACAGACGTGCCATCGCCTCTCTCTCTGTCTTTTTTACAAATACTTTCATGGTAATTACTTAGATGAGCTGCTTTCGCTGGTTCCCAGACATCGCGAATTCAGGCGTCCTACGAGGCTGGTATCCCTCTCTCACTCTTTCATTGTTGACCCTGTTAAATGTAGCCGCCTCTTCAACTCCAATAGCTTCATATCTCGCACTGTGGAACTTTCTTCCCTATTCCTGTTTCCCTGATAGCTATAATCTCCAACTATTCAAATGTAATGTCAATCGACATCTCCAGTTCCTTTGATCTATCCACTATCTTTCTCCTCATCCTTTCCTCTATCATTCCTACCTGCTCTCGCTCCAAATCCTCTATAACCCCTTGCGTGCTAGTGGCTTCCCGCCTTGCTTGGGGTGAAATGCTTAAAAAAATATATATAATTTATTTCCTTTTCCTAAAAATCAATTCCGTTATATTTCATTCATCATTAGCTTCTTTTATTTACTATAAAACATTGAAAATACAATTCTTTTCTTTTAATCTAAATATAACAACTGATATCCGGACTTTGTAATCAATTCCTCATATCCGGAAGGTCTTCCTAGTCCGGTTGTCAGGGATTCTACTATATTAAGAAACAAAAGAAATTCATGGCAGTGAATACTGGACAATCTTCTCACAGATGAAGAAGAGACTTGAAGCAATAGAAATGTAGTTCTACAGAAGGATGATGAGGATACCATGGACCAAACATGTGAGCAACGACGAAGATTTAGAAAAACAAAAAGAAACGTATGCTTAACATCAGGAATGGACAGTTGATATTTCTAGGGCATATAATGAGGAAAGAGGGCTTGGAAAATCTGATACTCACAGGACAGAATGAAGACAAGAGAGACAGTGGTAAACAACCCATAACATTTAGGAGAAATGACCACAAGATAAAATTTATTAATAGCTATAAAGAACAGGAAATTGTGAAGAGCCATGACTGCCTACGCCTTGAAGGAGCATGGCACATAGAAATGTGGCTTCCCCCTGTCTTTTCTACAAGTATTTTAATGGTAAATTTTGTGATGAGATTTTTCTCTAGTTCCTCGACTACATGAATTCAAGTGTGCTACTAAATTGGCACTTAGGTCTCTATTGAATTAGGCAGATATAATTTCTATTCTAAGAGATTCTTTTCTCGGACTTATCCCATGCGGCAATCCTTTCTTGGTTTTGACAATGGTGAGTAGGTTTGTTTGCTGGTTGCCACCTCTGGCAAACGTTTAAGAGCATCAATATAAAATAAGTGATTTAGCTTACCATTCTGTGACTTGTATCCGTAGCTACTGTTGCTGAGTGGCGCTAATGCAAGGCTGAAGAGTAGCGGTAACAATGAATCTCATTGGAAGATCCCGCTTTTTGATGTTGATTGGTCTCGATGTAAAGGGGCCGTTTGTATGTTTTAATTTTAATGTAGTCTTCTAATTTTTCATGCTGTCTGTTATGAATTTGACCGTTATGGGGCATACTCTGGATATTTTTAGGTTCTCCTCTATCCATGAGTGTGGTACACTGTTGAATGCCTTACTGTAGTTTATCCATGCAATCGATAAGTTTCTTTTCCTTGCTTTCATCTCTTCCAATATTGTTTTATTGATAATTAGTTGGTCTTTGCACCCATAACTTTCTCTTTAATATCCCTTCTGTTCTGCTGGGATTAAATTGTTTTTCTATTGTGAGACCGGAACTACCTACACAATATACTCTTCCAGGTCTATATTAAGTATGCGACACAACACTCTATACAGACAGACAGACAGACAGAGAGAGCCGCGTACGACTACCAGTATTGGACACTAACATATAGTAATCTCCGTTTACACTATCTCTGTAACCTGTTGTTAATATATCTTTCTTACATCTAATCCGTGTTCCGTGTTTTCCTTCTGTGGTCCTGACTTTGGCCCCACATCATTTTCTTAAGGGAGTTGTATGTCCTCTTGGTTATGATAGAAATGAGGATCGTATAGATTGTTGGTAGGCAAGTGATAGGTCTATAGTTCTTCGGGTTCTCCGTCTCTTATGTCTTTGGGAGTAGATCTGTTACTTCCTACATGAGCCATTTGAGGCATTTTTCTGGATTTATAATTATATCATTTTAAGTCCGTGCAAGGTCTTTGTGGGTGCTAGATAGATTTTTATCCAAAAAATTGGCTATTCGGTCTATTCCTGGTGCTTTCCAGTTTTTGCTTTTGTACATAACAGCGTTTGTTTCAATAATATTGATATCCGAACATATTTGGCCCTCTATATGTGTATGTTGTTCCTGTTGTTGCTTGCTCCATGTAGCACTTCCATTGTGCCTTTTGCAGTTTTCACACATCTTACACGATAACTTCTCAGCTTCCTGGATATTACATGGGTCATTTATCTCTATTTTATTTTTTCCAAGTTCTTGATATAGTTTCTTGACATCTTCTTTGAAGTTCTTGTTTTGCCTGAAGAATCTGTTTCTTTCTTCATAACGCTTGATTCTCTGTGATTCTATGCATTTGTTGTTTCAGCTTCTCTTTAACCTTTTGTACGTGAATCTTTTTCTTTAGGTCAAAGCTTCGTTTCAGTTGTCTCCCTTTTCTTTCTTTCATTTTGCAGCTCTTGTCTGCTTCCTTTAGAAGTAACAATTTTAGTTTATTTATTTCAGTTCTTATCTTTTCTTTCCAAATTGGCATTTTTCTTTTTCGTTTACGTTGTGTTTTTACCTTTTCACCTATTGTTTCTACGATTGTTGCCGAGGCTGCGTATATAAGATGATTAATTTCTGCCAGGTTCATCGATGTTTCCAGTTCGTCCATTATTTGTTTTAATTGTTTGCTTAGCGACGTTTTCCTTCACTTGACGATTCTTTATTACTTCTGAAACTATTATTATTATTATTATTATTATTATTATTATTATTATTATTATTATTATTATGTAATGTTATATTATTGGTTACAATTACGGGAATGAATGCCAAAATCCCGCCTCCCAAACACATATTCTTTCTTACCAGGAATATTTCTTATGTCAGGGATGTTTTTGGAGGATCTTGTACATTGTTGGTAGGCAGGTGATAGGCCTATAGTTCTTTGGGTTCTCCGTCTCTCCTGCCTTTGGAAGTAGGTCTGTTACTTCCTACTTGAGCCATTTGAAGCATTTATTCGTTATGCAAATGCTTCTTTTCAATTGTCTCCTTTTTATTTATTTCATTTTGGACTCCTTGCCTACTTAACTTAGAAGTGGCAATTCTCCTCGTAGTTTATTTATTTCAGTTTCTATCTTTTATTTCCAGATTGGCATTTTTTTTTCGTTTACTTTGTACTTTTACTTCTTCACCTATTGTTTCTACGATCGTTGTCGAGACTGCGTATATAAGATGATTAATTTCTCTCAGCTTCATAGGTCTTTACATTTTCTCCTTTATTTTTCTAATTGCTTGGTTAGAGAGGCTGATGGTTTCCGTCACTTGATGATTCTTTCTTACTTCTGAAATTATCATTATTATTATTATTATTATTATTATTATTATTATTATGTAATGTTATTTTGTTGTTTATAATTACCGGAATGAATGCCAAAATCCCGCCTCCCCAATACATATTCATTCTTTCTTAGCAGAAATATTTCTTATGTAATGGATGTTTTAGTAGGATCCCTGTGAATATGTCGTATTGTGGTATATATTGGATTGAATGATGATGGATGAGATCTTGTGGTGATTGAGACAATTATAAGAATGAATGGGTCGCGAATCAGATTAGCTTGGTGTCGGATAGTCAATGATGACCAACCCTTCCTCATTTTCCTTATGGCATTGTGCCACAACTGTATTTTTAAATAAACTTTCTTACCAGGAAGAAACACTGATTTGCTAATAGCTTTCTCTTGTTTAATTAAGGAAAATCAACAAAAAATCCCATCCTTCGCTTGTCATTGGTTAAGACCCGGCTTGTGATTACCGTATACATTCGAGGGTGATGCTACATTTGAAGTCCTAATTTTGAAACTAATTTATCTATCGCAAATGGTTATATAGTTTGATCAACGACGTAGCCAGAGCTGGCAGTACATACGCTAATTTTATATCTCGCATGTGATGCGACCCCCTTAACACACACACACACACACACACACACACACACACACATATATATATATATATATATATGCTGTGGTTGTTCGCATGTACTCTAAAACGTAGATGAACTTGGACATTTATATGTGAATTTATGTATATATATGTATGGGCATTTTGGATAAGTGTGCTTATATGCATATATGTATTTGTATGAATTGTGGGCGCATATGTATATGTGTATATGTATGTATATATGTATATATATGCATATGTATGAGTATGAATATATATATATGTGGTATGTAGAGGTGCAAGCGTAGTTTTTGGCTAGGTATTTTATATATATATGTGTATATGTATTTTGCCTGTATGTATGTGTATGTATATGTATATGTGCGTGTATATATATATATATATATATATATATATATATATATATATATATATATATATATATATGTATATGTATATATATATATATATAGATAGATAGATAGATATAGATATAGAGATATTGTTTTGGATATGAAATTGCATGTAATCTATGTATGTATATGTATATAGATGTAAATATTTTAGTGTTAATATTTGTAATATGTGTGAATATATGTATAACATAGTAATATAAATACATATGCAGACGTGGATGTTTATGGGTATAGTTCTTTTTATACGCTTATTTATGTATATATATACGTGTGTGTGTGTATGTAGGTGTATGTGTATGTGTATGTATATGTGTATATATGTATATATATATGTATATGTATGCATGTGTATGTATATGCGTATGTATGTGTATATATATATGTGTGTATGTATGTGTTTGTATATATATATATATGTGTGTGTGTGTGTATGTATGTGTATGTATATGTGTATATATGAATATATATATATGTATATGTATGCATGTGTATGTATATGTGTATGTATGTGTATATGTATATGTGTATGTATGTGTATATATATATGTGTGTGTGTATGTAGGTGTATGTGTATGTATATGTGTATATATGTATATATATATATATATATATGTATGCATGTGTATGTATATGTGTATGTATGTGTATATGTATATGTGTGTATGTGTGTGTGTATATATATATATATATATATATATATGTATGTGTGTGTGTGTGTGTGTGTGTGTGTGTGTGTGTGTGATGTATTCCAATGGAAGGACATAAGGTCATTTTAATGGTGTTTTAAAATTACTCTTATTAATATTTAATCTCACTTTCTCCTTTAATGTTCTATAATTAAAATTATGAGAGTGTATATTTATCATCTGGAGGTATTTTCATTTTATATTGATAATTTAACTTAAATTTAAATATATCGTTCTTTAACTATCAATATTGATAGTAAAATATTAACTTAATATTTTTTTTTTGAATAATTAAAAACTTCAGAAATCACCTAACGTTAAACAATAACTATGAAATTAAACAAAAATCTAAATAAATTCAAATATAAAAATATGTGTGATTATTTATAAATGTATGTGTATGTAATTTATGCATGAATATGTATCGATACCTGTGTATATCGCTACATGTGTGTCTATGTGTGTATTTGCGCATGTAAATAAACATATGTATATATGGCATTTGCATGAATATGTATGTGAAGAAGAAAGCAAAATCTTTAATATTACTCTCAAATATTATTCCATAATTAAAACTAAACTTTAAGTAAGATTACCCATATGAAAATAATGAGAAATTGCATTCATAAATTAGATTAAAAGCAAAACTAATAAAGATGTTACCGTAACTATTTTTACAATATTAAAAAAGTACGATTGGTCGGGTAAACAAACTATTATGATTTAAAATATTTTTTTAAATATGTTCTCTATAAATGTGTTAATAAATATAGTATTTAACTTATATTAAAATCTAAACTATTTGTTTAAAAAATTAAATATTTAAAATGATAGCAAACATCAATTTTTTTAGACATCTAAATGTCTATCAAGCATTAAAATCTATTCTTTACTTAAATTGCTAAAACCCAATTACAGCCTCTTTCTCTTAACTTCCCTCTCCCTCTTCTTTCTTTTTTCCTTTTTCTTTTCTCCCTACTCCCCTCCCATTTCTATATATCACTTCCGTTAAGTTAACCATCTAAATAGGTCAAGGTCTGGTCACTCCTCCTTCCACAATATAAAGTATACTTGAGAGAGATATTAAATTAAACCCTCCTTAAACTCTACCATGTCTCTCTAACTACTCCTTTTACACTCTTTGTTAAATTACAAAAACTTACACTACCCATCAATTGTAATTTCATTTTTCGTTTCATTTCATTTTTGGAAGTGCTATCTGATGATCCGGCGTCCTTTAAAAGGACTCTGGTGAAATAAATTATTATAATGGTACCTTAAAGTGGTCTGTTTATATATATATATATATATATATATATATATATATATATATATATATATATATATATATATAATGTCTGATAGAGATAAGAAACCAAGAAGAAATCAAGGAAATCAATGTTGCACTACCTCCCCAGAAAATCCCCGAAATAGTTCTAAGTGACACGTCTAAGGCCTTTGTTTATTTCTCTTGTTTAATTAAGAGGAAACAACAAAAGGTCACACGCTTCGCTTGCTCGAGGCCATAGGTCATGACCCAGCATGTGATTATAAAACAAATGCAGGTGAAAAAGACATCTTAAAAAATTAAATATAATATAAACATTTTATAAATTACTACATACCCTTTATAAACAGCTCTACGCACTTTCATAGTTATGAACGCTACATAACTATACACATATTGTAAATAATTTTAGAATAATTGGAAAAATAATGACTTAATAATTGCATAATAATTACTCAACAAATTATCAATTCCATATATGATATAATTTCTTTTTTGGGGGGAAACTCGAGGTGAGGTGGTGTAATGTTTAGCAAGCTTGTCTCGCTAGAACAATTACGACTGAGTAGTGAGTTCGATCCTTACTGGGCGCCCCATACTTTCGGCCTTGTGCCACATCTGAGCTACGCTTGGAAAAATCCCTATAGGGCACCTCAAGGCGGTGTAATGGTTAACAAGCTTGTCTCGCTAGAACAATTACGACTGAGTAGTGAGTTCGATACTCACTGGGTGCCCCCTACTTTAGGCCTTGTGCCACATCTAACCTACGCTTTGAAAATCACTTTGGGCACCTCGAGGTGGTGTAATGGTCAGCAAGCTTGTCTCGCTAGAACAATTACGACTGAGTAGTGAGTTCGATCCTTACTGGGTGCCCAATACTTTCGGCCTTGTGCCACATCTGAGCTACGCTTGGAAAAATCCCTATAGGGCACCTCAAGGTGGTGTAATGGTTAGCAATGTTCTCTTGCTAGAACAGTTATGACTGAGCAGGGAGTTCGATACTTACTGGGTGCCCCCTACTTTAGGCTTTGTGCCACATCTAACCTACGCTTTGAAAATCACTTTGGGCACCTCGAGGTGGTGTAATAGTCAGCAAGCTTGTCTCGCTAGAACAATTACGACTGAGTAGTGAGTTCGATCCTTACTGGGTGCCCCATACTTTCGGCCTTGTGCTACATCTGAGCTACGCTTAGAAAAATCACTATAGGGCACCTCAGGGCGGTGTAATGGCTAACAAGCTTGTCTCGCTAGAACAATTACGACTGAGTAGTGAGTTCGATCCTCACTTGGATCCTACTTTAGGCCTTGTGCCACATATGAGTTACGCTTGGAAAATCACTTTATGCTATCATTTTCTATACTATCGCTCACACAAGACGATGCTCGAGAGCCACTCAAGTTAGAGGACTGCTGTTAAAATGTCTATGGTTAATTGGGTTTGATATGCGTGAAAGAGGAGGTGATTAGCGCTTTAAGATTTTGAGGATAGACAACGATTGACACTTGACTTGAATAATTTAAGATTGTAGTGTTTAGGGAAGTATTCATGCTGGATTCTTTTCCCAAAAAGGCAGGTCTTGGAGAAAAAAATTTAAGTGGACTCTTTTTACGGCATTGGTAAACATGTGCCACTGAAAGCAAAAAAATTGCATATTTTATTTCGCATTGATCCATTCGAAATGGTTTCCCTCGTAATGGTCACAGCGTTTTCGGCCGTTGTACATTCTGGCCTTCTTCAAGCGAGCGTCATTTCATAACCTTTGAGAATAACCCACGCAGAAGGACCTGCATAGAAATGAACGCTATGCGTGTGTGGGGGGGGGTTGTCATTAGGAAAGAACAGGCAATAGGCGTAAGAATCAAAATTCACCTCCCGAGTTGCTTGTTTGTTCGATACTCACTGGATGTTAAAATTTTCATTGCTTAGCACAACCAAAAACTTTCTACGTATTAATCTAATTTCAACAGATTCAACACATGCAGTGATACAAAATGCGATTATCTCCCTTTAGTGGAGATAAGTCATGTGGGTCCCGTGACGACCGCTTAATGACGTCACTCCATACAGCGACCATAGCGACAGTCACATTAAGTTCGTTTGCAGCAGCGAAACCGTAATGTTGCTTTATTTAGATTGCTCCCCACTGGTCCAGACAGAGGTTAAATTTTCCGCCCCCATAGCTTACAATTCCATGACGCCGTTTTCCTTTGGGTATATATCTTTCCCAGATATAGAAAGAAACCCCAGCTCGCAGTCCTCAATCTTTTGAAAACCCAAGACTCACTGTTTCCTGTTCGTAGAATATCTCCTTGCCTTGGACATAGATGAATCCGACCCGTTTGTATCTGGAGTCCTAAAATGACTCCTCCCGACAAAGAAGTATCTCCATATTATATGTAAGACCCTTTCTTTTGTTTCTTCTTAAACTTTGTTTTACTGTGTAGATATATGTGATGTAATTTCGCCACGTGGGATACACGTTTATATATGTATATATAGTTTGTGTATGACTGAGCGATATAAACGTCTCTCTGAGAACAAAGTTTGTTTGTCATTCATTTTCCTTCTGGCATTCTTTTCCGCCCGTGAATTAGGCATTATTATATCACGGATATAATAATGCCCATAACCGAGGAAATACAAATATGTTAAGGAATCTTTCTCAACTAGCTTACTCCTGTTACACACCGCTCAAGGAACTCGTAATAAACGCAGAGAAAAATGGGTCCAATAGTGTATGGCTAATGACCAAGTAGTAGCCAATATCTGGCTTCAAGAATATCCAAGACGAATATAGACATACAGAAGTCCAGGAAGAGAAACAAAATAATCGACTACATGACTAACAAGAGTTGTACACTGCAAAAATCTATGCAGACTGTGGAAGCGATAACCTCCTAGTTAATTTGTAAACTTGGAGCAAAATAACGGAAATGGAAGAGGTCTAAGGCAGCACCTAAATTGCAATACGACAAATTCTTGAACGGTTTGAATCTTAAGGGGAAATATATGGAGAGGGTGTAAAGCAGATACGAAAGACAAAATGAGAATGTAAACTTGAAGCGGGATAGATGAAATTATCTACATGATGAAATGGAGGCAAAAACAACGCCAAGACACGGAACAGAATATAATACACTACACAAAGAAATCAGAAACAGATGCAGGCAAGTTAAAGAGGAATGGCTCATCAAAAAATATACAGAAAATAGAAAGAATGATTTACACTATTTACATTGATTGGACTGTTGTCCTTATCTATGTTACCATATTCACGGTGTTTCGACCGTTGTACGCTCTGGCCTTCTTTAGGTGATTGGAATTTCTAACTGAACCAAGGGGGTAGATTTTTTAAGATTTTCATCCCATTTTTATACAATGATTTTTATTCTATTGATGATTTTTATATTTTTAGAATATTTTATACTATTTATGAGTTTAGTTAAAGTTTCCTGTAAGTACGACAAAGGTCGGTCAAAAAGTACTGCCTGTCTTTTAATTACAACAGGTTTATTAGTCGAAGCGCCAAATGTATGCCAAAATAAACAGCGATTTCTCAAGATTTCAAATTTAGTTTTCAAAATTGTCTACTTTCTTCCGAATTGTGGTACGGGAGTCAGTTAAAAATGAATGCCCAGTTCTTCTTCAAGTAAAACATATTTAACAGTCGAAACAAACAATGCATACCAAAGACGACACAAATGTTTCAGCATTCCAAATTTAGCTTTTAATATAGCCTCCTTCCATCGCAATCAATGTATTTCACCATAGATAGATAGATAGACAGACAGATAGATAGATAGATAGATAGATAGATAGATAGATAGATAGATAGATAGATAGTGAATAGGCCTGGATAGATCGATAGATAGTGAATAGGCATAGATAGATAGATAGATAGATAGATAGATACGAACAGACTGAGATTGATAGATACGAACAGACTTAGATACGAACAAACTTAGATAGATAGATGGATAGATACGAAGAGACTTAGATATATAGATACGAACAGACTGAGATAGATAGATAGATAGATAGATAGATAGATAGATAGATACATAGATAGATATGAATAGACTGAGATAGATGGATGGCTACGAGCAATCCTTATTCTTTAATTATAACAGATTTAATAATAGGATGAACACACGAGACAATTTTTATCTACAGAATCTATCTTACATACCTATAAGTCTACCATTCCTCCATGTCTAGGATATTGCTGCCATATATGGTCCGGTATGAGTCAATCAAAAAATAATGCCTGTTCTTTAATTACAACAAAATTAATGGTCGAATAACACAATGCATAATAAAGTGAACACCAAATTTTCAGGATTCCAAATCTAATTGTAAACATAGTTTCCCCTCTTCTCAATCAATGAGATAGATAGATAGATAGATAGATAGATAGATAGATAGATAGATAGATAGATAGATAGATAGATAGATACGAACGTATTAGAATTCTAATTTTAGTTTTCAACATTGTCTCCTTTCTAAATCGTTGTAAACACACATATTATTATTTATCTAATGCCGAAATTGAAATGTTTTGTACGTCAAGGATCGACAACCCTTGGCACACGTGCCAAAAACGGCACACAGATGACTTGTTTCTGGCACGCGAAACGTATTCATTAGATTCCCTTTTATTCTTTCTCCTCTTTCATGTCTATCATTATCTCATGTATTTTTATTTTCTTCCCTTTACACATTGTGCAGAATGTCACCATCCTCAGCTAAGAAACGATGTCATTCAAATGAAGAAGATATTAGAGAATTTAAAGAAGACTGGACTGAAAAATATTGCATGATTAATAAAGAAAATAAAGGCTTAAGCATTTTCTGTTCCGAAACAATCGTTTGTAGGACTTCTTCAGAAAAGGGACAGTTTGAAAGTGTTTATAAGAACTTAAACAATAAAACTGAAGAAGAAGAAAAAAGAAAATGAATTTCTCGTGAACTGAGCAAGACTAAAAAAACAGACTGCTACTTTTATGAACTTTATTTCAGGTAAACCCAACTTAGTTGCGGCTAGTTTTGAGGTTTCAAATTTTTTTTTATATCAGAGCTTTAACCGGTTTTGGCATGCACTCTCAAAAACGTTACCCACCCCTTTTGTACGCAGTTTTACTTTTGAGAAAATAATGGCTTAATTATACAAGTCTTAATTATTAATCCATAGCTGGGGAGAGAAACGGTGGATTAACGCCTTTTAAAAGGTTATTTGCACGTAAGAGTATATAATGAACTCAACTGGAATTGGTACTTGGTGTTGTTCATGATGACGGTCGTCTTTGAGTATAGAATCCAGAGGTTAGCAGTGAATATCCCGGTAAAGTAGCAGATCGTAGTTCAGTAGTTCTTCCTTCTGTTCCTCTTCGCCTGACAAGCTGGCACTGGACATTCGGATAGAGTAAACAAAATGGCCGCCTTTATACACGACGGATTGAATATTCTATGTCTTCTGATTGGTTAACCTTAATTGGTGGACTATAAAGTGAGTCAAGTAATTTGGGCTAGCTCACTAGTATATATATATATATATATATATATATATACAAAAACTGCAACACTTGGCTCTCCGATTAATATAGTTATAATCCTTTACACCACCCGTTCTTTCAAGCTTAAAGAACATGGTATTCCCAAGAGGTACTAGGTACTGACCAGGCTCGACGTTGCTTAACTTTTATGATTGTACGGGAACTGATATTTCAATTTGATGTGACCGTAGGCCGCGCGAAAAGAGGACAGAGGAAAATAAAAATAAAACGGCTCTGCTAACCGAAGCCTCCACTGGCTGCAGTATATTCTCCTACAGCTGTTATGGAGGAGCGTGTCACGCCTGTATATATGTTTACGAAGCATATAAAACATGCAACAAACATGGTAAATCCTCGAAAATATTTGCTCGTGAAAGGAAGCCATTATAAGAACAAGCATTATACTAATGTTTAAGAAGAAAAAATAAACGTTTGTTTGAACAATGCTTTGTTTTAAGTATTCAAAATGTGTGGAACTAGAAAAAAAATTGGCAGTATTTTGTAAGCTGATAAACTGTCAAGATATATTTTGAGCATTCACATTTTGTTCAAGTACAAAGAATTGTTGAAAGAGATAAGTTAATTGTTTATTAGCTTTTAAAAAAATATCATGGTGATTCTATGAGATTTTTTTCTTTAAAACAGGCGAGCGAAAGATTTTGTTTTTGAAGAATGTAAAAAGCATTCTAATTTAACATTTTCCCCATTTCAAAAGTGATTTAATTATTTATTTTGAAATTTTAATGTATTAAATTTTACTTTAAAACTGGAAAACTTTGTGTAACAAATTCTTATTCTTGCTTTTAACAAAAATCTGTTAAAAATTCAAAGAAACCTAAATTTTGTTTAACACAAGAACTTTATTTAATCTATCTGTCAGATCATCCTTAAACGAACACAGCTGAACAGGGCCGGCGCTTACTACCCCCGAACACTCTGATGGTGGGGTGGTGCAATCCTGAGTCCTTTGGGAACATCGCTATCTTATCAACATTTGCTTTTTTTTCTACCTTCATTTTTATACTTTACAAATTAAACTAAACACAACTGACTATAAAAGGAGGATAATTTTTATCGGATTTTGACATCATTTTGGGGTTTTCTTTTTGACTAAATCTGTGAATTTGTTTTGCTCATGTAAAGTCTCGAAAAACACAATTTATAATTCATTATTATTTCTCCATAATGTCCAATGTGTTAAAATTATTCAACTTTTAAACTAAAAAAATATCTGCCTATATTACTGAGATGAGGTATTGTAATTATTTATATTACTTACATTGTTCGGACTGTTGTCCTCATCTTTATTGCAATATTCACGACGTTTCAGGTGATAAATATGTCGTATTAAAAATAATAATACACTGAATCTTTAAAAAAAATAATAATACACACACACACACACACACACATACACACACACACACACACACACACATATATATATATATATATATATATATTGTTGAGATGTCCTCCCCTTTTTACACAAATGGACTCACCCAGTATATGCATATACTGCTACGTGAAGACCCGAGAGACGAGAGCAACATTAGCAGAGAGGAACCCGGACGGGCTCAGGGATACCCACATTAAAACGGCCTTGTGCCACATTCGATCCGCGTGGGTGGATTGATAAATACCGACGAGAGCAACAGACTCTCGGCGACTGTCGAACTCTCTGCATTAGCAGAGAGGAACCCGGGCGAGGCTTTGCCGAAGGGCAAGGTTTCGTCCGGGGAGGTTGACAGGGCCTGAACCCGTCTAGGCGGGTTCAGAAAGGCCATATTTTTGGCCGAGCCTACGGGCTCGGGGATACCCACATTAAAACGGCCTTGTGCCACATTCGATCTTCGTGGGTGGATTGATAAATACCGACGACAGCAACAGAGGGTGAAGGTAACAGACAGACAGAACGAACGTAGCGAGCAAGAGTCACAGTGAGCGAGCACGTGGACTCAATAAGAAGTCATACAACGATACTTCAATACCAAAGACTGTATATATATTTTGCTACAAACCCGTATTCCTGGAACTACTAACCTGCTTTACCAGTTTGTATTATTAAGTTAATACATTAATTTCCTATATTCATTCATGGCGTTTGTTATTTATTGGTACCAGATTTCATCCCGGAATCCTCAACATATATATATATATATATATTAAAATTTTTATTTAAAATATTTTACATCGCGAAAGAACTGCGGATTCTTAATCTGATTGTCGTTTCTCTTTATTTATATATATATATATATATATATATATATATATATATATATATATATATATATATATGTGTGTGTGTGTGTGTGTGTGTGTGTGTGTGTGTGTGTGCTTGTGTGTGTGCCTGTGTGTTTGACTGTGTGTTTGACTGTGTGTCTGTATGTGTGTCTGTGTCTGTGGGTGCAAATATATAGAAAAATAGGAAAGAACCGTTAAGCTAATACTCCAAAGGTCTTTAGTATTTTTTATTTTTAAAAAACAGTGCTCAATACACTAGTAGAGCCTAAATTATAATTATTTTCCAACACTTATGTATCCTTGTAATCATATTTAAAAAAAATTATATATATATATATATATATATATATATATATATATATATATATAATTTTTATTTTGTCTTTATTCATATGTTCTTTTTACAAATATACTCTAAAATTTTTAAACACACACACATGCACACACACACACACACACACACACACACACACACATATATATATATATATATATATATATATATATATATATATATATATATATATATATCAGTTAAATATCAAATGTAGATGAAATATGGATCGGAATCCGAGAGAATGATAAGATAATGAACAATTTGGAAACGTTTATCTAACTAACATGTCCGCATTTATTAAAGCTTCATCAGACTGAGAAAAACAGTTTTTCTTAATAACAGTGAAATAGGTTATATTCATAAACATCTCCTATTTATTTCTTTATCTTATCACGCACGCACACACACACGAATATATAAACTGTTAAATTGTCGCCATTTTATAATTTTTATTTCGCACATTCGCGTTCTTTGTTTTTGATTTTGTTAACTGCAGAATATAGTAGAGTCAGTTGGGCACCATCTATGGGAAAAAGAGTACCATGATGCAATTCACTTTGCCAGAAATTTGGAAACGGCTTGCTGTACTGCTTGGCAATTGCTCTGGAATTTTCAATACGAACATTTCTGAGTGATTGAGTGTGAAAAGGATTCTAGAAGAGTTGGATGTGTCTAATGGTGATTATAAAGGTACGGGAGATCGGACAACTCCCTCTAATCGTTCTGATATGAAAAGAACTCCTGAATTTATTGGTGAGATCCAGGCATGATTGACAACGATCCCTCAAAATCAACTAGGCCCTTAGCCAGGGATACAGTAGTGCCTTTGTTCTTTATGAGGTAGATAGTTCATTAGACATTCGCTATTCCTCCTACAAGCTGAGAAAGGGCAAATTTTTATCCCAAGCCATGAAGAACAAGAGGAGAGTCCCCGCTACGTGGCTTTTGGACAATCTCAAGCATCCCCTCCAACCAAAGATGATTTGGGTTTCCTCAAACGAGAAAAATTTCTGCCAGGATAAGATGGTGAACACACAACATTGGCTTTCTGTATCCCCAAATGATGTACCGAAAGTGATGAAAACCAAATATCCATTCAATATAATGGTGTTTGATGTAATTCCTAGTGATGGCTATGTTATGTCTCTATTCATCTTCTCACAGGGCCTCAGACTCATCACAGAGGCCTACATCAAATGTCTTGAAGAGGTAGTGCTGCCCTAGGTCAAGAGGGTGGCTGCTAGAAGACTCTATGCTTGGAAGCAGAGGTCTGGACCACGTCACACAAGCAGGAGAACCCAGTCATGGCTGTCAGATAATTTGTACGACTACATCACCCCTTACATCTGATCACCTAACTCCCCAGACTGCAAACCACTTGATTATTATGTGTGAGACGCAGTTGAGCAAGAGACCAACAAAATTCCTTGTAACACTAAAGATAAACTGAAGGCCAGGATTACTCACTACAAAGATGCAACTTCGTTTCGGTGTATTTCAACACACCTCGACCGGTGAGAACCAAAATGGTAAAAACCTGTTTTTGGTTCTCAACAGTCGAGGTGCAATTGAAATGCACCGAAACGAAGTTGCATCTTTGTAGTGAGTAAACAGTTTTTGTCTATATGATAAAATTATAATATATATATATATATATATATATATATATATATATATATATATATATATAATTACTTACTTACATTCTTACTTAATTACTTACTATCCGCTATTTCAGGGTGTAAAAACGTATCCCCGCGGATAAGACCGTATAGATCTTCTTAAGGAATTTATCTCTTTACTCTCATGAAAGTCTAAGGGGATTGTTTCCAGTTCCCTATTTTCTCCTCCATTCCACTTCATACAGCAATAAGTGGAGTTTCATGAATACAAAGCGTTGGCATTAGGCAAGCTGGAACTCTCGATGTGATCACAACGCCAAATTACCTTGCTTAAACTTAAAATTTAAAAAAGTCTATTCGCTTTCGACTTCACAAACAAAAAAAAAAGGAATTGAAAGCCGTTTAATAGGAGCAGCCTTGATAATAGCGAAAATCGATAAAATATTACATATCTATGAATTATATTTAGAAAATGATAAGGTTCAAAAAGATTTTTTTGAGAATTCTAAAAATTCCTTAACAATTTCTGTTTAGGTTTTTTAAACTTGAAAAATTTTTTTTTTTTCGCGTATCACCTTCTGCTAAATTTTAAGCAAAGTGAAAGTCGAAATTTGAAATGTTTATTGGCACATTTTCGCCATGTTTGTTTGTTGTTGTTTTTGTTTTTTTTTTTGGTTATTTTGTTTTTATTTTGTTTATATGTTTTGTTTTGTTTTTTTTTCTTTGTTTTTCTATTTCTGCTTTTTTTTAGCAAATAAATCTTATTTCGCTTAGAAAACCTCGCTTTGAAAAAAATCTGATGTCTTAAAGAAAATAAAAACCTTTCTTCTTGCTCTCACTTACACCGTCTTTCTCTCTTACTATTTCTCCCTCTTTCACTCCGGAGGGGTGTAATGGGGAGGTTGAGGAAAGAAAAATGACAAAAAGAGAGATTCTGGAACATTTTTATATTCTGTGATGTTATAAGATTCATTTACAAGATAAGGACCTGACTAAAATGATTTAGAGTAAACGCTTTTTCAAAAAGAAACGAGAATAAAAATGTCGAAAATATTTTACCCTAATGGAATAAAAGAAATGTGGTAGAGTAAGTAGATAGTGTTAAGAAAGAAAGAAAGAAAGAAAGAAAGAAAGAAAGAAAGAAAGAAAGAAAGAAAGAGAAAAAAAAGGTGGTAAATAAAGAAGGAAGACATTGAGAGTAAAAAATGTCGACTGTATTGAAAAACGAAGAAAGTGAAAAGAATAAGAAAAAAGAAAACGCAAATGAAGGAAAGGAAATTAGAAAAATCAACAGAAGAAAGAAAAGAACAATCAATAAGAATAAAAATGTTAGAAACAAAAAGAAATTGGAAAGAAAGAAAAAAGAAAGAAAGAAAAAAGAAAGAAAGAAAGAAAATGGAAAATAAATGAATAATAAACCCAAAGTAAATGTCGATTGGAAAGAAACATTGTGTAGAATGAAAAAAGGTAGAAAGACAAACACAATAGATAAAAGAACTTACCAAGAAAAGAAAGAAAGAGAAAGAGTAAAAGAAAGAAAGAAAGAACGAGAGAAAGAGAAAGAAAGAAAGAGAAAAAAGAAAGCGAGAAAGAAAATGGAGAATAAAGAAATAACAAATCGAAAGTAAATGTTGAAGAAAGAAGCAAATTGTAAAAAATGAAAAAAAGGTACAAAGAGAAATACAATAGAAAAAAAGATTACCAGAAAAATAACAAAAGAAAGAAAGAAGGAAATAGCGAAAGAAAGAAAGAGTGAAAGAAAGAAAAAAGAAAGAGAAAGAAAGAAATAGAAAGAAAAAATGGAGAATAAAGGCATAATAAATCGAAAAGAAAGAAACAAATTGTGAAGAATCAAAAAGGTACAAAGACAAATACAAGAGGGAAAAAGAAATTACGAAAAAGAAAGAAAGAAAGCAAGAAGAAAATAAACAAAGAAAGACAAAGAAAGAAAGAGTGAAAGAAAGACAAAGAAAGAAAGAGTGAAAGAAAGAATGAAAGAGAGAAAGAAAGAAAGTGAGAGAAAGACAAAGAAAGAAAGTGAGAGAAAGAAAGAATGAAAGAGAGAAAGAAAGAAAGTGAGAGAAAGAAAGACAAAGAAAGAAAAGGAAAGAAAGAAAGAATGAAAGAGAGAAAGAAAGAAAGTGAGAGAAAGAAAGAATGAAAAAGGTAGAAAGACAAACAATAGAAAAAAAGAAATTACAAAAAATAACAAAAGAAAGAAAGAGTAAAAAAGATGTCGATTGTAATGGGGAAAAAAATCAACCAAAAAGAAGAAATGGTTGATAAAAACGAGGAAAGAAAAAGAAGCAAAATAAACCGAAGAACAATCGAAGAAAATAAAAAGGTTAGGAAGAAAAAAAGAAATTGTGAAAAGAAAAAATAAGAAAGAAAGACGAGGCTAATGAAACAAAGACAGAATGTAAAAAAAAAAAAAAGTCGAGAAGAAAGAAAGAAAGAAAGAAAGAAAACCGATACAAACGAAAGAAAAAAAAAACAAACAAGATGGAGAGGAAAGAAAGAAAAAAAGAAGAGTAAGTGTTGATACCAATGAAAGAAAAATAAAGGACAAAAGGTAAATGGATAAAAGAAATTAAAGAAAACATTGTAAAAGATATGAAGAAAGAATGGAAGAAAAGAGAAAAAATCGAAGGAAGAAAGAAAGAAAAAAGAAAGAATGAGCATGGCATGTAAAGAAATAAAAAATTCGAGAATAAATGTCGATTTTAATGGAAGAAAGAAAATCGATATGAACGAAAGAAAAAAGAAACAAAATGGTGACGAGTATCGAAAGAAAAAAAGAGAGTCAGTGTTGATTGCAATGAAAGAAAAATAGAGAAAGACAAAACGTAGAAAGATAAAAAAAAAAAGAGAAGAAAATGAAATTAATGAAGAAAATATTGCAAAAGAAAGGAAGAAAGAATGAAGGAAAAGAGAAAAAATCGACGGGAGCGAAACAAAAGAAGAATAGAAAGAAAGAAAGAAAGAAAGAAAGAAAGAAAGAAAGAAAACAAAGAAAGAAAAAGAGAGAGAAAAATCGAGAGTAAGTGTTGACTGTCATGAGAGGAAATTTAAAGAAGGACGAAAAAAGGAAGAAAGATAATAACGAGAGGAGAAAAAGAAATTAAACAAAGAAAATTCAACAAAATAAAGAAAGAAAGCGAGTCGAGAATAAAAAATGAAAGAAAGAAAGAAAGAAAGAAAGAAAGAAAGAAAGAAAGAAAGAAAGAAAGAAAAGAGGAAAATATTAGGTTGGTGCAAAAATAATGACGTTTTCTCACATAGTAACATATGAGAGAAAACGTCATTATTTTTGCACCAACCTAATAGAAGTCCTGAAAAGAAAATTTTAAGAATAATAATAATAATAATAATAATAATAATAATAATAATAATAATAATAATAATAATGAGATGCCGAATGTCAAGACATGAAAATGAAAGTCTAAAAGACAAAAAGCAAGCAGAAGGTAAACAAAGAGGTTTAATGAAATTGAAATCATCCAGAAGAAAAAAAAATATCTACAAAAGCAACTAGACCCCCCCCCTTAAAAAAAACAAACAAACAAACAAACAAGGTGACAAAGCCAATTCCTGAAGTCCGTGTTGAATAAGAAACGCAGCGTGTGTCTGCTAATGAGATTAAAGACGTGTTTCCTTCCAATGATCTCTCACCAATTCACAGCAGCCATCTTCTCTCTCGCTTGAAGTCGTTCCACTCCGAAGGTGATAAAGAATTCTCGTAAAACCGAGACAAAGATAAGTTCCAAATGGATTCTGTCATTGTTGGAAATAATCGTCGCCTCTGACAGTTATCATCGACTTCTGTCTTCTTTGCAACTAACAAAATAATTTGTGTTTCTTTAATGCACAAATGAACGTCTAATACAGTAAGGCCTCGGTCACGGCTCAAGATATGTTCTTTAATATAACGTCAAACTGAACAGAGCTATACAAGGTGGTTACAACAGCACAGTAATAAACACTTGATCGTCTATTTTAACAACAGTACATGCAAGAAATAACGTGATAAGCAATACAAGAAGACTAGGGGTTAAAATCATAGTCGCTTGTATGAGTGTGAATCATAATGTCTACATGTTAGGATTATCACTATGTCATTGAAAATATTATACCAGCAACCATTTTAAAATATTTATGTGGTTGCATTATTTACATTATTCGGACTATTGTTTCTGCTTGTTTCTGTTTGTTTGCGTTTTATGGCATATCAACCACTGTGGGTTATTTAATGCCAAATCCAGTTTATATGAATTTTAAATGCCTATTTTGTATGGAATAAAAAACGTATAGCTGACAACATTATTGTTTCAAAAACATACAGCTGGCAACATTATTTTTTTACAAAAAACGTATAGCTGGCAACATTATGGTTTCAAAAATGCGTAGCTGGCAACATTATGGTTTCAAAAACGCATAGCTGACAACATTATTTTTAACAAAAAAACGTATAGCTGACAACATTATTGCTTCAAAAAAGTATAGCTGGCAACATTATTGTTTCAAAAACGTATAGCTGGCAACATTATTGTTTCAAAAAAGTATAGCTGGCATCATTATTTTTCCGAAAACATTATCTGAGGCCTTGCTGTTGGATGTAGTTTATCGCCATACCCAGGACGCGGATGTAGTTTATCGTCATACCCAGGACATTCGGACTATTGTCCTCATCGTTGTCGCCATACTTATTAAAACGTTATCGCCATATTTATTATAACTTTATCCACTGTGCCATGTGTCCTCAAGGAACTAGAGCAGTCTACCCCAGTGGGCGACATTCCAACCACCTGAAGATGGCCGGAGCGTACAACGGCCGAAACATTGTAATAAATATGGCAACAAAGATGAGGACAATAGTCCGAATAATGTAAATAATGTATATAATACCTCATCTCAGAAATATAGACAGATTATTTGATGTCAAGATCTACTGATGTGTAAATTACAGTTTCTTAAATGTTAGCTTTATTGCTATCCCACAGAAGATATTGTACCAGTAACTATTTTAACATCATTGTGTTTATTGGGGTCTGTATTAGTGTGAATCATAGTTTTTTGCATATTACTACTAGTGCTATCCTACTGCCAAAATAGCATCAGTAATCGTTTAAAAGTATTTGGATGCATATGGGTTTGCATTAGTTTTAACCATAGTTTCTTTTCCGTTAGGATTATTACTAAACTCCAATGGTGCCAGAAATTACTATAAAATATATAGTATATTATTTACATTATTCGGTCCTCATCTTCGTCGCCATATTTATTACAACGTTTCGGCCGTTGTACGCTCCGGTCTTCTTCAGGTGGTTGGAATGTCGAACAGAACCCTTTATTTCGCTCACTGGGGCAGACTGTTCTAGTTCCACGTGCCCTATTGAATGGATGGTAGTTATCAGTTATCTCCTGTTAATTCCCCTCTCCAACATGGCACGTGGAACTGGAACAATCTGCCCCAGTGAGCGAAATAAAGGGCTCAGTTCGATATTCCAACTACCTGAAGAAGGCCGGAGCGTACAACAGCCGAAACGTTGTAATAAATATGGCAACAAAGATGAAGACAATAGTCCGAATAATGTAAATAATGTACATAATACCTCATATCAGAAATATAGACAGATACTGAAAGACCGAAACGTTGTAATAAATATGGCGACAAAGATGAGGACAATAGTCCGAATATAGATAATGTACATAATACCTCATCTCAGAAATATCGACAGATACCAAAATATATAATGTTGATGGATTTTGTTACATGATCTGTTGTTATCTGTATATTTCTAACATAGAAAATCAACTAAAGGGTAAGGCTTAGCGAATGTAACACTCGTAGGGTGTACTTAAGGCAAGAGAAACCTAACAAACTATTATGAAAATTTTCGGCTCCTTGTTTATAAGTTTCATACATTTTAAACCATTTATTTCAGTGGTTTTTAACCTTTTTTAAGTTACACAACCCTGTAAGAGCTTGCCCTTCATAGACAGTTAGTCAGACAAGCAAATAATCATAGTCTGATTAGTTCTTCACAACCCTTATACACGCATTGCTCCATAGTGCACCGTCACGCACACTGCATACACATCACCTTTCAGCCAGCCACACTTGAAAGAAATTATAGTGATTTGACCCTCACCACTATATGAGAAGATAATTAAGACGTGATAAACCATATAAAATGAGAATTCACATTTGCTCTTAATTGAGGCGCAATGGTTGTCGTGCATAGAATGCTGACACACGTTTAAATGGCAAGCATGGACCCAACAGCAAGTGAAAAGACGCCTAGCGGTCGGCATTGTCAGTAGTGGCTGGGGGCGTTTCCTTTCAAACAGTGGCAGGATGCGTTCGATTGAGACAAGGACAACCCTTGTCTCAATCGAACGCATCCTGCCACTGTTTGAAAGCGAATATAAATGTTAATTTTTATCTGATCCTCACAGATTCCCTGAAATCCATCCATGAAAGCAGTAGGGATCACAAGAAAGTGAGCCTGTATATATATATATATATATATATATATATATATATATATATATATATATATATATATATATTGAGAGAACACCCGTTCATTGCCATAGGCTAGTGGTTTTTAACTTTTTTTTTAGTTACGGACTCTTATTTGAACTAACCTTTCATAGACAGATAGACAAATACTCACAGTCTGATTGGTTTTTCACAACATTTATCCGTGCATTTCTCCATACTGAACACTCATGCACAATGCACGCACTTCTCTTTTCAGCCAGTCACGCCAGAAAAATTATGTGCAATTAATCCTCACCAGCACATTAATCAATCCGTGCTAAACCGTGTAAAATGAGGATTCTCACTTGCTCTTATGGAGTGGCAAAAGATGGTGGTCGTGCAGAGAATGCTGACAAACGTTTAAATGGTAAACATAGACCCAACAAGTGAAGAGACGCCTAGCGGTCGGCATTCTCGGTAGTGGCTGGGTGCGTTTTCTTTTAAGAAATGACAGGATGCATTTTATTTTATTTTTTTCAATGGAAACCCGTTGATCGGAACAAGAGTAGTATAGGAAATATAAATTTAAATTTTTATCTGATCCTTACAGACCCGCTGAAACGCTTCCTTAGACCCCAAGTTAAGAAGCCCTGCTTTAAATGATTATCCAATCCTCCTTTTTAAGAACCCCCGTTTATTGCATATCGTGAGAGATTCCGATTCCTTTTCCAATATTAAGACCCCTCATTTATTAGACACTGCAGAGCAACCTGCTTAAGAAGTCTGTGGATATAGGCAGCGGAAAAATGCTGCTATATCCAGGCTGGAGTTGCTCAATCCTCAGACTTGATAGAATTCGAAAGCTTTAACGTGGTCTCTCCTACTCTACAACTCCTTTCCCAACAGGCGAAAATTCAAAAGCCTCTTGCTACTCTATCGTTGCTTCCAGGGCAAATGCTCAAACAAGCTTCTTTAAGGCCACCAGCCAAGATGTGCTTTGCTATATATTTCTTTGGTAAGAAAAGTTTTCCACTCCAAAAACTTCTTCTGAAGAGCCACTATTTTGTGAAACGAACTCCCGCTTCATTGCTTTCAACAATACTACAATCTTAATCTCTCTAATCTAAGTTCAATCCGCCATACCTTCGTAATCTTCATTTCCTACTTCTTCTTCCTATGTTCATATGACACGCCATCTCCAGTATAAGCTCTACCTTGAGAGGCTCTTGGGCCGTATATTGGGTGAATTCTATTTAAAATAAAAAACAAGAACAATAAAGTGCTGATAAAAGAGTGAGAATTACTTATAGGGACAGGAAGCTGTGGAGAGCTGGGATTTCTTATCTTTAAACAAAAGCAAATCTCACTGTTTAGTAAATTTACATTTGTGCAGCATAAGGTAAAATAAGTGCATGCCTGCCACGAAAATCAGGATTCTAAATCTTTTTGTTTTATTTGGGTTTGAGCTCCCTCTTATTTTTCTCTCTCACTTTCCCTCACTCCATTTTACTTACTCTCTCTGTTTATCTCTCACTCACTCACTCTTTCTGTCTAACACACGCTCTTAGGGTTCGTTAAAGAAATAAGGAACGCGATATTCAAAAATTCTACAGATCTGGAGCGAGTATATTGGAGAACTCTGCAAAGAGAACAACCAGCAATACACAGAACTACCAGACCTGAAATTCTAAAAATCGAAGTAAAAACACCATTAGCCAAACAGAAACAAGGTGGCAGGGCCAGACGGAATTGTAACGGAAATTTTGACAGCCTTCGATGATTTGGGCATATACAGGATCACAATAATAATAAATGAAATCTACAACAGGTAGGATATACCAAAAGATCTCAGCAGATCTATTTTCATAGCATTCCCTAAAAAAACAAACGATTGTGAACTCCACCAAACAATCAGCCTAATGAGCCACCTAACAAAACTCATCATCCATATTCTAATGAACAGAGTGTGAAGCAGAATCAGGCCATAGATAGGACAAGAACAGTTCGGGTTTGTTAAAGACACCGGAACAAGGAAGGAGATATTTATGCTCAGAATGTTATCAGAAAGAGCAAACCAAATGCAGAAGGATGGGTACCTATGTTTCATAGACTACGCAAAGCCCTTCGACAAAGTAAGCCACAAAGATCTGTTAGAACTGCTTGATATAATCGGGAAAGATATTAGAATAATCAAAAACCAATACTGGCAGCAAACAGCATGCAGGTGCATAGAGAACGAGTTCAGTGAATTTACAAAGCAAGGATGTGTCTTCTCACCGGACTTATTCAACCTATACAGCGAGGCAGTTCTGAAAGAATTGGAAATCCTACCGGGATTTAGCATTGGCGGCCATAATCTTAACAACATACGATACGCAGATGACACAGTATTGATAGCAGAAACGGAAAAGAAATTACAAAACTTCCTACAGAAGGTAGGGAAGGAGAGTGAAAAGAAGGGACTAAGCATAAACTAGAAGATAGAATGTATGGTCATCAGTAAAAGATGGGCCCGAAATGTAATTTACAGGACGGGGACACTAAAAGGTGCGGAAGTTTAAATACCTGTGAAGTATTTTGACGGACGGCGGTAAGTGTGACACTGAGATCCGTAGACGTATTGGGATGGCCAAGGACGTATTTCAAAAGCTGGGCAGAGTGTTGCGAAACAGGAGGATATCTTGGGTAACAAAGTAAAGAATACTGAGCTCTGACATCTGTTCTCTTTTACGGCAGCGAATGTTGGACGGTCTCCTCAAAGATGAAGAAGAGACTCGAGGCGACGGAGATGTGGTCCTAGAGAAGGATGCTGATGATATCATGGACTGAGTGTGTGAGGAAATTTGGAGAGGTGCAAGCAAGGAGGAGGTTTATACTTAACATCAAAAAGTATTCAATGTTTTGGAAGACATATCAATAATAAATTTGTCGAGGTATCAACGAGGAAAATCCATGTGAGCAATTTCCGTGAAAATATTTATAGAAAAGGCACGCTACATTACCACGGTGGGGAAGTGACTGAATCCGAGATGCCATATCAGGGCCGGTAATGTTGCCGATTCTACTTCGGATTTTGACAGGAATCTTTGAATATATATCAGAAGCCACTGAACAGATATGGCAGCAATATTCAATGCTCCGACCACAATCGAATGGAAGAATAAATTACTAGCAGCAGATTTTTGTAAAAGGAAAAAAAAAAATCAAACTCCCAAGAAAATTAAATTTTGGCATTAAAAGAGTTAATATGCCGTTAAAGAAATAAACAACAAACATGAGTCTCTGTTTGGTTTAGTTTGTTTTCCGGCATATTAACACCTCAATGGGTCATTTAATACTCTTTTTTTCCTGGTAATATTTATTTTTTGTCAAAAATCTATTTTTGGTAATATTTTTTTTTCCTTAAAAATGTTTAGCTGGTAATACAATTTTAAAAAATGTATTGTTGATAATATTTTTTTCTTCAAAAATTTATTTCTGGTAATAATTTTTTACAAAGTATTTCTGGAATTAAAACCTAGTTTTACACTTACATAATGCTTTTTACCTCAGTTTCGGAGTTAACTATTTTCCCATAGCTGGGACCCTAACAGGTGCTACCACCCCGGGTCAGGGTGGACCTGGGAACACGGGCAAAAGAGTTGGTTCCACGCTCCTCAAAGCCTCCTGATCAGAGGTCTTGCTGTTGGATGCAGTTTATCGTCTTACCCAGGACGCGGATGTAGTTTATCGTCATACCCAGGATGCGGATGTAGTTTATCGTTATACCCAGGACGCGGATGTAGTTTATCGTCATACCCAGGACGCGGATGTAGTTTATCGTCATACCCAGGACGGCATGAGTCTCTGTAGCACCTTGTTTATTTTATTTTATTTTTTTATTTATTTCATCGAAAACCAAACACGTTACATTCCATCATCGCCGCTCGAACCCGGAACTACCACGAGTCATGATGATTGGATGTTCCCTCGGGGAGGTGCAGTGCCTTGAGAGAGTTTATGGTCTTAAATTCACACCTGACCTCAAGTGGAAATCCTACATAGGATCCTGGTAAAATGGTCGGCTCACCGTACCTCTACAGTAAGTACCTGACTCCTCATGCTATCCTCTAGCTTTAAAGGAGCCAGATCAAGACGATAATGGAATACTGTTGTCATATTTGAGCGGGGGCTGTACAGTCTCGATAGTGTTCAAAAACGTCTCCGTGTGCTTTTGGGAGCCGAATTATCTTACCGGCGGGATGTGGCAAGCCTATCGCTACTACCATAGAAAGTGCTCGGACGAATTACATTCTTTGATTCCACTAGGTGTAATCTACACGGCTAGGATCATCCATGCCACTTACATTGTAGCAAGCCACCTACATCCCACATTCCACTCGAACAGCTTCTCTCCGCGAACTGCTCTGTAGGGCCGAATCCCAAAAAGATTTTCCCGATCACTACAATCTTAGCCAGTTCAAGTCTAGGGTTAAATGTTATCTTCCCCTCCTATCCGTACAAACTGTCTCAAACTCTAATCTTTACCTCGGGTGTCCGCCAGGTCTTGTTCAGTGTAAACCTTAATGCAAAAATAATCAAATCTCCTTTAAATCCCTGGCAACATATTTCAATTACGAAAACAGATCAAAGAAAGAGACATTGAACCCCGAACTACTTCTTGTCAGAGTGAACGGATGTCTCCTCGGTAAAGCTCCGTGCCTTAAGAAACTATTGGGTCTTAAACTCACACCTGACCTCAAGCAGATCTCATACATATGATTTATCGCTAAAGATGCAGGTAAAATAGTCCATTTCCTGTACCGCTCCAGTAAGTACCTGATTCCTCATGCTATCCTCAGCCTTTTGCAAGAGCAATATCAGACCGAAAATGGAGTGCTGTCGTCATATATGAACAGGAGCTATCCGGTACTTCACTTTCCCGTCTCGACAGAGTTCAAAAGCGTCTCCGAGTCCTTTTGGGTGACGAATTATTTCGCCACTGGGATGTGTAAAGCCTCTCACTGCTATATCGCTACTTCCATGGAAAGTGCTCGGACGATCTACATTCCTTGGTTACGCCGGGTCTACCCTTTACGGCTAGGACCAGCCATGCCACTTACATTATAGGAAGCCACCCACATTCTCTCCATATTCCATCGGTGAGAAGTAAGTTCTACTCGAACAGATTCTTCCCGCGAACAACTGCCATGTGGGGCCGAATCCCAAGAGGATATTTCCCCATCACTACAATCTAACTCTATCGACAATCACGATGATCAGATGTCCCCTCTGGGAAGCTACGTGACTTGAGGGACTATTGAGCCTTAAACTCACATCTGACCTCAAGTAGAACGCGTACATACGAATTATCGCTAAAGATTCAGGTAAAATAAACGATTTCCTGTACCGCTCCAGTAAGCACCTGATTTCTCATGCTATCCTCGGCCTTTACAGCATTCCATTTTCCACCAGATCAGACGGAAAATGGAGTGTTGTCGTCATATATGAACAGAAGCTGCCCAGTCTTCACTTTCCAGTCTCGACAGAGTTCAAAAGCGTCTCTGAGCCCTTTTGGGTGACGAATTATTTCGCCACTGGGATGTGTAAAGCCTTTCATTGCTATATCGCTACTTCCATGGAAAGTGCTCGGACGAATTACATTCCTTGGTTACACCGGGTCTAACTTTTATGACTAGGAACCGCTGTGCTACGCACATTGTAACGAAACACACTCATTCCCTCCGTATTTCATCGGTGAGAAGTTCCACACGAAGAGCTTCTTCTCGCAAGCAACTGCTATGTGGAACCGACTCCCAAGAGGATGTTTCCCCGATCAATACAATTTCAACCTGTTCAAGTCTAGGGGCAACCGTTGTCTTCTTCTCCTATCAGTACAAACTGTTTCTTAACGTAATTCTCTACCGCGAGTGGCTCCCAGGCCTTATAGAGGGTGAAGCTGTAAAAATTAATTTAATCTTTGTTTTTCAGCATTCGACATCGAGATTCTAACACGCATTAGATTAACGAAAGTATTTCAAAAGCTAAGCAAGGTGTTGAGAAATGGAAAAACTTCGTTGGAAACAATGAAAAATTGTTGGATTGTTATGTGTTATCCATCCTCTTACAGGGCAATGAATGCTAGACAATATTCCCATGGATGATGAGAAGAGGAGAGGCAACAGAAATGTAGTTCACTATTTACATTATTCGGACTATTGTCCTCATCTTTGTCGCCATATTTATTACAACGTTTCGGCCTTTCAGTATCTGTCTATATTTCTGAGATGGGGTATTATGTATTCTATTTACATTATTCGGACTATTGTCCTCATCTTTGTCGACATATCTATTACAACGTTTCGGCCTTTCAGTATCTGTCTATATTTCTGAGATGAGGTATTATGTACACTATTTACATTATTCGGACTATTGTCCTCATCTTTGTCGCCATATTTATTACAACGTTTCGGCCCTTCAGTATCTGTCTATATTTCTGAGATGAGGTATTATTCGGACTATTGTCCTCATCTTTGTCGCCATATTTATTACAACGTTTCGGCCTTTCAGTATCTGTCTATATTTCTGAGATGAGGTATTATTCGTACTATTGTCCTCATCTTTGTCGCCATATTTATTACAACGTTTCGGCCTTTCAGTATCTGTCTATATTTCTGAGATGAGGTATTATTCGGACTATTGTCCTCATCTTTGTCGCCATATTTATTACAACGTTTCGGCCCTTCAGTATCTGTCTATACTTCTGAGATGAGGTATTATTCGGACTATTGTCCTCATCTTTGTCGCCATATTTATTACAACGTTTCGGCCTTTCAGTATCTGTCTATATTTCTGAGATGAGGTATTATTCGGACTATTGTCCTCATCTTTGTCGCCATATTTGTTACAACGTTTCGGCCTTTCAGTACCTGTCTATATTTCTGAGATGAGGTATTATTCGGACTATTGTCCTCATCTTTGTCGCCATATTTATTACAACGTTTCGGCCTTTCAGTACCTGTCTATATTTCTGAGATGAGGTATTATTCGGACTATTGTCCTCATCTTTGTCGCCATATTTATTACAACGTTTCGGCCTTTCAGTATCTGTCTATATTTCTGAGATGAGGTATTATGTACACTATTTACATTATTCGGACTATTGTCCTCATCTTTGTCGCCATATTTGTTACAACGTTTCGGCCCTTCAGTATCTGTCTATATGTCTGAGATGACGTATTATGTACACTATTTACATTATTCGGACATTATTTGTCGCCATATTTACTACAACGTTTCAGCCGTTGTACTCTCCGGTCTATTTCAGGTGATTGGAATGTCGAACTGAACACTTTATTTCGCTCACTAAGGTAGACTATTCTTGTTCCCCGTGCCATGTTTAGATGCCAGTTATCAGTTATCTGTTAATTCCCCTCTGAAAGTTCTCCACTGCCTTAACCGGGTATTGAACTCACACACTTTGGGTACTGTCAATGGATCTAACTAACGCCTTTATCCACTGTGCCATGTGTCCTTGTGGCACAGTGGATAAAGGCTTTGTGATCTATTTAAATCCGAAATCTATTTTAGATTATAGGAGGTTGTTTACAGTACCCAGTGTTCACAAACGGTCCCCCATCCAACTACTGGCCGGGCTCGACACTGCTGAACTTCGGCGAGGCTTCGAATGAAATAACAAAAACCACATCACTTGAAGACTCCCAACAGCAGCTAGAATCTAAATGGATAGCACGTGTAGGGCTAAGAGAAAATAATAATATAATCAAGATATTGACGTTCCACACAACTTCAAGCAAAAAATTAGGAAGGAAACTCCTATCAATACTTGAAATAGTGATAACCACTAGAAAACATAACAAACGTATTTTTCTGAAAAACCGTTTCCAGCGAAACATTTTATAAATTTCAACCAATAGTAATGCTAGCTGTTCCGTCAATGAATGCTGAATATTTCCTTATAAGGAAACGGCTAAACCCACCATTACTCTTACTATTAGCAACCTCAGCACAAGATGTTTTCTTTTAATTTTTTTGAATCATCTCATCTTTTGCGAGGCAATAAAGCCTCTAAGACGCAAAGCGTTACTGAGAGAATAAGAGAAAAAGAAAACATTATTATGCAGAGAAGACAATAAAAGAACAGGTATTAAGAAGACAGAAGATAACAAGTTACATTGTATTTAAATTTTTGAAGATCAAAGTTGGCTGGAAAGCAAGAAGCCGGAAGAGATTTCCACAAGTGAGTATTGCGTCAATAGAAACTCTTAGCATAGTACTTACATCTAGCGATATTAATCATTCTTATCTAATTGCGAAATGAAAATTATCTTGAGCGGCCACGCATCTAGATCTTATTATATTAATGCAAGTATTCGCCAGGGATCTATCCTTGGATCTACATTCTTTCTAATTGTCATCAACGACATTCCTGATACCGGCGGCCAATAATGATTAAGTATAACACAAAACTTCAATGTTAAATAAAACAGTATTTAATTACAACTGCAAATAAATACTTAACAAGAAGAAAAAAGAAGTAAAAGTCAACCAAAGATAATTAACCATTTCAGTGAATACCTTGATAGTAGCGCGGTTCGGCTTAACGTCCGGTAAATTCTAAATCAAAACCCAAATCTTCGATGTACAAAAATTCACACTAATTCGACTGGATAGTTCCACCATAATTCACACTAATTTGACTGGATAGTTCCATTTAATAATAACTCAATAATCACTTCAGTCAGTAGCCTGACACTGCTATCAGGTTGGTGCAAAAATAATGACGTAATAATGTCGTTTTTTGACGTACCTTTTACGTCAAAAAACGACATTATTACGTCATTATTTTTGCACCAACCTAATATTTATACACCTAGCGGAAAACTTATATTCATAAGTCCAGAGTGTCACGCTCGAACCTCAGTGCCGGTAGTTTACTCGTTTCCTTGCTATATGATTGTTTACTTTTTTTGCTTTTGTTGCTTTTATCTATTTATTATTATTATTATTATTAATTATGTTCTAACAAATGATTTTAACAGATCTTATTCGTTGAGTTAATTTTTTTCATTTCCTATAATTTCTTTTAAACAGTTTTTGCTTATCGAATTTTTGTGACGTATGGTGTCATAAGTCCAGGGTTTTCAAGCTCGAACCTCGGCGTCGGTAGTTACTCATTTTCTTTCTATATGACAATTTCTCAAGTCGATATCGGTATATGATAATTTTAAATCTAAATGTTTTTCCTTTTCTTTTATAGGAAACTGATTATTTCTATTTGGTGCATTCGAATTCCTTGCATTGCAAATCGGAGATACCAAAATCAAATAAGTGCAGAAGTTTAAATATCTGGAAAGTGTTTTAGCAGAGGACGAAAAATGTGACACTGAAATCCGAAGACGTATTGGGATTGCTAATGATACATCCCAAAAGCTAAGCACACGACTAAGAAATAGAAAAAAAATCGCTAAAAACAAGTAAAAAAAGTACTAAACTTCCTACCTATATGGCAGTGAATGTTGGACAATCTCATCAAAAAATGAAAAGACTGGTTTGGCTTGGTTTGGTTTGTTTTATGGTATATCAACCGCTTTTGATTGCTTGTAATATTTTTTTTCAAAAATGTATCGCTGCTAATATTTTTTTTCCAAAAATGTATCGCTGCTAATATTTTTTTTCCAAAAATGTATCGCTGCTAATATTTTTTTTCCAAAAATGTATTGCTGCTAATATTTTTTCTTAAAAAATTCGTTTCTAGTATTAAAACTTATTTTTACATTATTTTTTTTTTTATAGTGCTTGACCTTTTTTTTTGGAGGGGGGGGTCAACTATTTGCCCATAGCTGGGACCCTGACGAGTGCTACCACTGGATCAGGCTGGACCTGGGAACACCAGCAATTAAGAGGTGGGTCCACGCTCCTTAAAACCTGATCAGATGCCTTGTTGTTGAATGTAATTTATCGTCTTAACTTGGACACGATAAAGGAGAGATTTAAAACAACAGAAATATGGTTCTACAGAAGGATGCTGTGGATACCATGGGCCGTATATGTGAGCAACGACGAAGTTTTGGAGAAAATGGAAACGGAAAGAAAAGTTATAATTGACATCAGGAAGATACAGTTGAAAATTTTAGGGTATAAGATGAGGAAGGATGGCTTGGAGAATTTGATACTCACGGAAGAGATTGCGGACAAGAGGGACAGAGGAAAACAGCACGCGATACATGTAGTGAGCTTGAGTAAATGGATAATGGAACAGGGTTTAGGAGAAATAAAAAGAAAATTTATTAAGACCTACAAGGGACAAGAAGTTGTGGAGAGCCATAATCGCTTACGTTCTGAAGGGAGACGAGAAGAAGAAGAAGAAGAAGAAGAAGAAGACTTAGTAATTTTATGGTGGCACCGGGTTTAGAATAAATAACAAGAAGACAAAATTTATTAAGAGCTATAAAGTACAAGAAGTTGTGGAGAGCCATAATCAACTACGTCCTGAAGGGACATGGCAAATAGAAGAAGAAGCTTTAATAAATGATGGAAGGACAGGGTTTAGCTGGAATAACAAAAAGGTCAAATTTATTAAGAGCTACAAAGAACAAGAATTTGTGGAGAGCAATGACCGCTTATGCCCAGCAGGGATCCGACACAAAGAAGAAGAAGAAGAAGAAGAAGAAGAAGAAGAAGAAGAAGAAGAAGAAGAAGAAGAAGTTTAGTAAATGGATGGAGGCACGGGGTGACAGGGTTTAGCGGAAATCAGTAAGTCAATATTTATTAAGACCTACAAGGGAGAAAAAGTTGTGGAGAGCCATGACCACCTACGTCCCGAAGGGACAATGTAAATAGAAGAAAAACAAGCTTTAGTAAATGGAGGGAGGCACAGGGTTGGGGAGAAATAACAAAAAACAAATTTATTAAACGCTAGAATAGACAAGAAGTTGTGGAGAGCCATGATCTTTTAGATCCTGAAGGGACACTGCACAGAAGAAGAAGAAGTAGAAGAAGAAGAGCGAACGAACGCACGAACGAATGAAGGAACTTTAGTAAATGGATGGAGGGACAGGGTTTAGGAGAAATCAAAAAGGCAATATTTATTAAAACCTACAAGGACAAGAGGTTGTGGAGAGCCATCATCACCTACGTCCTGAAGGGAAACAGTCTATAAAGATTACATTGGTTCGTCGTTTGTTTCTGGTATTAACAAAGTATAACAGAAACCAAAGTCGAGGAAACCCTAATGAAGCAGGCCACTGCGTTCCAATTCAAAAAATAAATTAATTAACAAAACGAACAAGTAAAAAAACAAGTTAAGCAATGTAATTTATATTAGGTTGGTGCAAAAATAATGCCGTAATAATGTCGTTTTTGACGTATTTTTTTAACGTCAAAAAACGACATTATTACGTCATTATTTTTGCACCAACCTAATAGTAACTTGACGATGAGATTAATTTATCCGCCGATCAAGAAAACTGTCTTTACCCCTCAGTTGGGGAGAAAAAATATTACATTTGATATCTCTGACGTAAGAATAAATAAAATAAAAAAAAAATGCCACAGTATATATCTATATGGGTCTACCTCCTGCAGAAAACTGATAACTTGGAAGCATTTTTAGATCGAAATCATATATTTGCTAAGATCTTAGTACAAAACATCAGCAATTTGTTTGACATTCTCATATATATTTGGAGTTTGTCGCTGCGCAGATGACTCGTCAGTGTTCACAGGCCTAAATAAAGATACATTATTAAAAAATAAAAGAAAAAGTTATCAGATATTTATCAGAAATAAAATATAAAAAGCGTTACAGATATATCTGGCTAAGATGCCAAAAGTGATTAAACTCGTAAAATAAAATATTATACCGAAGAATTTGTGTCGCTATTTTCAAAAAAATTATTTTTATTCCACTCTATTATCAATATTTCTAATACATACATATATATATATATATATATATATTTGTGTGTGCGCTCACGCTTGTATATGTGTACTTGAGTGTGTACGAGAATTTTCTGAAGATATATATATATATATATATATATATATATATATATATATATATATATATATATATGTGTGTGTGTGTATGTATGTATGTATGTATGTATATAAATGATAAGATACTGCTTTAAAGTATTCTATATTTATGGGTTAAAGTGCTCAATATCAGGGATAGAGCGTATGTAAATATAAAAGTTGGTTCTGAGTGTTGACTTGAACGTCCACATATATATATATATATATATATATATATATATATATATATTTCATTAAATAATATAGACAAGTGTATATATTATTTAATGAAACGTGTATGAATGAAAAGATGCTGCCTAAATACACACAATATATATATATATATATATATATATATATATATATATATATATATATATAAATTACATAGGATAGGAATTCAAAATTACCCCATTTGAATAGCTATTTCACCCTACAAGAAATTACTTGCAGGATTTATCAGCACCGAGGAATGAAAAAATAATTTTTTTATTTCTTCCCTCCTGGATGTTGATAAACTCTGTAAGTTCTTGTAGGATGAAATAGCTATTGCAATGGGTTAATTTTGAATTTCTAACCTATGAAATTAATTTATTTATATATGCTCTGTAATAGTAAATACATTAAGCTCTCTTTGTGAATAAGTTTTAATATTTTATATCATTAGGATTCACTTGGATTATACCAACAGCTTATTACCTCTCTCTCTCTCTCTCTCTCTCTCTATATATATATATATATATATATATATATATATATATATATATATATGGGTAATTGATTGACAAAATAAAAAATACTATGTAACACGTTTCATTCACTAGAAGGAGCTCATCAGTAATTTTCTAACATTTTTTTTTAAAAAGTTATGTCCACTCTACAGAAAAACTCTTAAGTAGTGTAAAAAAAATAAAAATAAATTTAAAACGATTCCTATCTCTCTCTTTCTTCTCTAATTTTGACCATGTCTGTCACACTATCTCTCACCACTATCTATATCACCTTACATATGCTTAATACTGCCCTTCAAAAGTGTAAGTTTAAATTCATTTTTTTCATCCTTGGAAGTGAGGTCTGATGATCCAGAGAAAAAGAAAATCTCTGGTGAAATAAATTATAACATTGGAACATTAAAGTGGTCGGTTTTTCTTTAAATTAAATTATTTGGTCTGACTTAACATTGAGCTCTCCGGATTTCATCCTCCTTGGGATTAACCATACGGATTACCAAGATTTTCATTATATATATATATATATATATATATATATATATATATATATATATATATATATATATAAGTTTAAGTATAATTATGCATGTTTCATTAAAAACTACCGACAAGGTACTACGGTTAAGCTTTTTATTTCATTTTTCTTGTGTTGGAACAACTGTTTTCTTTTTTTCTGGTGGGGGTACAGTGTATATAGAAACTGTCTAAATGTTCTATAATTCCGAGCGCTTTCCGATATATTTTTTGCCATTATCAAGGATGATTTTATTTTTTTCAATTAAATTAGGTGTATGCGTTGTGTTAATGTTTTCAATGTTATAGTGAAGTGTTAGTTTCTTGTGTTCTATAAAGCCTTTTACCAATTTTCTTCGGCTGCAAAAAAGCGATTAGAAGTATTGAAAGCCATTATTATAAAGACAAGAAACCAACGCTTAATAACAATAATTATGAACACGGCCATAATATACTGGCCGTATTTGGAAATTTAGAATATGTCTAATTTCAGTATCTTTTATAACGTTGGTTTTGTTCAACAATACATGTAGATATTGTTCTCCAAATGAACAACTGAAGTGTTGACACTCACAATATTTGCGGAATTGTGCCAGATTAAACTACTGGATTTTATATAAGTTGATAACCAGCAATCAATTCCTAAATGAATTTATGAATTCATTTTTTCGGTATTATATTTGCCAATAATGGAGCCTATAAATCATTGCTTCTACTTGTAGCGAATTGTTTTTTTTTTGTACGTTAGATCGAATAAATCAAAGAATTTTTTTTCTTACCGCCAAAATCTACATGTTTTATTCTTTTGATGTCTCAGATCGATTGCATGGCGGCCGTTGATTTTTCTTTCTTGTTTCAATGAAAAAACTAAGAAAAAAATCCATGTCGAATTTATGCTTGTGAAAATAAAATCAATGAATATTTAACGTTTATTGGAAAGGAAACAGTTTTTACTTGAATATTACTGTGATGTATGTATATACATATATATGTAGAAGTGTGTGCGTTTATATATTAATTCGTGACTCTATTTCTTTACGTACTTTTGCTAATTTAAGATTTTGCATTTAACGTATATACACGCGTATCATGCGAATTTTGAAGATTTAATTTTGAAGTTGATTTTAAGTGGGGCACATTATACACGAGATATAAAATTAGCGTATGTACTCCTGGTACGAGCAACGCCGTTCACCAAAATATAACTCCATTTATTTTAGTCAAATTAGTTTCAAATTTAGGTCGTCAAAGATTGCATGATACGCGAGTACATACAGTGTGTGTGTGTGTGTGTGTGTGTGTGTGTGTGTGTGTGTGTGTGTGTGTGTGTGTGTTTATACGTGCGTGTGTTACAAATATTTCATATAAAATATATGAAAAAATCATGTGATATGGAATATGGGAAAACCAGTGAGATATTTCAAATTTTTATTTTCTTGTTGACCGTCCGCTCCTTTTAGGAAATCCTTAGCAAAAAATAACTGAAATAGCCCAGGAAAAGCAGTTCCCATGACAACCCTCAACTTAAAAACGCTGTGTCAAGTTTGAAATTTTCGAAGATTTAATAAAATTTAAGAATATATCCCCGAAGAAATTTCTTATGCACAAACCTCATCGAGTCGTTCACGGATAAATTTAGCAGCAGTGTTCCCAGAGTAACAAATTTTCTTTAGATTTTTTCACTTATATTTTGATAATGCTCTCGTAAAAGGAGCGGAATGTCAACAAGAAATAAAAATTTTAAACATCCAACACGTTTCCAAGTATTCCATCTTATGTGCCTACATACATACATATTTACACACACGCGCGCACACACACACACACACACACATACATACATACATATATATATATATATATATATATAATAGTTTTATCATATAGACAAAAACAGTTTACTCATTACAAAGATGTAACCATTTTTGGTTCTCACCAGTCGAGGTGCAATTGAAATCCACCGAAACGAAGTTGCATCTTTGTAGTGAGTAAACTGTTTTTGGCAATATGATAAAATTACAAGATATAATTAATCATCTACTATCGGTATCGGGCCGTCTTTTGAATTAATGCTGTGAATGTTATAATTTATATATTATTTTTGTTCTCATTGCACCGGATATATATATATATATATATATATATATATATATATATATATATATATATATTGATGCATGTTTCATTAAATAATAAAGACAAGTTGTGTCTATTTATTTTAAGTAAGTTCCTTTCATATTGTCTGATAAGCTTAATAACATTATCATTGAACGACAAAAGATAATCAGACAATACGAAAGGAACACTGCAGGGTGAGGTTAACCCTAATCCTAATCCAAAAACTTAAAATAAATAGACACAATTTGTCTATATTATTTAATGAAACATGCATCAATAAAAAATTGCTGCCTAAATATACAGAATATATATATATATATATATATATATATATATATATATATATATATGTATGTATGTATAGATAAAAAGAAAGAACAGTAAGATATATAATCCGGTGTTCTTACAGATATTTTTATTTTTACAAAATAGTGCTCAATGTAAATTTACAGAGCATTAATATTATAAATTGATTTATTTAAAATATGTTTTTTTTCGCTACACAGTTCTAACCATGTTTCAAAAATGGAAGCTAAAAGATATGAATTTAATTTTGTAATTAAAGACATTAGTTCCATTTCATCCTCAGGCGAATTTATATATATATATATATATATATATATATATATATATATACTAAATTCCGGTATAGTAGCAACCGACCGACCACAACTGTCAGTTTTATGCGTAGCGCGCAATCGTAAGTTGTCTCTGGTCGGAAATAGGCACCTTTATCCACTCAAACAGTTTCATAATGACAAGATTCATAGCCGGTAATAACGCCGAGCCATCTCGCTCGGTGATGCAGTGTTAGCCCAATATGGAAAAAGAAGCCAAGTAAGAAAAAATTAACAGAAATTGTTTTTCCAGTGTGAGAAAATGTGCTCAATGCTAATTGGAGCAAAAAAGCAACGGTGGAAGGACTTGCCCTTAAGGATAACAATAGTCTTTAAAGTGCTCTACAGCAGGAGATCAGCAAACTTTTTTTTAACTATGTGCCGACTTAGGGTTTAATATCATTCAGTGTGCCAACAGTATACGTCTTTTTATACAAGTCTAGGTCAATATTCCTGTTCTACAATATATTTTATATAGTAATATATATTATATATACTTCAGTATATATTAAGATTAAAACAGCTAAATATCTTCTTTGCGTTGTAGTAGCTATTGGTTCAGATTTTGTGATGTCATTTGCGGATGTCTGCTATTGGAAATTGCTTGGCGTTTCACGTGTGGCACGCGTGCCGTAGTTTGCCGACCCCTGACCTAAACAATAATAATAGTTAATATTTTTTTTAAACATTAAAGTATATTTTCTTCACATTTCACTAATAGCTGTCACGATACAATATAAGTATTGGTTTTATCCGCTTTTTGATAAGTTATATGAGTCTGATCACGTAGTTCTTTGGCAGCCATTTTTAATTGTTTTGTTTGGAGTGTGAACGAGTTTTTCCCCTTGTCGTATCTGTTATTTTTTTGTGTTTGTTTTTTTTATTGCTTCAGCTTTTAGGAGGCCCCGAATTTCTGGATCTGTGTTAAGTCTTGTTTTTTAACTTTTTGTATATTTTGATATAAAATTTCAATGTCCTTTTCTCTTTTCTTTCAAGCTCTTGTATTGTTCCGGATATAAGAGACCCTGATATAAGAGAAACCCGGATATAAGAGATATTTTATCTGGGCCCAAATTAGAGCCTGTGTTAATGTATATAAAATAGACCAAACCCGGATATAAGATAAACCCGGATATAAGAGACTTATCCTGTCCCAACAGCTCTCTTATATCCGGGTTACACTGTATAACAATTAGGTCCAAGGATAAGTAATTCATTTTGGTGTTCTCTTACTTCGTAGTAACATTCTTATATTGCATTTCTTTTAAGTCTCCCGATCAAGGTCCTGCTAGTTCTGAAATTTCTTACACTTCATGATCATCAGATTCAGGGGTCGGTAACCTTTTACTGACTATGTGCCGACTTAGGGTTTTACAAACATTCAGTGTACCAACAGCATAGGAATGTTTATACAAGTCAATGTCTATATACCTGTTCTAGAATATATTTTATATAGTAATATATAGTATATATAATTTGGTATATATTAAAATTGACTTGGCTTCTTTTCCATTATGACCGATTGGGCTAAAAGGGCGAGTTTCGTCGGTGTTATTACCGAATATGAATCATACCATATTGAACACGCCTGAATGGATAAAGGTGCCTATTTTTGATCATAGACACCGACCGCCTGAAGATCGGTCGCTGTTCTACCGGGACGTAGTTTATAAAATTTAGCTCTGTCACTAATAGTCTGCTCCCTGTACCGTGCCGCTAGGTAACCTGAATACTCATGCTATCATATTCCTTTACAAGAGCCAGATCAGACCAAAAATGGAGTACTGTTGTCATATTTGGGCGGGAGTTACCCAGTCCGCAATTTCCAGTACCGATAGAATAGAGTTCCGCAGCGTCTCCAAGGCTTGTGAGTGACAAATTATTTTCTACCCACAAACCATACTGTAAAAAATTCAATGCATAATATATATATATATATATTGCATCAAATATAATAAAATACTTTCATTGCTCGCTGGTTAAAACTTCGGATAAGAATATATTGATTGATTTGTAAAAATACCAGTAATAAATTTTCCCAATAAAAAAAATCACCAGCAATATATTTTTTTGGGGAAAAAATAACATTATCAGCAATACATTATGAAAAAAACTACCAGCAATACATTATTGAAAAAATATTATTACAGAGAAATAGTTTTGTAAAGAAAAAAAAACAGCAATACATTTTAGTAAATAAATAATATTACCAGCAACAGATTTTTGTAAATAAAAAATATTACCAGCAATTCATTTTTGTAAATAAAAAAATATTTACCACCAATATACTTTTGTAAGTAAAAAAATATTACCATTAATACATTTTTGCAAATAAAAAATATTACCATCAATTCATTTTTGTAAATAAAAAAATTGCCAATGACACATTTTTGCAAAAAAATTGTAATGCTCTTGGGAACATTCATTTTCGGTATTAAATGACACATAAGGAGTTGATATGACGCTAAACAAACATTAATTGTCTCGGTCATTTCATCCTCCTCTTTCTGATTGTTAGAGACAATTCCCTTACCATGTCTATTGTCTTATAAAACTTTCTTTTTTGCTCACTTTTGTCCAAATATATTTAGTTTAGTTTTAAATTCCGGAAGTGCGCAAAATATGGTAATTTTATGGCAAGGGTACGCTACGGTTGGAGTAGACAATTACATAAAAAAAAAAAAAAAAAAAACACAACTGGCTTGTTTTTTGTTGAATCTAGTGACAGAGATGAAGAGAAAGAGGCCAAGAAAAATGAAAGAAAAATGTATAATGTCCATCTATCTCTTTATTTTTCTCATGCTGCATTAATTAAAGCAATGGGTGCTCCATAATTTAGGCTCTGTGCCACCTTTAAACTCCGACTAGTAAATAGCCATTATTAAATGAACTTTTTTGACCACCTCTCCACGAAATATTTTCGGGTGCTGATAACATCTGAAAAAGATGTGCATTAATTCGAGCATAAATAATAAGATGGGTTTAATCAATTCACCCCAAGAAAGGCGATAATGCCACTAAGACAAAAGGGCGATACTGGAAATGAAATTGAATGAAAAGACATTCGAAGGGACCGGAAACCCAGTCCTAAACAGGAAACAACTGATAAATCTCTACTACTGCTCAAAAAACCGGAGAGTAGTATGAACTGGAAGATAGGCGAACCTCTCTACTCCTATTGAAGTAAAATCAAATAAATACTAAATAAAATTTCAAAATGTAAGCGTAGACGGTAAACGTATAGAGTTGAAGTAGACTTTAGAAGGAACCGGAAACCCAATCCTAAAGAGGAAACAAGGGATAAATCTCTTGTTGAAAAGATCGGGGAGTATTGTGAAGGAAGCGATAGGCAAACCTATCTACTCCTATTGAGAAGGAAGAAAAATAAATAAATAATTAGGAAATCAAATTTCAGAGTTCAGGCGGAGACGTTAGAAGTATAGAGTTGAAGTAGACTTTAGAAGGAACCGGAAACCCAGTCCTAAAGAGGAAACAAGGGATAAATCTCTACTCTTGTTCAAAAGAACGGGGAGGAGTGTGAAGCAAGCGAAAGGCAAACCTATCTACTCCTATTGAGAAGGAAAAAAAAAAATAATTAGGAAATCAAATTTCAGAGTTCAGTTGAAGACGTTAGAAGTAAAGAGTTGAAGTAGACTTTAGAAGGAACCGGAAACCAAAACCTAAAGAGGAAACAAGGGATAAAACATCTACTGCTGTTCAAAAGAACGGGGAGGAGTGTGAAGGAAGTGATAGGCAAACCTATCTACTCCTATTGAGAAAGAAGAAAAATAAATAAATAATTAGGAAATCAAATTTTAGAGTTCGGGTGGAGGCGTTGGAAGTATAGAGTTAAAGTAGACTTTAGTAAGAACCGGAAATACAATCCTAAAGAGGAAACAAGGGATAAACCTCTACTCCTGTTCAATACCCGGGAAGATGTGTAAATCTGACGGTAGGTGAAACTATCTACTCCTACTGAAAGAAAAATAAATAAATGGTAAATAAAATTTCAGAGTTTTATGGGGAGCCGTCAGAAGTATAGAATTGAAGTAGATCTTAGAAAAAAACAGAAATCTAATCCTGGAATGGAAACCAAGTATAGACCTCTACTGCTATTCAAAAGACCGGAAAGGAGTACGAACCGAACGACCGGAAATGAGTACGAACCGGACGACTTCCATTATAACACTCTTAATACTTCCAATTGCAAAGTCTGAATTCTATCTTAAATGCCTTTATTACAAACTGAGCAGAATATTTTGGGGTACCATTTGTGGGATACCATTTTTGGGTCACCATTTTTTCTTCTTTTGCCTACTTTGTGATGGCTTAAAAGTTGGGGTGGTGGGGTAATTTCCATTTTTCCGGTTTTTAGAGTATAAGTTTTTAAATTTTTACCAATTTTTATCCTAACAAACTACTTATTTATGCGTGGACTGCTATCCTCTTCTTTCTTGTTATCATCCCATGACAATAACAAAGATGCTAACAACGATGATAGTTGGAGTTCAAATACTGTAAATAATTATAACTCCTCATCACAGTAATTCAGCGAGATTAATGTATAAGAATCAGATTCTGGTGATTGTAAAATCAGTTCCATCCGTATGCTGTAATTGTTTTAAAAGACTTTTGTGCGATTGTTAGATTTGATATCGAGGGAAAGCTGAAATAGACGAAGTATAGAAAGAAAGAAAAAGTAAAAAATAAGCAATGAAACGTTATTTCCGACAATGATCAGAAGCAGCGTGTGGTAAAAATGGTAGTGTAAGTGGCGGAAACAGTCGCGAAGGCCAAAAAAAAAAAAAAAAAAACCATGGCATCGCAGACACACGGGAAGGATATTCCGGTTAAACAAAGTCAGGTTATTTTTTTGTCCTTTTTATTTTATCTTTTTTTTTATAATTTTTTTCTAATCAATCTAAGCCACTTTGTTGCCTCTGGCATCAATACAGACTTACGTACATATAAACTAACCTAAAAGACTGTTTTATTGAATATAAAGATAGAGCGTATGTAAATATAAATACAATAGTGAACATTGAAGTCAACACTCAGAGACGACATGCTGTTTCATGCTAGACGCAATCATCAGGCCGCGAATGTTGGATTTTTTTCTCTACTTATATGGCGACAAAGATGAGGACAATAGTCCGAATAATGTAAATAATGTACATAATACTTCATCTCAGAAATATAGACAGACTTTTTTTCTCTACTATTTATATATATGTGTCAGTCGTGCATTTTGGGTAATCCATTCTGGCGGTTATTTTGGCGGGAGTGGCTTGTTTATTTATTTATCTGGGTTAATTTATTTTAATTGTTTTTATTTTCATTTTTTATTTTATACATTTATTTTTTCTTTTCGGTTTTTGATGTTTTTTTTAACGTAGTATAAAATTGGGGAGGTGATTTTTTTAGGTCGCTTATTTAATAGTTTGTTTTGGTCTGGGAAGATAAAGCTATTTATTCATCCAATTTTTGGATTGATTGCCGTAGTCTATTCTGCTATTTTGTCGGGGAACAGTCTTTAATTTGTTTATTATTTTATTTATTTATTTATTTGGATCGATTATTCTTGTCTTTCCTTAAATTTATTTTTATTAGTTCTAACGGTTATTTTAGCGGGATAATTTTTTAATTTATTTATTTCGATTAATTTTTACATATTTTTTCTTATATATTTGCTTATTTTTTATTTTGTATATTTTTATTTGCTCTATTCGGGTTTCGATTTTTTGATCGTTATATAGCAGTTATAGGTATCTTCTCGTCCAATTTTTGGATTGATTGTTGTAGTCTATTCTAACGGTTAATGATTTGTTAACTTGTTTATTGTTTACTTTATTTATTTCGATTGATTATTTTTTACTTTATCACTTAATCCTATAAATATAACACACATTAAAATTATATTTCTGCATACATACATACATACATACATACATATATATATATATATATATATATATATATATATATATATATATATATATATATTATGAATAAAAATGACAATAGGAAAACTAGTAAATGCTGACGCGTTTCGTCCAATGTGGACTTTATCAAAGCAAAATACTGGTTAAATCGGAGAAATTTTCATATATATATATATATATCATCGGGTGCAACAGCAAAATTGTCCAAATAATATAACAGCATGAGAAAATTGGCCATCTTACAAAATGTTTAATATCTAAAAAATCACAAAATTAATTGAGTTTTTTTTCCAAGGTTTTCAGATAAGACGTTTAGCGATCTTGTCTCCATTTGCCGTAAGAGTCAATTAAAAATCATTTGAATTATTCAGCTAGAAAGAAAACAGGTTAAAATCGTTTTATGTCAGCCCCACTATGTCTTTCCAACTGAGCAATGGTGAAAGGAAAAAGATCATCCAGGCCTTCAGTAATGGTACCAACATTCATACTCTGGCTTCCATCTTCAAAGTCTATTCAAGAACCATTAAGAAACGCTGAATAAGTTTAAAAAATAGGGAACGGGAAATGAAAATTCCAGGAAGACATTTTTAATTATTTCTAAGATACAACAACAGTTCAGAGCTGAATCTAACAATTGTACAATTTTGCTGTTATACCCGGTATATATATATATATATATATATATATATATATATATATATATATATATATATATACATACATATATATATATATATATATATATATATATATATATATATATATGAAGAAATATACTCTTATGGTGTGCTATATTTAGGAGATAAAGTGCTAAATATCAGAGATAGAGCGTATGTAAATATAAAAGTGAACAGTCAACGGTGACCTGGCGATTGCGTCTAGCATGAAACAGCCTGTCGCCTCTAAATGTTGACTTCAATGTTCACTTTCATATATATATATATATATATATATATATATATATATATATATTAGATTAAACGTTCTGGACAACCCTCTAGATGAGCGTGTGTGCGTGTGTTGATATAGAGCTCAACACTGAATAGCGTGAACGTAATCTTCAGTCCATGTGGTGTTCAAGTGTTGACCGCTGTTAATCTCTGTGTCCACACTGTTTATATTTACATACGCTCTATCCCGGATATTGAGCTACATAAATATATCATTCCTTAAAACTAAATATCATCGTGGAGTTTACGATATCTTAATCAAAAAGTCAGCCGAACCTCACTACCGACCCCCGCATTATTTGTGACAGCTTCCATCGTATTTCGGCATCCTAAGTTGAAACTTGAAACCAGCATTCGTTTTTCATAGGCATCAGGCATATATGCCAGATAAACCCTGCATTCTTAATTGGTTGATTAGATCTGCATGCCCTAAAACTCTCCCGTATACTCTCTTTGTATAATGATCTGCAAAACGTGCACATTTTACATTATTCGGACTATTGTCCGCATCTTTGTTGCCATATTTATCACAACGTTTCGGCCCTTCAGTATCTGACTATATTTCTGAGATGAGGTATTATGTACACTATTTACATTATTCGGACTATTGTCCGCATCTTTGTTGCCATATTTATCACAACGTTTCGGCCCTTCAGTATCTGTCTATATTTCTGAGATGAGGTATTATGTACACTATTTACATTATTCGGACTATTGTCCGCATCTTTGTTGCCATATTTATCACAACGTTTCGGCCCTTCAGTATCTGTCTATATTTCTGAGATGAGATATTATGTACATTATTTACATTATTCGGACTATTGTCCTCATCTTTGTCGCCATATTTATCACAATGTTTCGGCCCTTCAGTATCTTTCTATATTTCTGAGATGAGGTATTATGTACACTATTTACATTATTCGGACTATTGTCCTCATCTTTCTCGCCATATTTATCACAACGTTTCCGCCGTTGTACACTTCTCCAGGTGGTTGGAATGTCGAACTGAACCCTTTATTTCGCTCTCTGGTGTAGACTATTCTAGTTCCATGTGCCATGTTTAATGGATGTCAGTTATCAATTATATCCCGTTTATTCCCCTCTCCAACTTCTGCACCACCCCCTTAACCAGGTATTGAACTCAAACACTGGATCTAACTAACGCATTTATCCACTGTGCCATGTGTCCTTGAGGATATGTGTGAGACATGGCATGTGGAACTAGAACAGTCTTCTCCAGACAGCGAAATAAAAGGTTCAGTTCGATATTCAAACGACCTGAAGAAGGCCGGAGCGTACAAAATATGGCGAAGATGAAGACGATAGTCCGAATAATGTAAATAGTGTACATAATACTTCATCTCAGAAATATAGACAAACTAACAGGTACTGTCGGCAGGACAATGTGTAAGGGTATATTGTTCTTTTGCTTTTGGTTATTATGACAATTTTTCAGATAGTTTATGTAACCTGCTCTCGACAACAATATGTACTTACACAATCCCCGTTTCCAAGACTGGATATTGGCAAATCACAGTGAGTGCCTCTTCTTAGGGGTCATTCGTCCTTAAATGCATTGCATCCCTCCCTTATAAAGCTCCACCACTCTGTATGATTGAAAGCCAGCTCATCCCAATTCTGCACATCCATGTGCAATTATCTCTAAACCGCTTTTTAGGCTTGTGCTGACGCTTTTCAGTCTTCAGTTTCGCACAGAAAAGTTGTTTGGAAATCCTATCTCCCATTCTCAGAACACTTTCTGCCCATCCTATCCGGTATTATTAGTGTTTCAATGTTCAGATCTTTGGAGGACACAATGCCTGGAATCAAAGACTGTCATTTGATGGTAAGGATGTGTCTCGGACATTTTTGGTGGAATCGTTTAAGCCATTTTATATACCTCTGGTATGTTGTCCAAGCTTCAGAAGAGTACAGTTGGATGTGTTAAGACACAGACCGGATGTACACTTCTTATGTCTTGATGATAATGCCCCTAACTGGATAACTGGCTAAACTTTATTTTCAAATTTATCAAATGCAACAACTTCCCTTCATAAAAAACCTCAGTACCCAGGCCCCCGACCTTTGTTATAGTGCAGTGTGGCGCAGATAAATACTTAATGTTTACGTGGTAACAGCGTCGTGACGTCACATCGTAGCGAGGTTTTGAGGACGCTATTAGAAAGCTCTACACCTCAGTATCTGTCTGGTTATTGAATTACGAGTAATCGAACTGTCTTCAGAATTCGATCGTCAAGCTGCTGTTGCGGAGAGCCTTCGCGCCGGCCACAAAGCCAAGGAAATCATTGAATGGTTTAAATGCCATTAAACCATGTTTTATGACCTTACATGGACATATAGATCCTCAGATGACAAGGACAATCTCAGGCCAGAATACAAGACTCATAAGAGGCGCTCTGTCGAGACTATCACTCCCGTGGGGGGGGCTTTATAGCCATTAACAGATGCTGCGACGCCCTGCTTTATTGCCCTCCATGGGTTGATTTGATTTTAAAAAAATACTTCAAGAATTATCATACTGTTAAATAATATTAAATTTGCAAAAACCACATTTAGTTTATTTCTTTTTTTTCTTTATTTTATAAAGTAAAAACTAGCAAATATTTTGTTTTGATAGATAGATAGATAGATAGATAGATAGATAGATAGATAGATAGATAGATAGATAGAGGCAAGAATATTCAGCTGGATTTATGAGAAGGAATCATGGGAAAGGCTTTGGGAATAAACCCTGAGAACAAATCCGGAGCCGGGGTGTCTAAGACAGTTCAATGTTATAGACAATTTCATTCTGGCAACTCTTGCGAGACTGTCACCTCCGCGTCGGCCTGTCCAGCATATAACAGATACTACACCGCCATCAGCCGCAGAGGCATGAGTTTTTCGGCGTTGATCCTTGGGGTCTCTTGACACTGACAGATGATACACATTAGAAACATCGGAGGAGGTGATATCCGACGGGGAATAGGCGTGTGTCATGGTCAGGACGAGCTTTTTAGTTTGGGACGAAAGTCGTCCTAGAGGTGGTATCCTGGCGGTTAAAGATGAAACGAAAAAGAAAAAAAAAAAGAATCTCAGTGTTCACAAATAAAAACTCATACCAGATCGGTCGTCATCCGGGTAAACAAGGACCGCGTCCCTCACAGAGGAACAAGTCTAGGGTTAAAAAATCTGTCACTGGAACAAACTCTTCCACTAACAATGCAACACCTGGTCATCAAAACCGGATTAATTTCAACATTGGACCTGGTGACTTAATGCCAAATCAATTAATTAATCAATTAATTAATTAAATTATATATTTACAATTAATACAATGTAAACGAAAGAGAAGGAAAACTGATTTTAAACCTCTGCTGCCTTACAGTCATACGCAATCATGGGAAAGGATTCGAGATTAAACCCTGAGAACAAATATGGAGCCGGGGTGTCTACGACAGTTCAATGTTATGGACAATATCGTTCTGGCTACTCTTGCGAGACTGTCACCTCCGTGTGGGACTGTCCAGTCATAACAGATACTACATCGCCATCAGCCCCAGAGGCATGAGTTTTTCGGCGTTGATCCTTAGGGTCTCTTGACACTGACAGATAATACACATTAGAAACATCGGAGGTGATATCCGACGGGGAATAGACAGTCCGATGTTATGGTCATCATCATTCAGTGACGACGTTGGTGCCAAGTTTAGACTCTACTTTTCCTTTGGACAACATCGGTGGCGTGGAGAGGGGAGACGTATAAGCAACACGTCGATGTCTTATAAAACTCAGCCCAGGCCTATACTCCCAGCGTCGCCTCTCTGAAATGGCAAAACACGGGAAACAAACAGCCTACTGATGGGAGGATTTCGAAAGTCCTTCTGTATGAGGAACTGGCCACCGACATAAAGGTACAAGACCGGCATCATCTCCGCTTCAAGGACGTCTGCAAAAGGAACATGAGGACGATAGACATCGAGAGGTGGGAAAACGCCGCCAACGAACGCTCACGCTGGAGATGCGATTTACACCAAGGGCTGAAGAGAGGAGAGCAGAAACAGAGGCTTGTCTCCTGGGAGAAGCGTGCTCGAAGATAAAAAAAAAATAAATAAAAATAAAAATAAACAACATGGTGATATCGGAGGAGAGTATCTTCACATGATATTTTGGGGGAGATTATTATGTTTCACTGATACTAATTAACCCATTGCTGAGAGGATAAGAGGTGCCTTTCCCCTATATTTGCGCGTAACGGAATATAACAAACCCGACTGGAATTGGAACTCGGTTCTCCAAACTGCAATTTCGAGCAGTTATCCAATGCACCACCTGCACATTCAAATTTACAGAGCCTGGCATTCCCAGGCGGTCACTCATCTAAGTACTGATCAAACTCGATATTGCTTAACTTCGTAAGAGAAGTGATATTTCAACATATGTCCACAAACCTAGAAGACGTTAACTACTGGGGAACATAATATTTTTAATTGACGTCAGACCAGCGAAATATAACTAGAGCCGCTACACTGTCTTTATCGTATTCTGCTTGTCTAATACTCTCACATCGAGAATAAGTCAGTCAGTCGGCTAAGTGCCACACGTGATAGACACTTGGGCGATCTTTCGATACATGATTGACGAGGCAGAATATTTTCCCCGCAGTAGGTTGCCATATCATTCTGCGGTAGACTGGTTGCCAACCAAGTTTAAAGAACTGAGTCTGTTCTGTTATTCAACCAATAGTTGGCGGGAGAAGAGATGGATTCATACGTTTTCAAAGAATATTCGTGCATAAACGAATCTAACGAAATCGACTACAATTCGAACTCGGCTCTCCTCGTCACTCCGTCATTAATAAGACGTAGGGGAAAAAATCCCGAAATATCTTGTCAGCTGCTTCCCGGGAATTAAGTGGAGAACAAGTTAGGATTATTTTCTATCGGAAAGGGAATAAGAATACAGAAATGTTTCGCTTTAAATATCGTAATTAATTTTTTTTTTAGGCATCTCACGTTTCTTTACCAACAAATAATCCTATTAAAAGAGAAAAATAAGAAGCCATGACTTGAATCATAAGAATATCTTTGTCGATTGGGTTTAATTTGAAAGAAGCTTATGTTAAATGAAAATAAATCATTGAACGAAGCAAAATAATCGTGAATGTGAATGTGACTCAAAACGCATCATAAGAGTTCATGGATCTCCATAGCTTCCTGCTTTGTTAATCCCAGCTACACTAACTCTTTAACCCTCTTTAATTGCGTTGCATTTGATCCGCCATCCATTTGCTCAGCTCAAGCGTGTCAAGTAGCTTCTCTCTACATATAGTCACTCTTCGTTAGCGATTATGCGTCTCCACAGCTTTCTGTCTTGTTTCTTTCAGCTATACTTGCACTTTACAACCCCCCTGTAAGGGCGCTGCATTTGTTTCTCTATCAATTTGCACAGCACAGACGTCTCAAGTAGTTTTTATCTATTAGGTTGGTGCAAAAAAACAATGTCGTTTTCTCACATGTTACTATGTGAGAAAACGACATTATTTTTTGCACCAACCTAATACATACATGTCACTCTCTGTTGGCGATCAGGGGTCTTCACGGCTTTCTGTTTTGTTACTCTCAGCTAAATAGAAAAATAAATATATAAATGAACAAAAATAAATGATAATAATAAACAATAATAAATTAATAATAATGTCTTTTACGAGCGCGTCAATAACGGCAAACGCGTTCAAGAAATTTTCATTGCAGATAGATTTTAATTAAAGGAACAATTAGTTAGCTTATCTTCATACCCTGCCTGGTGGCAAATGCTGCTGGTGGCGCCTGGGGTGGCGGTCCCGCCTTAGCCACCGAAACCGTGAGATCACCCCTGGTTGGCGGCTGATGAAGACAGGATATCGCACGTGCTAACACACGTTGTATGTTAAAAAAAAACAAACAAACTATGTCGGGCATGCGATACTTTCATTCAGTGGAAACGGGCGAACGACAACTGAACAGTACTAAATAAAAAAAAAATATGAAGTAAACGATATCCCTCGGCATGAGCAGTGGAACGAGAACAGTTTATCCCCGTACATTAAATAAAGGGTTAAGTTCAGATTTTCCCTGATTTTAGGTCACCCATGGCGATATACACCTGAGAAAAAACCGGAAGTCGCACTAACCGAAAAACAAAATAATCTTTCGTTACATGACTGACGAGGCGGATATTTTCCCAGCGGTAGGTTGCCATTCAAGGCTATAGAACCCGGTCTGTTTTGCTATTTGCACATAGCTTAGAGAGAAGAAGAGGATTCATAACTTTCCCAAAAGTATTAGCACATAAGTGAATATAATAGATTCGACTGGAATTCGAACTCGGCCCTACGATTCGGTAATGTGTCATGCATGATACACGCTTAGGCGATCATGTATCTTTCAATGCATGGTTGACAAGGGAGATTGTTTTCCATAGTAGGTTGCCATTTCTTTCTACAGTAGACCAACTGCCATTCAACGCTATAGAAACCGGTCTGTCCTGTTATTCACCCATAGCTGGAGGAGAACAAAAGTATTCATATCTTTCACAAGGGTATTAGCACATAAGAAAATGTAATGGATCTGACTGGAATTCAAACGAGACTCCCCGATTCCTAAATCCGTGTCGCTATACATTACTTCATTACTCCCCCCTGTCCAAATATAAATAATGTTAACAATGATCTCCCCATAATCGAAATTCAGAAAGAAAAAAATTACTCCCGCAGCTCAAAGCAACATTTGACTCATCAATAATTCTCTTTCTCCTCATTGTCCTCGCAGCCATATCACGTTGAAACACAGTTTTAAGATTGTCTAGCTTTCACTGGCAGGAACGAGGATTGATATTACATAACAGTTCAGCAAACTTCTCTATTTTCCTGGCGAAGTTTTAAGATTGTCCAGAATTCAATGGCATATACGAGGATTGATATTATATAACACTTCAGCACGCTTTTCTTTTTACCTGGGGAAGTTTTAAGACTGTCCAGCTTTCACTGGCAGAAACGAGAAATGATAATAATTAACAGTTCAGCACTCTTTTCGTTGTTCCCGGGGAAGTTTTAACATTGTCCAGAATTGACTGGCATATACAAGGATTGATATTACATAACGGTTCAGCACTCATTTCTTTGTTCCGGACGAAGTTTTAAGATTGTCCAGCTTTCACTCGCAGAAACAATGAAGGATGACAATTAAAAGTTCCGCACTCTTTTCCTTGTTCCTGACGAAGTTTTAAGATTTTCAAGAATTCACTGGCAGAAAGGAGGATTGATATTACGTAGCAGTTCAGCACTCTTGTCTTTTTTCCTGGCGAAGTTTTGTATTGTCCAGCTTTCAAAGTCAGACACGAGGATTGATATCAATTAACAGTTTTTCTTTCTCTTTTCTTTATTCCTGCCGAAGTTTTAAGATTGTGTAAAATTCAATGGTATATACGACGATGATTGATATTACATAACAGTACAACACTCTTTTCGTTGTTCCTGGCGAAGTTTTAAGATTGTCAAGCATTCACTGGCAGAAACGACGATTGATATTACATAACAGTTCAGCACTCTTTTCTTTTTTCCTGGCGAATTTTTAAGATTGTCGAGGATTCACTGGCAGAAACGAGGATTAATATTACATAAAAGTTCAGTACTCTTTTCTTTGTTCCTGGCAAAGTTTTAAGATTGTCCAGCATTCACTTTCAGACACGAGGATTGCTATTAATTAACAGTTCAGCACATTTTCGTTGTTCCTGGCGAAGTTTTCAGATTATCCAACATGCACTGGCAGAAACGACGATTGATATTACATAACAGTTCAGCGCTCTTTTTCTTTTTACTGGAGAAACTTTAAGAGTTTCCAGAATTGACTGGCATATACGAGAATTGATATTACATTACACTCCAACACACTTTTCGTTGTTCCTGGAGAAATTTTAAGATTGTCGAGGATTCACTGGATGAAACGACGATTAATATTACATAAAAGTTCAGCACTCTTTTCTTTGTTCCTGGCAAAGTTTGAAGATTGTCCAGAATTCACTTTCAGACACGAGGATTGATATTAATTAACAGTCCAGCACATTTTCTTTGTTCCTGGTGAAGTTTTAAGATTGTCCTGCATTCACTGGTATATACGAGGATTGGTAATTAATATAACGCTCCAGCACACTTTTCGTTGTTCCTGGAGAAGTTTGAAGATTGTCCAGGATTCACTTGCAGAAACGAGGATTGATATTACATGAGAGTTCAGTACTCATTTCCTTGTTCCTGGCGAAGTTTGAAGTTTGTCCAGCTTTCACTGGCAGAAACGAGGATTGATATTAATTAACAGTTCAGAACTCTTTTCGTTGTTCCTGACGAAGTTTTAAGATTGTCCAGCATTCACTGGCAGAAACGAAGATTGATATTGCATGACAGTTCGGCACATTTTCCTTGTTCCTGGCAAAGTTTTCAGATTGTCAAGCATTCACTGGCAGAAACGGCCTTTGATATTAAATAATAGTTCAGCACCCTTTTTTTCCTGGCGAACTTTGCGATTGTCAAGCATTTACTGGCATATACGAGAATTGATATTACATAACAGTTCAGCACTTTTGTCTGTGCCGAGAGAAATTTTAAGATTGTCCAACATTCAATTTCAGAAACGAGGCTTGATATTATATAACAGTTCAGCACGCTTCTTTTTTGTTCCTGAGGAAATTATTCTTATTACTTTTATTAACATTTGCAATGCCTCTTTTGTTATTCATCTGCATGTTCGGCTTTCGGAGTCATATTTTCCATCCTTTGTTCAAACTCTTCTCTATTTGTTTGATTGTGGTATCTCTAATTTCTAGTTCGCATCTTGGGCTTTTTTTTTTTTTTTGCTGACATCCATACATTCTCGAAAGAAATAAAAGGATGAACAATTTTTATTTTTATTCCGAAAATGAATGTTTAGTTTTGTTTAGCGGCATATCGACACCTTTATGGGCTATTGAATGCAGGAATCTTAATATTTTCAACGCAATTGCGTGACTTCAAAGACTATATATTGATTGTGATTTTGCTTTTAATATATATTATTAGCCATTTTATTATAAATATGTATTGTTGGTCATTTTATTATAAAAATGTATTGTTGGTTATTTTACTATAAAAATATATTTTTGGTCATTTTACTATAAGATATATTGTTGGTCATTTCACGATAAAAATGTATTATTGGTCATTTTACAATAAAACATAGTGTTGGTCATTTTACTATAAAATGTATTGTTGGTCATTTAACTATAAAATTGTATTGTTGGTCATTTTACTATAAAAAGTATTGTTGGTCATTTTACTTTAAAAATGTATTGTTGGTCATTTTACTATAAAATTGTCTTGTTGGTCATTTTACTCTAAAATATATATGGTCATTTAACTATAAAAATATAATGTTGGTCATTTTACTATAAAATGTAAAGTTGGTCATTTTACAATAAAGATGTATTGTTGGTCATTTTACTATAAAATGTATTGTTGGTCATTTTATTATAAAAATGTGATGTTGGTCATTTTACAATAAAATATATAGTTGGTCATTTTACAATAAAAATGTATTGTTGGTCATTTTACTATAAAAATGTAATGTTGGTCATTTTACTATAAAATGTATTGGGCATTTTTCTATAAAATATATTGTTGGTCATTTTACTATAAAAATGTATTGTTGGTCATTTTACTATAAAAATGTAATGTTGGTCATTTTACACTGAAATGTATTGTTGGCAATTTTACTATAAAATGTATTGTTGGTCATTATACTATAAAATATATTGTTGGTCATTTAACTATAAAATGTATTGTTGGTCATTTTACTACAAAATATTTTGCTGGTCATTTTACTATAAAAATGTAATGTTGGTCATTTCACTCTAAAAATGTAGTGTTGGTCATTTCACTATAAAATGTATTGTTGGTCATTTGACTATAAAAATATTTATTTGTCATTTTACTATAAATGCATTATTGGTCATTTTACTATAAAATTGTGTTGTTGGTCATTTTACTCTAAAATATATTCTTGGTCATTTATTCTATAAAAATGTAATGTTGGGCATTTTACGATAAAAATGTAATGTTGGTCATTTTACTATAAAATGTAAAGTTGGTCATTTTACAATAAAAATGTATTGTTGGTCATTTTAATATAAAATATATTGTTGGTCATTTTACTATAAAATGTATTGTTGGTCATTTTATTATAAAAATGTGATGTTGGTCATTTTACTATAAAATATATTGTTGGTCATTTTACAATAAAAATGTAATGTTGGTCATTTTACTCTAAAAATGTAATGTTGGTCATTTTACTATAAAATGTATTGGGCATTTCACTATAAAATATATTGTTAGTCATTTTACTATAAAAATGTATTGTTGGTCATTTTACTATAAAATGTATTGTTGGTCATTTTATTATAAAAATGTGATGTTGGTCATTTTACTATAAAATATATTGTTGGTCATTTTACTCTAAAAATGTAATGTTGCTCATTTTACTATAAAATGTATTGGGCATTTTACTATAAAAATATAATGCTGGTCATTTTACTATAAATGTATTGTTGGTCATTTTATGATAAAAATGTATTGTTGGTCATTTTACTATAAAAATGTAGTGTTAGTCATTTCACTATAAAATGTATTGTTGGTCATTTGACTATAAACATATTTGTTGGTCATTTTACTCTAAAATGCATTATTGGTCATTTTACTATAAAATTGTGTTGTTGGTCATTTTACTCTAAAATATATTCTTGGTCATTTATTCTATAAAAATGTAATGTTGGGCATTTTACTATAAAAATGTAATGTTGGTCATTTTACAATAAAAATGTATTGTTGGTCATTTTAATATAAAATATATTGTTGGTCATTTTACTATAAAATGTATTGTTGGTCGTTTTACAATAAAAATGTATTGTTGGTCATTTTACTCTAAAAATGTAATGTTGGTCATTTTACTATAAAATGTATTGGGCATTTCACTATAAAATATATTGTTGGTCATTTTACTATAAAAATGTATTGTTGGTCATTTTACTCTAAAAATATATTGTTGGTCATTTTACTGTAAAATTTATTGTTGGTCATTTTATAAAAATGTGATGTTGGTCATTTTACTATAAAATATATTGTTGGTCATTTTAATATAAAATATATTGTTGGTCATTTTACTATAAAATGTATTGTTGGTCATTTTATAAAAATGTGATGTTGGTCATTTTACTATAAAATATATTGTTGGTCATTTTACTCTAAAAATGTAATGTTGGTCATTTTACTATAAAATGTATTGGTCATTTTACTCTAAAAATATATTGTTGGTCATTTTACTATAAAAATGTAATGTTGGTCATTTTAATATAAAATGTATCGTTGGTCATTATACTTCAAAATGTATTGTTGGTCATTTAACTATAAATATGTAATGTTGGTCATTTTCCTCTAAAAATATATTGCTGGTCATTTTACTCTAAAATGTCTTCTTGGTCATTTTACTCTAAAAATGTAATGTTGGTCATTTTTCTCTAAAAATTTATTGTTGGTCATTTTACTATAAATGTATTGTTGGTCATTTTACTATAAAAATGTAATGTTGGTTATTTTTCTCTAAAAATTTATTGTGGATCATTTTACTATAAAAATGTAATGTTGGTCATTTAACTATAAAATATATTGTTGGTCATTTTACAATAAAAATGTATTGTTCGTCATTTTACTGTAAAAATGTAATGTTGGTCATTTTACTATAACATGTATTGTTGGTCATTTTATGATAAAAATGTATTGTTGGTCATTTTACTATAAAAATGTTAAGTTGGTCATTTTACATTAAAAATGTATTGTTATTTTACTATAAAATATATTGTTGGTCATTTTACTATAAAATGCTTTGTTGGTCGTTTTATTATAAAAATGCATTGTTGGTCATTTTACCATAAATATTTGTTGTTGGTAATTTTTTATGTAAAAATGTATTGATGTTATTTTTACTATAAATATTTATTTTAAATATTCAAAGGGTGTATATTTTTTTTTTGTGTGTGTGCGGAGACGATAGCTGGTACGTTAACAGGTATTGCCACCTCATATATAGTTGGACTTGAGAACACCAATTTCCCGATCAGAGGCTGATATCTCCCGGGAAGAGATATATTTGATCGAAGTAGTTAAGTGGTTTTGGCTACTATAACCAAGTACTACATGGTAACAGTAATCGACTGGTACTCGTCGTAGTCGCAGGTAATAGGTGTAGACCAATAGAATAGCCAATGGCGTAGTCCAATGGGCGTCGTCCTTGACTTAAAATCTGTCGTACCTACACGTCCGTCTGTATTTATGACGGACACCAGCCCAGCATATTCCATTGATGGGGAACTCAAGGTATGCATATTCCATTATTTCAGAGGCCTTGCTGCCGGATGTAGTTTCCGAAATGGGCTGAGATCAGAAAATACAACATTAATCTTCTATTTAGTTTTCACTTCCAGCAAAAAGAAACAGGCGTGATTTACCAGATCAGCATTCTTTTTTTTTATTTCTAACGAAATCACCGTATTTTGTAGAATTTGTAGGTCTGACGAATTGGGTCATGATTACGATTCCCATGTAATAGATTATAACCATGGAATTTTAGTGTTTGAGCCATTTATATTATATTCTTACTCTGTCTTGGACATTGAGTTCTACCTGGATTCTAACTTCTTGGAAATTTATATGTATTTATATAGGGTGTTTCAAAAAGAATACGCCAAAATCATCATGTGATGTGTCAAAAACGAAAGAAATTACAAACCTCTAGCATGAACATGTGTTGTATATACATTCAAGTTTCATTTCATGTTTTATAAGTGCTCAATGTGATCATCACCGGCAGCGCGGACAACATCAAGCCGATATGAGAATTCCCCCAAATGCGCCTCAGCATGTCACGGTCCACCGTGTTGATTGCAGCTGTTATTCAATCTTTCAAGTCATCGATACTTGCTGGAAGTGCTGGAACATAAACTTGGTCTTTAACATAACCCCACAAGAAAAAGTCACACACAGTGAGGTTCAGGGATCTGGCAGGCCAAGCACAGAGAGCAAGGTCTTGAGAACCTCTCCTCCCAATCCATCGTTGAGGCACGTTTTCATTCAGATAAGATCTAACCCCGAGATGCCAATGGAGTGGTGCTCCATGTTGCTGAAAAATGAAGTCATTCGAATCTGCTTGCAGTAAAGTGAATAGCCAGTTTTGGAGCATTTCGAGATAGGTTTGTCCTGTAACGGTTTTTCCTTCAAAGGAAAAGGAACCATAGACCTTGTTTGAGACACAGCACAGAAGACGTTCACTTTAGGGGAATCTCTTTCATGCTCAACAGTTTCATGTGGGTGCTCTGTTCCCCAAATGA